>OV651833.1:2155989-2596840 GCA_927349885.1 Psylliodes chrysocephalus
AAAATTAATAAAAATTAATAAAAATTAAATAAAAAATTAATAAAAATTAATAAAAATTAATAAAAATTAATAAAAAATTAATAAAAATTAATAAAAATTAATAAAAATTAATAAAAATTAATAAAAATTAATAAAAATTAATAAAAAATTAATAAAAATTAATAAAAATTAATAAAAAATTAATAAAAATTAATAAAAATTAATAAAAATTAATAAAAATTAATAAAAATTAATAAAAATTAATAAAAATTAATATAAAAATTAATAAAAATTAATAAAAATTAATAAAAATTAATAAAAATTAATAAAAATTAATAAAAATTAATAAAAAATTAATAAAAATTAATAAAAAATTAATAAAAATTAATAAAAATTAATAAAAATTAATAAAAATTAATAAAAATTAATAAAAATTAATAAAAATTAATAAAAATTAATAAAAATTAATAAAAATTAATAAAAATTAATAAAAATTAATAAAAATTAATAAAAATTAATAAAAATTAATAAAAATTAATAAAAATTAATAAAAATTAATAAAAATTAATAAAAATTAAATTAATAAAAATATAATAAAAATATAATAAAAATATAATAAATATAATAAAAATATAATAAAAATATAATAAAAATATAATAAAAATATAATAAAAATATAATAAAAATATAATAAAAATATAATAAAAATATAATAAAAATATAATAAAAAATATAATAAAAATATAAAAATTAATAAAAATTAATAAAACTTAATGAAAAATTAATGAAAATTAATGAAAATTAATGAAAATTAATGAAAATTAATGAAAATTAATGAAAATTAATGAAAATTAATGAAAATTAATGAAAATTAATGAAAATTAATGAAAATTAATGAAAATTAATGAAAATTAATGAAAATTAATGAAAATTAATGAAAATTAATGAAATTAATGAAAATTAATGAAAATTAATGAAAATTAATGAAAATTAATGAAAATTAATGAAAATTAATGAAAATTAATGAAAATTAATGAAAATTAATGAAAATTAATGAAAATTAATGAAAATTAATGAAAATTAATGAAAATAAATGAAAATAAATGAAAATAAATGAAAATAAATGAAAATTAATGAAAATTAATGAATATTAATAAAAATTAATAAAAAATTAATAAAATTAATAAAAATTAATAAAAATTAATAAAAATTAATAAAATTAATAAAAATTAATAAAAATTAATAAAAATTAATAAAAATTAATAAAAATTAATAAAAATTAATAAAAATTAATAAAAATTAATAAAAATTAATAAAAATTAATAAAAATTAATAAAAAATTAATAAAAATTAATAAAAATTAATAAAAATTAATAAAAATTAATAAAAATTAATAAAATTAATAAAAATTAATAAAAATTAATAAAAATTAATAAAAATTAATAAAAAATTAATAAAAATTAATAAAAAATTAATAAAAATTAATAAAAATTAAATAAAAATTAATAAAAATTAATTAATAAAAATTAATAAAAATTAATAAAAATTAATAAAAATTAATAAAAAGTAATAAAAATTAATAGAAATGACCTAATAAAAATTAATAGAAATGACCTAATAAAAATTAATAAATATTAATAAAAATTAATAAAAATTAATAAAAAGTAATAAAAATTAATAGAACTGACCTAATAAAAATTAATAGAAATGACCTAATAAAAAATTAATAAATATTAATAAAAATTAATAAAATGTAATCAAAATTAATAAAACAATTTGCCAGTTATAATTGAGATTTGAAAAATTCGAGCAAAGCGGGATCGAGTCAGCTAGAATCTCAATAAAAATGTTAGTAGTATGCCAAAAGTAATAGTTTCACAATTTATTGAAAAAATATGGATTCATTCTGTTATTTGTACCGGGTGGTCCATTAAGAGAGGTAGCCCGGATATATTTCAGAAAGTAATAATTTTACAGCCTTGGAGAAAAAATATTTTTAATAAAAACGGTCAACAAAAATTGCTGTAAATTATTGTTAAGTTTGTAGGATGGCCGCTATGGGGCGCAATTTAGACGTCGAAACATAAAAATGTAATTTTCTCAAAAAAATACAAAGGAAATATTACTATTTTAATCTTCAATGTTTTCAGAACAAAAAATCTTCAGGTGTAATTTTTGTCAGTTGTGAAATAGAGTGGTGGGGGAAGGTTAAACTTTAATTTGGAAAAATGCTCATAACTCCAGTTTGGCTCTTACTAATTTAGTGAACTGTGGCTGCTTACGTTTTACGAACACCACTAGAGGGCGTTTACGAACATTTTCGAAAAATTTAAATACAATGATATATATCTTTTTACATTGTTAAATAGAGGAAAAAAAGTCCAATACTTTGGCGAAAATTGCATTTGGATATCTCTTTTCAAACCACAGATTTTAGCAAAAATATAAATATAACGTAGAGACGTAACACATTTAATGATCTAGCATTTTCTACTAGGTCGATTGTTTAAGGTATAAATCAAATTTTATAAATTTCTGCAAAACCTAATGCCCAACCATCAAACCATGATGTTCACCCTATTTTAAATAATCGAACGATATTAAATAAGAATGCATAATTACTTAAAAGTATAATAATCCATTGAGCGTGTAGATTTGCATATCAAGAAAGCTTTGAAAACAAAAAAATCTTGCAATGTAAAAAATTCACGTCAGAACATTATTTAGTCGTGTTTCTGTATTGTGTTTTTAAAAATGCCTTTGTTACTTGAAGAGGCGGTTGATATTATCGCAATTTATTTTAAGTGCCTGCAAAATGCATGATCGCGCATTTCCGTATAGGCGGATTGGAAGAGGTAGCCTATTTCAGTAAATCAGTAGCCTCCGAGGTACCTATTGTTTATGTCTATAGTAAAAGACCAGTGGTAAAGTTTTTGATGATCGTATTAATCATATTTTCAATTCTAATTAGGCAAAATGGTCCCCTTCACATTGCTGTAATTATTAAAACAATCATATGGGACAAAAATACGCAGATATGGGGCAAACATACGCTGTATAAAAGTACTTACTGAAAATAAATTATACCAAGGTAAAAAACATTTATTAAAGTAGAAACACATACTTGATTATGTATCAGACTTCGGTAGTTGGGAGCATGAATTTTTTTGAACAACGTCCTTCTTATTAACGAATGCAGTTTCTTTAGTCTGATTGAACCGGAAGGAATGAGGTAACCTTTTTAAGAAATTTACTTGATATCCCAGTAAGTCAATTTTTCCATATTTGATGTCGAAGTAAGATGGGTAGATTTAATGCTTTGTCGTTTCCGTTTCCTTGCTACCTTTATTTCTGGAAATGGAATTATATCCGATAGTGAAGTTGCGAATATCATTATCGCGAGAAGAACCATGAAGTGCAGTAATATCGATATGTTGGGGAAGATTGTTATCCGAAATGAATCAGGAATCTGGAAATTCGATCAAAATACGGTCATCATCATCATCATCATCATCATCATCATCATCATCATCATCATCATCATCATCATCATCATCAAAAGCTGGGTCTAGTTCTGGATCGGTTACTTCCGATGGTAGAAAATCAACGTCTGTAAAAACTGTTTTATTGTAGGGATGTATCCCTGTAACTTTAAAGGCCCCACCCGCTAATTCAACAGTTGCAGCTTTGGCAAAGGCTGTGGCAAATAGTCCAGCTACGTTGTAGATTATTTAGAACTTGTCCAGTATTTTAAGTCGACCAGCCATCGGCAATCTGTCCATAAAATGATTTCAATGGCCTAAAGAAACCTCTATCTAAGGGTTGAGTTGGTGAATACTGTGAGGAGGTAGGCTTAGGCTTACTATGTGAATATGGTTTTCTTTTGCAAAGAGTACAGCTTCGAGACTAACGTGGGATACATGATTATCTAGGATGAGTAAAATTGGGTTTTCTTTGTGGAGCTTCAAATGTTGTAGATATTTGATGAATGTAGGTATATTCATATAACCACTGTCTGTGACTGCCATGTTGCATCCAATTGGCCCTTCTTTAATTATTTAATAAGTAAGAGATTTACTCTTTTCCTGGCGAAAATGAAATATGGAGGGATGCAATAACTTTTAGGATTCATACAGCAGACAACTGTTACTGTTTGCCCTTGCTCAACAACTACAGCCTTAGCTACATCTTTCTTTACCATAGGAGCAACGTGCTTCGGTAATTTATTTAGAACTGTCTGAATTCCAGTTTCATCAGTATTATATATCCGGTTTGCTGGAAACCTATATTTTGTTATTACTTGCTCCAAAACATCAGAATAAATATTTAATTGATTTCTGTTGAATTCCATTATTTATGCAATGCTTGTTTTCCGAGATTGTCTTAAGGAAAGCTTGTTTCTTTTTAAGAACAGACTAGTAAAATCTATTCTTGCTAATTTCTTTTCTGAAGAAAAATGATGCTTTACTTTGTTTTTTCAGCATATACAAAAATAAGGTAACGTAAGGATTTAAGGGTTAATCCATAGAATCGTTTATCTAATTTACAGTGTTGCACCATCTCAGTTTTTTGAATATCTGTAAACACTGGTCCGAACCTACCCAAACTTTTGACGCCTTTTGCTTTTTTGGTTCGGCTTCTTATTGTTGCTTCAGAAAATCCTAAAGCAGCGGCAGATTTTCGAATGGATAAACCACTACTGATTAAATCTTGGGCCGTTTAAATAAGGCATCCGTCAGAGGCTTCCTCTCACTTTCCCTTATAATTTCTAAAAAAAATTAAATAGACACTTCAGGTAGGTAGACAAACAAGAACTCTTTATTTAAGCTAGCAAAAATATTAAAAGTTCATAAAAAAGTTTTTATATTTTTTAGATTAGGTAATGTTTCCTTGACAAATGGGACAAAAGTACGCATACATAAGTAAAGGGGCAACAAGAGTTCTAAAACAAGCCCCATGTTAAATTCCATAAGAAATCACTAAGGTTCATCCTGCTATTTTTTACGGTGACGTCACACGTCGAGGATCTTATCAGTAACTAACCTCTCGAGCCACCAGCGGGGAAGCGAGAGAGTGGGGGGGAATGGGGGGAATTAAATGTCTTTTAACGTCGAACTGAAAAATCATGCGCAGAACGAAAGGCCACAAGGGCCTTAGCGTGTTTATCTGACATTACTGGTCCAATTCAAACGGGAAAAACGGCATTACATAGAGAACGTGGTATAGATTAACATCGAACAAAAAAATCATACGCAGAACGAAGAGCCACAAGGGCCTTAGCGTGTTTCTCGGACATTTGTTCTGCGTACTTTTACTTCTCTTTCATTTACTTACATTTAAACAAAGATAACCTTCAAATACATGTTATGCTTAAAATAATATCGATTGAATATAAAGTTTTGATCCCTTGAAAAATTTCAAACATCCCCACAGTTTTAAAGTGAACCTTCTCTAAGATATAAAACATCAAAGACCTTCTAAAATTACATTACAAAGCACAAAAAAATATGTTTACCTTTTAAAAGCACGTGTTTCTTCGCTCATAACGTTTCACAAACGCATCTAGTACACGACTGCCAGTGTAATATTTCAGCAACACCAATCAAAAACATTCTGGCGGTAAAATGACTGCTCACTTTTGCCCCGCGCGTGCTTTTACCCCCACCTACCCTATTTCTTTCAAAGTGTGATTCACGATTTAGTTAAAAAATTGCAAGCAGTCTATTAATCTTAACAGCTTTATTAAACAAATTCCTTTTAATCATTTATCAATATTTTTGAACCCAACAGATACAACAGAAGTCCATCAAATTATGAAAGATTTAAAAAATTCTAAAGCTAGAGATTTTTATGGATTGAGTGCAGTTTTGTTGAAATCAGTTGCTGATATTCTAGACACTCCCATTGTTAACCTAATTAATTTGTGCATGAAATTTGGAGTTTTTCCAGATACATTTAAAGTATCACGAGTTACTCCTGTTTTCAAAAAAGGGGACATAAATCTACCATCTGCTCACAGACCTATCTCAATTATACCAATAATAAGCAAAATTTTTGAAATAGTGTTAAAACAACGAATTATGATTTTTTTTGAAAGCGACAAGTTGCTAAGCCAAAATCAATTCGGTTACAGGGCAAACAAATCAACAATTAACGCAATATGTAATCTATGAAGCTGTTACGGATGGTTTTGAGGATCGTTCATATAGTACTGCCAGATTTTATGATCTCACGAGAGCGTTCGATACGGTTCAACATGACATTTTATTATTAAAATTAGAGAGATATGGAGTTAGAGGGTCACCATTACGGCTTATTACCTCTTATTTGCAAAAAATAACTCAATATGTTCGAATTGATGGGCATACTTCGGGCAAGAATTCAGTACTGTATGGAGTTCCACAGGGTTCTGTTCTCGGACCCTTACTTTTTATCATTTACTTTAATGATTTGTCAATTAATCTAAGTAATATCATACAGGTGTATTATGCTAATGATTCAAAATATATTGCTACAGATAAAAATAAATCTGATACAATAGAAAGGCTAAATGAATCAGAAGTTATGTCAAATAATTGGTTTGGTAGCAATGGTCTTCCATTAATCGAAGCAAAAACTCAGCAAATGTCATTTTCTATCATTGCTAAAAGTGAGGAACAGGTTACTTATGCAGTTAGACAGCTAAAATTTCAATTAGACATTGTACATTTAAAAATGGTCTATTTTAATTTTTCATAGCAACTTAGGGTATTTATTGCACAAAAAAAGTAGTACGTATCATGACATCGAGTAGCTACAATAGTCACTGCCAACCTATTTTTAAACAGTTGGGTATTTTATCATTACTATGTTGTTTTATTTTAGATTGTCTTTTATACATGAAAAAACAAATTGGTAATAATAATGTTAAAAGACAGAGCTCTAAACATTCTTATTGCACCAGAGGAAATTATGATAAATCTTTAACTAATTACAGATTAACCAAACTTCATGATTCTTATAGATATATCAGCATTAAACTGTACAATTCCCTTACAAAAACTCATCTTTTAATTTATTTAAAATAAGGATTCGCAAATTTTTGTCGAGTCACTGCTTTTATTCCATTGACGAATTCTTATCACATGTGTCCATCTGTGCATGTGAGTAATGTGTAAACCTTTTTGGTAAATATACCTTTTTAATTTTTATGTGTATCTATATATAGTTTTTGTCTATATTTTTCTAAATTGTAACTGTATTTTCTGTATCTATACCTATATATCTTTTTTTTATACTTTTAACATTGCCACATGTAAAATATTTATTTTACAATAAATATCTATCTATCTATAAGTTAAACTAATAATTTTTTTTCAAGGTGAAGGGGGAGAAAAAGTCCTTTATATCTCACAAGGAAAGTTAATGTTTAATTATTTTATATATCGTTGGCTCAAAGTTAACACACCTTACACCACATATTCTCCTTTCCACTAGGCGAGCCTGAAGATGAAGTGATGATACTTCGAAACCGGTCGCACTCAATGTTTTACTGAATAATTAAACATTAACTTTCCTTGTGAGATATAAAGGACTTTTTCTCCCCCTTCACCTTAAAATTACCTCAACTCACACATGGCTACCCCCCTTGTCAATAATAATTTTTTTATCAAATTTCATCTTATGGCCCCACATTATTCATAATTATTTGGTATTCATTTTTTATATATTGTTTAACTATTAAAAATAGTACGGAATAGCCATCTAGTTATTATGTCTAGTGATGCGACTAGGCGAGAGAGAGGCGTCTCTTGTCTCGTCTCGTAGGAAGAGAGAAAACTGTCTTCATTTAAATCACCCAAACCTGGAAGGATGGATTACACTGTCCCAAAAACATACCGACCAACTAGTCTGACATCGTTTTCCATGAAGACATTGGAAAGGCTGTGCGAAAGGTAGATAAGGGATGCTGTGATTACAACAACACCACTACACCCAAACCTCTGCTGGGAATATGGTCCTCGACACCCTCATCAGTCGCCTCAATAATGACAGTCACTACACAATTGCATATGCAGATGACCTGGTCATTCTGTAAACTGGAAATTTTTAGAACATACTCTGCGAAAGAATGCAAGTAGCTCTAAAAATTATAGAACATTAGTGCAAGGACCATTCACTGTCTATCAATCCTAAAAAGACAGAAATGGTCCTTTTCACAAGGAAAAGGATGAAAGTGAAATTAAAACCTCCAGAACTTCTAAACACAAAACTAAACTTTGCAACAGGTGAAGTACCTACGTCTCACCTCTGACAGCAAGTTAACATGGAACTCGCATTTACAAAACAGAGTTAAAAGAGCCATTGCTTATGAACAATGCCGTCGAACCGTGGGGCGCACCTAGGGTTTCTCCCCCAGTCTTCGCATGAACTTACACGGATATAAGACCTATTCTAACATATGATGCAGTTGTCTGGGTATCGAAAACCCAAAAATTAACAGCTATCCGTAAACTAGAACAAATTCAAAGAACAGCATCTCTTAACATAACAGGAGCCATGAAAACAACACCGACCAGAGCCATGGAAGTCATTCTTAGTCTCACTCCCCTTGATATTTACATCAAGGAGGTTGCTCTGACGACAATGACACGCCTCCACACGGTTGAAATAGAACCTGATGTAGGATCTGGTGAGGCGAGACGTCGCTTTTGGCAGAAGGCGCTTGATACGCTCCCACTGCTTCAAGCGAACATGGACTCCATCTCACCGAGATATATCTTTTATATAAAGTTATAATAGAACAAATAGAAGAGCCAGAAGTGACAGATACGATTCATATCTACATCGACGGTTCTAAAACAAGGCTCAGGATGTGGAATATACTCCAGATTCTTAAACCTAAACATAAAATGGGCTGTGAGCAATAGTGCCAGTGTAGTTCAAACAAAACTAACGGGGATTATCATAGCAGCAAAAAAAATAATCAGAAACAATATCACTGAAAGGAACATGCTCATCTACACAGATAGTAGACAAGCACTACTCACCCTGAACAGACCACGAATTTACTCAGGGTTAGTACTAGAAGGTCACGCTACATCGAAAGGTAACCATCTTGCTGATTCACTATCCAAGAAAGCAGCCAACCAAATACTTTTTGAACATGGCCCTTCTATTGGCCTGACAAAATCGGTAGTGACAGACCTAATTAAAGAACATTCCCTTGTGAAATTCAAAGAAATATGGGATTAAACAAGAAATTGCAGAGTTGCCATGGAGCTCCTAAGTTATCCTGACAACACTGTAGCAAACAAATACTTGACTATGACTAGCCAGAATCTGCGCCTAATCACAGGCAATCTGACTGGTTATTGCCAAGTACGGAAGCATCTCCATATCATGGGGCTGTCAGAATCCGCACTCTGCAGCGGGTGCGAACAAGAAGATGAGACCATCGAGCATATCCTTTACGATTGCTCGGCATGTTTCAATATAATTACGTGTTCAGACGTGAAGAGACCGCTTTTGGTATCTCGCTGTCGAACAACAATACATTATGCATTTAATATTGTTGTAAAAAATCAGTATTTACTTTAATCGTAGCTACGTGTTTTATTTTAAAACATATTTTTTTTGATCTCTAAAGCAGCTGGTTTTTAAATTCTTTCTTTTAAAAAAACAATCCTTTTTTCTTTCTGTATTTTTAATCTCAAACACCACCTCATACAACATTTAAAATAGTTCTTTCTATGAACACTACTAGGTTCCGATTACAATTAGAAGGATACAGCTACGTCATCATTTGGCAAAGTATGTAGTTAATTAATTATCGCCACCTACTGGGGTTAATATTATAGGAATCTAGGAAATATAGTATTGTACCTAACAACTTATTTTTTTATTTATATATAGTTATAGATAATATGCATTCGAATTTCGAATGCATATTTTTTTTAATTTGGTGTCATCGGCTTCGACTACTACGACCATTAGCTTCGTGTTCTGTGTAGGCTTTGTTACTGTTTCCCAGTGCCACTTTAGGAACAGCACTATTAATTAGAACCCAACAGTGAATGGTCGAGTGGGGAATCCTACCTATGCATTAGAATTAATATTGAATTTTTTTTTTTAAATAAAAATTCCTGCCACCGGTGGTCTTTCTGTAATATCAGGCTCTTTGTTATTATGTTATTAAAGCAATTATTACTTAAAAGGTTTTTATTGTATCTAACAAACTCAAAAAAACATGACTTGCATAATAATATTAACTAAAGACAATTGACAATTATGACATTGTGTCATGTTCATAAAAAGAAGTGGTCTCATTCTTGATAGCTGTTTCGCTATGGTTGCTGCCTAACTCTACATCTCCCCCCCTTAAAAATCTGGCTGGTTTCCGGATTTCTCTTTGGCTTCTTCTAATAGGAGTTTCAGTTGAAGATTCATTTGGTTCAGGTTGCGGTAGGCTATTTGATTCTTGACCTTCATCCGTAATTTGATTTTCTGTGTCTGATGGAGTAGTTTTTGGAAGAGGGTGCAGAAATTTTCTATTTCTTCTGAATACCCCTCTTGGACTTCTCACAATGTATGAGCGAGGAACTTCCAGCTTTTCTTCCGCGAAACCCTCCTGTCTTAGGTCAGATATCCAGACTTTATCACCATTTGATACCTCTGGTAGATCTTTGGCCCTGTAATGATGGTCAAAATTTCTTTTCTGAGTATTCTTATTGTCTTCTTCTCTTTTGAAGAGTATGTCTCTATTGGGCAATTGTGGTTCCAGATGTCCTTGAGTAATGGGTACATTTCCCCTAAGTTTTCGTCCCATTAATAGTTCGGCAGGGCTGTATCCATTAGCAAGAGGTATGGTTCTCGATGCCAACAACATCTTATAGGGATCTTTGCTTTTCTCAAAATGCAATTTAAAATTTTTTACTTGATTTTCTATGAAACCATTGCTTTGCGGGTAATGGGGACTTGATGTCACCATCTTGAAACCATAGTCTCTGGAGAATTCTTCATATTCAGCTATTGTCCTTGAAAACTGGCTTCCGTTATCACTCCGGACTACCTCTGGTACTCCATGTCTAGCAAATATTGACTTCATGTGTGTAATTACTGACTTTGATGAGAGATTACTCAATTTTGCTACTTCAATGTATCTCGAAAAATAGTCAGCTAGGATAATATACCAATCATTGCCTAACTTAAGTAAGTCAGTTGCTACAATTTGCCATAGACGTTCTGGTAAACTCGTTGGAATTAATGTTTATGTTCTATCTGGTTGGTTTTTTATGCATTCGACACAATTTTTTATAACTGCTTCCATTTGTACAGCTAGTCCAGGCCACCAAACAGATTGTTTTGCCATAGCTCGGCATTTTCTAATTCCCTGATGACCTTCATGTATCTTTTGTAGGACATCTTTTCTTAAGTTTTGAGGAATGATTATTCTTGCATCTTTCATCAGTAGACCCTCTTGTATAGTTATTACATGTCGATGTTCCCAAAAAGGAATAACTTCTTGTGAAACTCTATGTTTTGATGGCCAATCTTCCAAGACATACTTTTTTAATTCGGCACAGAGTGCATCCTCACATTGTTCTTTAATGATTTCAGCTAGGCGCTGGTCTGTAGAAGGGAAATATTTGGTTACTTGCTGTGATTTCTTCTGACAATTCTTGATCTCCTCCTTTTTAATTGGATCCCTAGACAACATATCGGCCACATAAAGCTTAGGTCCTGGGGTGTATTTGATGTTGTAACTGTACCTTAGAAGTCTTAATCGTATTCTTTGGAGTCTTGGTGTCAGGCTATCTAAGTCTTTTGTACCAAGGATCGACACAAGTGGTTTATGGTCTGTTTCAATGCATACAGTTTTCCCAATTATATAATTCGAAAACTTTTCACAGCCATATGTTACAGCTACTGCTTCCTTTTCAATTTGTGCATATGACTTCTCACACTTGGACAATGTTCTTGAAGCGAATGCCACTGGCTTAAAATTGTTTGTATCTTCATCTAGTTGCATTAGTACACATCCATGGCCATAGGAACTTGCATCGACATATAGTAATGTTTCTTTAGAACTGTCATATAAAGCTAAAACTGGTGGTTTTGCAATTATGGCTTTCAATTTATTAAATGCTTCAGCCTGTGGTAGATTCCAACACCACTCGTTATTTACTCGGAGGAGGTCGTACAATGGACTGGCTATACTTGCTAAGTCTGGAATGAACTTCCCAACAAAATTTATCATTCCAAGAAATCTTTTTAGTTCAGTTACATTTTCTGGTGCAGATAGACAGCTGATGGCTTCAATCCTCTCTGGATCTGCCAAAATACCATTTTTTGAAACTATGTGTCCCAACAGCTTAATGGAAATTTTACGAAAATGACACTTGTCTGCATTTAGAGTCCATCCAGCTTTTAAAAGCTTGTCTAATACTTGCTTAGACGAATATCATGCTCCTCCACGTCCTTACCAAAAATGATTACATCATCGAAATGACATATAACACCATCTATGTTGCTCAAAACATTACTTATTTGTTTTTGAAAAATCTCAGGGGCTGAGGACAATCCAAAAGGAAGGCGTTTGAAGCGCCACCTACCAAATGGCGTTAAAAAAGTTGTAAGCGATCTGCAGTCTTCTGCTAGTGGAATTTGCCAAAAGCCCCAGTTGGCATCTATTTTGCTAAAAATATGAGCGTCTTTTAGTTGGCTTAATGTTGACTCCACATTTGGAATTGGAAACAGCTCTCGTTCTACATTTTCATTCAATTTTGTCAAATCACACATAACCTCACTTTTCCATTTGGTTTATTGACAATGACAAGTCCTGAACACCAGTCATTAGGTTCATTGACTGGTTCAATGACTCCTTTAGCATTCATTGATTGGAGTTCTTTGTAAACACTGTGCTTTAAATGGAATAGGCACCCGTCTAGGCACAGTGATAGATTTTGGAATTGCTTCAGCTTTTAGTTTAATACTATATGGTTGGTTTGTGTTACCTAGTCCTTCAAATAATTTTGAATGTGTTTTAACTGGATCAAAACAGTCTTTATGCATTTCATGTGCACACAACTCGAAGAGTCTTTGCACTAACCCTAACTTTTCGGATGCATTGTGGCTTAATAATATTTGGTTAGCACCTTTGACAACATAAAAGTTTTAACAGCAGTTCATCTGATTAGTTTTAACTTCTGCCTTATAAACACCACTTACTGAAAGTTGGTTGCCACCTGGACCAGTAATAAAAATTCTTGCCAGCTCTAATGTTTGTTAATTGAAGTTTTGTATATATATTCTTTCTGGCATAATACTGACATCTGCACCTGTGTCTACTTTAACAGTCATTTTCTTATTGCAAATTTTCAATTCAGTCAACCACTTTTCATTATCTAGTACTGAGATTTCACCAACAAAAGTCTCTGTATCATCTGTGTTAACTAGATTGACGTTTTTCGAGGAATCTTATAAACAAGCTCGAGCATAATGACCTTTGATTTTACATATGCCACACAGTGCATTTTTGGCTGGACAAGTTGTTTTTGAATGCAGTGTTGTTGACGCACACCAGTAGCACCTTTTTTCTTTTTGTTTGCTTGAACTAGCACCAGCATTTTGCATTTCTTGTGATCTATATTTATTGTAATTTGTAAAACTTTTCACAGCTTCTACACTAACAGGTTGCCTAAAGGCTTCTTGTTGTTTTTTTACACTTTCTGATTGCCTTGCTGCTAACTCTGCTTTTTCGAGTGTCAGCCCTGAATCCATTTGAAGTTTTTCAGACAGACTTTTGTCTTTTATACCTACTACCAACTGGTTCCTAATAGCTTCTTTTAAATAGTCAGCTGGGAAGTTACAATTTTTTGCTAAATTTTGTAAGTCAGTGAGGAAATCTTTGACACTTTCACTTTCCCTTTGGCATCTTGTGTGGAACAAGTATCTTTCACAGATTATATTCTTTGCAGGAATAAAGTGATCGTTAAACGATTTCAAAACAGTATCAAAGTCTTCGGCATCATCACCTTGTAGTTTGAACGACTGGAATACATCTTCGGCTTGTCTGCCCATTAAATAAACTAGAGAGTTAACCTGATAACTGTGAGGTTTTGTTTCTAAACCTGAAGCGCTTTGGATACGCATGAATCTCATTTTCCATTGCTCCCATTCAGTAGCATTAAACGAAAAAGTCTCTAGAGCAGGCAATTGGTACAGTTATGAATTGGCTTCTATATTTATAATCGGTTGATTTTCATCACCATGGTCCGACATGTTTTCCCTTTTTGCTTTTCAGAAAAACACTATCTACGACGCTGCCACCATGTAATATCAGGCTCTTTGTTATTATGTTATTAAAGCAATTATTACTTAAAAGGTTTTTATTGTATCCAACAAACTCAAAAAAACATGACTTGCATAATAATATTAACTAAAGACAATTGACAATTATGACATTGTGTCATGTTCATAAAAAGAAGTGGTCTCGTTCTTGATAGCTGTTTCGCTATGGTTGCTGCCTAACTCTACACTTTCCATGATGAAATGTCAGACAGTACTGAACCAAAATACCACGGCAGTTCACTCGAAAAAACTACCTCTAAATGAATCACCCGTTACGTATAATTTTTCAAATAAAATTTCAACGTTGAATTTTCAACCGTACAACGTTATATTTAGGGGAGAACTGCTATGAAGTTTATTAAACACTTTATTAAAAATAAATAAATTTGGTTTTTATAAGACAATGAAATTATTTAAACCTGCATAAGTGAGAAGCTCTATTAATATGCTTGTAAAATATACTGTTAAAAAAGAATAGTTCAATATTATGGTCTGAGTAATATTTAAATTTGGAAAAAGTTGCTTTCGTCCTTTTGAAAACATCGATGTATTGAAACGTACAGTGGTGGTTTTGGAAAGGACACTAGTGGTTTTGAAAATAACATTCGAATTAAAAGACATTAATTGCTTCAAAAATATATTAGGAACAGTTATTACAATAAAAATTTCGGATACCCTGAATACCACAAGTTTCATGTGCCCATGAAAAGCATATAAAACACTTTACCAGTCGGTTTTGCTACAATGATATGCTTCCTTGCAATAAACACAATTATCTTGGTTTACCGCGTTGTTGTCGTCTTTGGGGTTGGGATCTTTGTTTTCCTTGGGCATAAGTTGGTTTTGTTTTTTGTTGGGTTTTAATTCTGGAATTCGGAAATATTGACGTAGAGAAACTTCATCATTAGACTGCTCACTATCATCAGGATTTTTTCCATGAGAGTAGTCGTGTAATGGCAAATCGTCATCACTTGAATCGTGTGTGGTCAAATTGTCAGATTCTTCTGGACTTGACTCTTTAATGAGGGTTTTTATTCGCTTTTTTGTAGCTGCTGATACTTTTTGTATTTAACATTTTCTTTTTTGCTGCTTCTTTTTCTTCTAAAAGTTTGTCTTTTTCTGGTGTCTGATTACTGTCGTTTTCCCTTTACGAGGTCCTCGCTGGATAATTTTTTTTGGAGGTGCCCTAGGATATGGCCTTAGTTGCTCGGGAGTTATAGTGATTTTCGAAGTGGACGGCTGTAAAATATCTTCTCCTAAGAATTGTGGGGTTGAACCTGTAGCAGTAGACGTTGGTGGCTGGGCAATAGATTTGGTGCCCTGTAAAGTGCTTGGATCCGGCCGATCTGATACAAATAAAGACAAGAAATCGTCTTCAGAAAAGATATTTCTGTTGAATAGGTGTATTCTGGTTGCCAAAAATGCCTTTGTTATGTTTGCCGGTGAAAATCCCTTTGTTATGTTTGCCGGTGAAAATGCCTTTGTTATGTTTGTCGGTGAAAATGCATGAAGAAAACCCTCGTTAGCAAATGAGGCCACTTCATAAATAGTTAGTTTTTTCTGGGTTTGACAATATCCAAGAATTCATTGTCGTTCTATATCTGGTCCATATATACAAACATCTAAAGGTTGCAGTCGATGACTGCAATGTGGTGGAAATGTAAGAATAATTATATGATTTTCCCTTGCTAACATGACAACTTTAACTGTAATATGCGTTTTATGGTTATCCATCAAAATCAAGCATGGGTCATCTGCAGTTGGTTTTACAAATTTTATGAAGTGTTTCAATGCATCTAAAAATCCTTCCTCCGTCATCCAACCACTGTAACGTGATTTTATCTATTTGTTATAATGTGTTTAAGCTCAATTGATTTTGGGCGTGAGTTAGGTTATTAAATAACTTGAATAACTTTGAAATAGAAGTTGGGCACCACTATATTTAAAACTTACTATACTTGACTTTAGATTAGTGATAAAAATATAGAAAATCATTAACCACTAACAAATTATATTTAAACCAAGTTTTAGATAAGGTAGTAGCAAATTCTAATTCACATAGTTTTACTAAATTCAAATTTAAGAAAATTTATTTAAAAGTACTTATCTTTAGTTAAAAGAATGTAATATAAGGAATGTTTAACGCATGGTATATCTTCAGGAAACTTTAAAGGGATTCGGTATCCTTATTCTTAATTCTGGAACTTGAATGATATCGTGAAATTTGGTATTCTAACTTGAACTCGAACGTGTAGATCTTTTATAGATGAACCGAACCACGGTCTTAAGATTGTACCAAACTTCTAGGTATAAAAACCAAATAAACTGTCTTGAAAGGAAATCAAAACTTCTAGATATAAATCCAAATAAACTGCCTTGAAAGGAATTCAAAACTTCTAGATATAAATTCACATAAACTGTCTTGAAAGGAATTCAAAACTTCTAGATATAAATCCAAATAAACTGTCTTGATATAGCCATGCTAAAAAGAAAGGGAAATGTTATGATAGGAAATAGGAAATTTGAACAGGATTTAGATAAAATGCTTTTAAATATTAAATGAACAATTTAAAACTATTAAATGAATAATTTCACAGAGACTAAAATTAATATGAAAAGGAAAAATCTTATTTAACATATTTAAACATAGTGAAGCATAATTCCAAACAAAAAATATATAATTTTATATAAAACCCACATGTGTTACCCATTGTTGAGGTTATGTTCAAAATTTGACATTTTATTTAAGATATTCTTGTACAAAATATATATCTTCAACAATATATCAGTATTAAAACCTACCTTATAAAATCAGACGAAATTTACGATAGATTAAAATTATTTAGTACATCGGATGACTAAGATATATTAAAATTCAAATCAACTTGATTCGTTGACCTCCAAATCAAAATTAATTGTCACAAGGCGAATAAAAAAAGAAGAAGACGACAAATGACATTTGAGTAGAGGTGAATGTGTTAAAATAACGAATAACGGTTCCAACCTTTACACCACTAGAATTTGTAACTCTTTTTGCGCCAGTAGGTCCAGCTTTCAATATAGTTTCTTTAAAGTGCACTCTAGGGAAAACAAAATGCAGGGATTGTTCCACCAGATGCATTTATAAATCCAAGCATTGTAACTAAATTACCTCTTTCGGCTGAAGTCCTTGGTTGACTTGTTTTGAACCTCTTGTTGCTAAAACTTTTGGAGGATTTGTGACTGTGAGACATCCGGTTTCGTCTAAATTTCACATCATATGAGGCTTAAATTTATGTTTTTGAGAACTCTCTGCAAGTTGTCATAAAAATTCTAGTAATTTTAGTGTCGCAGTGGAGGTATAGAATCGAAAAAGACTTTATACTTATGTTTTATTTTAATTTATGCGAGTAACTTTTTACAAATTATTTCACACTCAAAGACTTATGACATATATATCTTGATTGACACTTATGATAGACAGGTTAACCAACCTCTACAAAAATAAACTAACCAAAAAAAAAACTGATTTGCCATTGTGCGAATAGATGTCGCTACTTGTATGTTTGACACCCCCCCTCAATGGTAAATCTCTCAAATTAAACACTTCTTATACATTTTAAGAGTAAATAAAAATTATAATTTAAGCTAATCCACACTGTTGACAAAATTGTTTGAATAAAGTTAGAGATGACGGTTTTGTAAAGAAATCAGCAGTTTGCATTTTTGTTGAAATATATTTTAGTATAACAACCTTATCTTTAACTTTGTTCCGAATAAAATGAAATCTGATATCAATGTGCTTTAGTAACTTGTGAAATTCTGGATTTTTACAAACTTTTATAGCGGATTGATTATCCTCAAAGATAACAACACTGAAATCTTTTGAATCCAAAATTTCAAAATCAAAAAACAAATTTCTGAGCCGACAGGCTTCGCTTATAGCTAAACTCAAGGCTATGTATTCTGCTTCGGTAGAAGAGAGTGCAACAGTTGCTTGTTTCTTAGAACACCAACTTACTGGGTTTCCGAACATTTTAAAAATATAACCTGAGGTAGATTTTCTGTCCACTCTGTCCCCAGCCCAATCAGAATCTGCATATCCTTCGATAAGGTTTTTAAAATTATTTTTATGAAAAACCAAAGATAATTCCAAAGATCCTTTTATATATCTTAAAACCCTTTTAATTGCTTGCCACAACTGTAAACTTGCTTTAGATTGATACCTGCTTAAAATACTTATGGATATGCAAAGGTCTGGACGAGAACATAACATAGCATACATGAGTGACCCAATAGCCTTTCGACAATTATTTTCAATATCAATACATTCATAGTTGTCTCTTTTTAAATCCCAATGCGAAAAATTTAATTCCATGGGAGTAGAAATGGGTTTGCAGTTTTCTAAATTAAATTTCTTTAAAATGCTTTTAAGGTATGTTGTTTGATTTATGATAATAGTATTTTCACTCAAATTTTGTGTTATTAACATTCCCAAAAAGTGTCTTATGGGACCTAAATCTTTCATTTTAAAGTTCTCATTTAAAGTTTGTTTTAACTGGCTTATTTCTAAATCATTTGACCCTGATAACAACAAATCATCTACATAAAGCAAAATGAACACTTTGGAATTCTCAGTGATTCTTATATAAATGCAATATTCACTTTCAGATCTTTTGAAATTTAGTGACATCATTAAATCATTAAATTTTTTTATACCAATTTTTTGGTGAAGATTTTAAACAATACAAGGATTTTCTTAGCTTTACGACTTTACTCTCTTTTTCTTCAAAACCCTTAGGCAAAATTACATAAACATCTTCATCTATGTCTCCATTTAAGAAGGCACTGCAAACATCAAGTTGATTAATTTTATAGTTAAAATAATTGCATAAAGCTAAAAAGATCCTTATAGATGGCAATTTTGCTACAGGACTATAAATATCTGAGTTATATATACCGATCTGTTGAAAATCTCTAGCTACCATTCTCACTTTATATTTTGTAACACTACCATTTTCATCTGTTTTCTTCTTAAACATCCACTTGCACTCAATTGGCTTTTTATTTATGTCCTTTTCAAGCACTGACACCCACGTCTCATTTTCATTTAAGGCACTAATTTCTGTATCCATGGCCTCTTTCCAATATTTCCAATCACTACTCGACACAGCATCATCATAGCATAAAGGTTCATCATCTTCATCACTTTTAATCATTAAAACTTTGTCCACATCCATTTCGTAGTCTTTAAAATTTTTGTTTGGTTTTCTTTCTCTTCGTAAGTCGTATCTTGCATTTACACTTTCATCATTTACATCTGAGTCCAGAGATGAGGTATCTTCATAATCTGAACTTTGATCTAAGTTCTCATTATTTTCTAAAATCTCATTATTTTCCGAGTTATTTAAGACTTCATCTCTTTCTTCATTTTGTATCTCTGGCTCATCGTTTATATCATTTTCTTCAGTGTCTTGCAGGATTATTTTATCTGGTTTTCTGTAATTTTATTTTTTCCAGGCAAAAATATGACATCTCTGTGTACTTCTACTTTCTGTTTTTTTTTTCGAAAAAGATTCGGTACCCTTTTATATCTTCTCCATATCCTACAAACATTCCTGTTAAATTTTTTGCATCCCATTTTAGTCTTTTCTCTTTTGGGACATGCACTGATACTTTAGTGCCGAATATTTTATAAATGTGTATGTCACTCTCCTTTTTATACCATAATTCGAAAGGAGTTTTAGACTTTTGAGGACTTGGACCTGTTCTATTAAGTGTAAAAGCAGCTGTATTTAAGGCTTCTGCCCAGAAAATCTTACTATACTTTTCTTCTCCATTTAGCATACTTCTTGCTGCTTCTACCAATGTTCTGTTCTCACGTTCAGCCCTCCCATTTTGTTCTGGTGTGTACACCACTGTTCTTTGATGTTTTATGCCTTTTTGCTCCAACATTTCTCTTATTTCTGAGTAAACGAATTCAAGGCCGTTGTCTATTCTTAAGATTCTCATTTTATGGCATGTTTCTCGTTCTGAGAGGGGAATAAACTTTTCTAGATTCTTTTTTACCTCAGATTTATTTTTCATAAAATAAATTTTTCTATATGAGGAAAAATCATCTTTTAGAAGAAGAAAATAGCGTGCCCCACCCAAGGATTTTGTTTCCATGGGGCCACACACATCTGCATGAACTAATTCTAGTGGGGCTGTAGCTCTTGATTTGCTATTTTGAAACGTCAAGCGATGCTGTTTTCCAGCTAAACATTGTTCACATATAAAGTCTTTGTTTATTTCTAGATATTCAATTTTGTTTCTCTTCAAAAAATCTTGAACATACTTAAAATTTTGGTGTGCCAGCTTGCAATGCCATTCTTGAATGCTTCCTATGGTTTTTACATTCATACATTCTGAGATTAAACCTTCTTCAAGTTCATCGACCTCCGTTTCATTTGGAATGTACCTTTTTTCAGTGTAATTTTCATTATAATTTTTAACAAAGCACATTTTATAAAGCTTATTTTCTCTTATGGCGGTTGCCCTTATTTTTCCATCTTTGTCAGTGAATTCACATTTTTCTTTATCTGATCTCAAAAAATATCCCTTATCTAAAGCACAGCCTGCTGAAAATAGGTTAAATTTTAGCTCTGGTACATAGAGAACATCTGATAGGGTAGTTTTAATTAATTTTTGACCATTATAAGCCCATAATACTATTTTTCCTATTCCTTTCACTTCCAGCTTTTGTCCATTTCCAACTTGCACCATTTTTCTCGTATTTATTTTATTTAAGCTTTCAAACAAATTTTTATTCCAGCTCATATGCTCTGATGCTCCAGAATCAAAACACCAGTCATCTATTCTTAAGCTTTCAGTATATACCATAAAACCATTTTCATCTTCACTCTCTTTTTTCTCATTTTTATATGAATGCTGGTTTTTATTTTTGAACCAACAGTATTTTAGGCCATGTCCTGACTTTTTGCAATGACTACAATATCGTAAGCTTCTTCCTTGGTTCATGTTTTTATTATCTTCAGTGGTTTTATTTCTAAAATAGCAATTTTTGGCTAAGTGCCCCACCTTTTTGCAAATATTACATTTTTTGTTTGTTTTATGCCTTCTCTAACTGTTAATGCACCTGCTTCATCTACGGACTTGTACCTCTCTTCCTCTAATAGAAGACGTGTAGTTAGCTCTTTTAATGTTTGTTTCTCTGTGTCGACAGATTCCCAGGCTGATATGAAATGTTTATATTCAATAGGTAGGGACATAAGAATTTTTGTTATTATCATCTTATCAGATAGTGTTTCACCACATGTTCTTAGCTTATTTTTAACGTCTTCTATTTTTGAAATAAATGTAGCTACTGACGATTCAAATTCTAGCATAAAAAATCTTTGCTGTAGGAGATGTATGCTTACTTCTGATTCTTTGTCATAAATTGTTTTGAGTTTTGTCCACATGTCTTTTGATGACTCACAAGACAATATATGTGTAATTGGGCCTTCTTCCATTCTCGTTACCAACAGTTCTTGGGCTTTTGCATCATTTTTTGTCCAAGTTGCTATTGCTTCATCCCCAGTCGTAGGTTTTATTACAGTTCCATCAACCACATTGAAAAGACCTCGACCTTTTAGCATTATAGTCGTTTGAAATTTCCAAACTTGCCAATTGTCTAAGCCAGTAAGTTTTAGGGCTCCAATGGTGTCTGTAGATGTCATTTTTTATGATTTTAGTTTTTTACGCGTCGATTTTTACACACGCCTCGCCAAGATTCTAACCTCACTTTTTTATTTTTACTATACGTTTTTTTGCATGGGTCTGGGCCCATAACCTCTAGTAATTTTAGTGTCGCAGTGGAGGTATAGAATCGAAAAAGACTTTATACTTATGTTTTCTTTTAATTTATGCGAGTAACTTTTTACAAATTATTTCACAATCAAAGACTTATGACATATATATCTTGATTGACACTTATGATAGACAGGTTAACCAACCTCTACAAAAATAAACTAACCAAAAAAAAAACTGATTTGCCATTGTGCGAATAGATGTCGCTACTTGTATGTTTGACAAAAATTATTGGCATTTGTTTAATTGAAAGAATTTGCTCTAGAAAGCGAAGTATTTTCTAGTTTTTATAAACTTAATGTCGCATTTCTTTTGATAAAACCACGCAATCAGTCTTTTGAAGCCAACTCCTTTTTTCCAAGGTTTTGGTAAAATTCTATGCGCCTTAGCGTACTGATAGGCCAGTTTCCTGACTCGCACGGTTGTAAGACCGTAACACATCTTTGAAGATGTTTTCAGATAATCAGCTAATATTTTGTCTTGATCGAGAGAGAAAATACGTTTGTTACCTATGTTAGGTAGATAACGATAAGCTGCCTCCTAAGTTTTTAGATTTCTTACAAATAGAAGCTAAGTTGTGGGCCACCGCCACTGACCGGATTGATTGATTTTTATCAAGAACTTCCCTTACGGTGGTTTCGATGACCTCACTGGATGGTCGTAACCTTTTTTTTCGTGTAGGTGTATTTATCTGAAAAGTAAAAAATATAATTATTAAGTAGAATATAAAATTTAAAAATTCATATTTCTTAACGAACTTGTCATAAAGCTTTGAAAAGGACACAGAGTATTGAAACGGACGTCCGTTTCAATGCACCTCTTATGTCCACTTCAAAACAACACCCACTTAACCTCAAAATGACGACACAAAACGTAAATAGCGAAATATTTTACAAGAACTACCGCCGCATTAATGTACCAAAGCAACTTAGTTTTAAACTTAATAATCTAAAATTGACTTAATTTCAATAACTTACCTGTGACATAGTTCGATATTTTCACAAATAATTTACTTTTTAAATGAATAACAATAAAATGCTTGCTGTCTACACACAATCAACTGGTTCAACGCGCCATTTCGGTTGTAGTGGGATTTGAGCACGGGGTTGCCAAATTTATGTAACTGTAAAATTTACAGTCATACAATCACATAGGAATGACGGCAACTGTCCGTTTTAAGACCCGTCCGTTTCATAGCGGTTTTCCCCTACGTTGAAAAAACGAATGTGTTCTCATTGGGCGGTATTATTTGACAGGCCGTAATTCTGATTGCCTACTTTTAGGTACCGTTTTTAATAACGAAAAGTAAATAAAATTTATTTGTAGCATTTTGAAAATGCTACAACTTGTTCCCTAGATGTATGTATTTAAACTTACATAAAAAAAATTGTATCCATGTACTAAAATTGACTTAAAAGTATTTCCAAGTTTCCAGGCTTATTTTTTAATATTTTTTTTTATGAAAGTTGGCATGCATATTTATAAAGTCGTGCATAATGCGCCTACGGAGTCTAAATTTAAAAAAAAAAAGCATTTTTAATATATCAATAAAGCAAAATAAAAGAAAAACGAGCTGTAGGCGTATTTTTATTCAAAAAATATCATGTTTATTTCAACTATTTTTTTTGCGAAGCCTATTTTTTTGTAAACCTGGATAAACTAAAAATCGAAAAATGTATTTAGATTTACCGGAAAAAATAAAGATCTAGCAACGTCGCAATGATATGGACCATATCTCTTGAATCGTCTAGCCGTTCAAACCATACAGGTAAAATTTTCGTAACGCTGCGTTTCTAAGGGCTGATTCCACCGTTGTGTTAAACGGAGATTAAAATGACATTGTTAAGGTAGTTCACTCGTAAAACGACTTTTCTTAAGAATTCAATAAAATTGAAATATGAGGTTAATGAAAGTGTCTTTTATGTATCTAAAAAAAATAAAAAATTTTGACCATCTGTAAAACGAGATATTAACAATCAAAATGTGCATAATTAACACTCTTGAAGCCTGTCATGTACACAAGCATTGCATTTATTTCAAGATATCTCGAAAACGGTTCTTACCATATTTTTTAAAAACTAATGTAATATAAATCAAGAAGTTATAAAATTTTCTAAAAAAAAACACTGAATTTTTTTACCATTTTGATAAAGAGATATAGATTTTTAAAATAAAAATGTTCTTAAAGCAGTCGACGCATAGTGCCTTACAGTGATTACAACTTGGCAACGTTGTAATCGATACACTCAACGCCCGCTAATTCAAATGTCTGTTAGATCAGTGCTCCCCAAACTTTTTTTTTGTCGGGGACCGGTCAAGTTTATCACTTTATCGCGGCCTTCTGAGGAAGGGACGTTGTTTTATACTTTAGGTTGATATGATTTAACAATTTAAATTTAATTGTATTTAAACATGTCTTCAAAATTAAATAAATATGCAAAAAATGAATATAATTTCATTTAAACATGCCTTCAAAATAAAATACAGTTACACAAAAAAATGAATATAAAGTAACTTACTAGTATGAGGAAGTCATAAAAAAATATAAATAAAAGTAATGATTTTTTGTAGTATTTTTATTTCTAATCAGTAACAAAATTTTTAAAACAAATATTTATTAATATAGCTACAAACATAAAATTTTTAATAACAAACATTTTAAATTCATTTTAAAAGTAACCGTTCAATAAATTTCATTAAAAGTAAGACAAATTTATAAATTATGTCATATTTTTATTTTTATTAAAATAATTACAAATTTTTTTATGACTCGAGAATCTTTGGTGATACGTGGTTTACCATTATCGTTTTTAGCAGACAATAATTGCTTGACTCCTTCAGTGCCAAATTTTTCTTGAGTATTCTGCAAGTCGTCGAAAGTTATGCATTCACTTGCAATCCTTTTTGCTATTATATCGGATATAACACCTTTTAAAGGTTCTAACGAGGGCAATATAATTTTTTTCATTACAGACGCTTTGTAAAGTACGCAGTTTTCTATTAAATCTACTTTATTCAGGTACATATTTGAGAGTTTTCAAGTATTTTTACATCATTTCTACATTCATGAAATTTTCCAGATGGTTGAACTTGCAAACATTCTTGAGCTAATCTCTCAAGCTTGAATAAATTAGGACCTTTACGATCCGAAAAGCGTTTTTTTAGAAGACCAAGAGTATCTGTAAATCCCGCAATTTTCTGAAATTCTTCAACCATCGACAATCTGATAATTGCTCGCAGGAGATGAGAGGAATCAAAACGTGCATTATGTGCAATTAGTATACAAGGTTTAGAAGAAAAATTTAAAAATTCGAGCAGTAAAATTAATGCTTCTTTTAAAGTGATCGCTCTTAATGGTTTACCATACAGATACAAGTCACCTTTGATATTTTCTAACCCAGTAACTTTAAAGGCCTGGTAATCAATAGGCTGAGTAGGTTTAATATACACATTAAACGTTTTATTTTTAAATTTCGCTGCAATTTGCAGAATATCTGCGCTATTCGAAAATCCAGATGTCTCAATATCGAAGTATACGAAGCTACAATTTTCAGATGAAATAAGAATGTCACGTAAGTTGCTGCATAATGTTTTTGGATTTATAATGGCATCCATTGAGAGTCCACAATTTGATTGGTACTGAACCCCTTCTTGCCTTTCTTTATTTTGTCTTGCAACTTCTTTATTCTTCGCTAAACAATTTCTGCGTTTTTTTGCTGTTGGCAGTCTAGCTTTTTCAGCTCTTTGTTTTCTTATTTGATCTTTCTTCGCCATAAATGATGCTGTATGTTTTCCTGGCGATATTGCCAATATTTGATTAACTGACAACACATGATTATCACCATCATTTTTCGTCGCAACAGCACTCGCAACTCGATAACTGCAAGATTCGCTGAGGCTGTAACAATGATTTTTCGGAGCTTTATGCGCTACTATGTTATTGAAGCTCTCGTTTGCTTGACTAGAAGCAGCAACAGCAAATTTAGGAGCATTATTGGCAAACTTATCAAAAAGCTCTTTCAATTCCACATAAAGCCCATTATCTTGTAAGTTTAGTGTATGAGGTTTTGAATCAGTGTCAGCATCAGTACGGCTATCTCCACAATTTTCATGGTGGTTAAAAAAATGATCAGGAAGATTACGGAGCGTATTCGCGAGAACAGCTGCGTCACCATTACATGTTTTAACAGCATACCCGAAACATTTTTTAATGTGAGGAATAGTTGAAACTGCTCTAATTTCCTTAAATTTTGGCTTCATTTTAATTAACGACTCATTAAAATGTTTATATAAGTGATTAGTATCTGCAAACTTGTAAATATAGGCTTCGGATCCAGTACGAACTGTTGCTATTGTTGAGCTATCCTCATCACCCACCAAAACACGCACTCTCAATCTAGCTTCTTGTAATATTTCGCTACGGTTTGCTAATTCTATACCAACACTTGCTTCCATAGATTTCGCGCTTCCGTCATGATTTTTCCGACAGTCATGATCTTCTGGTGGGTGTCCTTTATCACAGAGCTTGCTTTTACGGTTTCGAACTTCATAATCTAGAATTTTTCCACTCAAGAATCCTATTATAGAACCATAACCATTTAAACTATTATAGCTTTTGCCGTTGCCTCTCTTACTCCATCCCATATCATAAGATATAATATCAAAAATTTGTGCTATTGTCAAATCGAATTTTTGGGTAGCTTCAGAAGTAAGATCTTCAACATCAGGATTTTCAGCATTGATAGACTTTAAAGTTGTATAGTAAGGGTATAGATCTTCAAATACTTCTTGAGGTCTAAAAAGGAAGTTGAAAAGTAGAAAATATTAAGCTCGTAATAACGTAAAGCGGACATAACTTAAAAATTTGACCATCTCATTTTTATTGTACTCAGTGTACTTTATTGTTTACAAAAAATTAAGTTCAACCAATGTGACCTAGAAAAATTGTAATAATATTAATTTCTCTGAGGATATGAATGCAAACATTTGTATAATTCAATCCATTGAAGTAAACAAATGGTAACTTAAATGGTTAATAATATTACTACTTTCAGTTCATTGTAAATTATTTACAAATTAAATTTAACAATTAATTAATCGGCTATTAAAGGCTATTTGCAACTAGTCATGATTGTAATATATTAAAATTTTCACAAAAACTATTTTTTATAAATTTTCGATAATATTTAAAATTAATTTTATAATAATTGAACTCATAAGAGGCATTTGAATAAATTTTCATTCATCTCAGTGATATAATTTCCACAATGATACAAAAATAAATTTAATTTAGGAGAAAAAATTTTGAACTAAGAAACAAATTTTAAAAAATTTCATTATATTAAATCAAACAGAATTTTTTTTTAATTATTTCATTTTTCTTAACAACTCAAATAAATTGTACTTGGGTTACGAACTATTAAATTTTTCAAAATTATTTTCTAAGCTCTAAATTTCATCAAATCTGTAGGCTGGCTCACGAACTAGGAGGTGCCTATCATCTTAGGAGGATGCACAATGGGTTTAGTAAGGCATAAGTGCCGTCAAGGGGTAACTCACCCTCCACACGTTACAGAAACATAGATACAGAAGCTCTGAATTTTTTCTCGTAGATTAGATTTTTTTTCAGTTTATATGTAAATACAAAGACTCTATGCCTTACAACTTTGTCTTCAATTCATCTAACTTATCAACAACAAGTTGACGTTCTTCTGCTGCACCACGTCTGCAACTCTCTTTTGCAGCTTCTTCTATTGCTGGACCGATTTCTCTTTCATATCTCTTATATAAACTCCATGATATCGTAGGAACGTTCATGACGGCAAGAAATTTATTTAAAGCAGTTTGACCAAACCCTGAATGGACAGCACCTTAAAATAAATAAATAGTATATTACATTACGAGTGTGGAAAATCACTTTTCACGCAAGTGATGTACAATATTTTTCCTACAACCACAAAATAATGTCATCAAAAAAATATAAAACCAAGGTTATTATTACTATAATAATTAAAATGTATTTAAAAAAATAATCAACAATAATCGTATTTATTAAATTTTCATATTTTCTAAACAAAAAAAAAAAAAAAAAATTAAAAAAAAATTAAAAAAAAAAACAAAAAAATTCTGCCCCCCAGGATTCGAACGCGGTCGAAAAATGGCAAAGTTGATAAATTCGATGTCCTAACCACCTGAGCTAATAGCCCTTGTGTCAATTGAATGATCTAATCTGTTATGTATTTAACCAGAATAAAGAGCAAACATTACTTTAAAATTATTTTAATAATAATTGTTAAAGATAAATATCTAGGATCTAATTTACAACGATTTCAATAATTTAACAATCATATCGATTTTAGTATTAATATGGACATTACATAGGTGGATCAAAATAGAAATTAGGTGTTTGACATTTTGTGACAACTACTACGGAAAGTAACATATTCTCACTCGGATGGAAAGTAAATTCTTATTCATACGCGTGTGATATAGGGCACTTTCCATAGGAGTATATAGTGTGATATGTGTCACTTTCCTAAGTGGTCGTAGGAAAAATATATTAATGATAATAAAAAATTATAACATAACAAATACTTATGTATTTTTTTTTAAATTTACCTAGAACTGCTTTAGTGCTGACATCTGAATGCTTAACTTCACTTTTTGTTGTATGAACTTGCCCCGTAGGTACTATAGTATCAATATTACATTCATTACATTTAACATTTAAAATTGAATAAAGGCCCTTTCGTGTTTCATTTGTAATATTTTCAAGAGAAAGAACTCTTTCACACCTGCAACATTTTAAATGTTTTCCCAACTCCTGTAATTCCACGATGCGTCGACCACTGCATAGGTTATTTTCCACGTTTGGGGTTTCCTTTCTCAATTTTTTGGCATTATTCATAGCCAAAATTGATTTTTTGCGTTTATTGAGGACGTTTTGCTTAAGGACGGGGTATCCCTGTGTACTAAAAGTGTATGTGTAGACCAAAAGTTAAATCGACAGTTTTCCGAATATGTAGTGTTTAAAAATCTAATTTTTGGCCAAATTAAAAATGAAGGTCTAACTTAGGTCACCTTACTATTGAAAATTAATAAATTTATTATTTTCAATAAAAACCAATCATGTAAAATAACCCCCTTTTATTTCATCTCAAAGGTGCCGTGTAGAATTATTTTAACCTCGATGTCAAACAAATAATAATAATAAAAAAAATGTAATACGACCTAAGTTCAACCTTTACTTGGAATTTGGTACACTCAGAATATTTAAATATTGTATATTTTTCAAAACGTGTAGATTTGAAATTTATAAGCCACTTTCTTTGAAAAAACATGTCAAAACGAATTTGGACCAAAAATGGCGTCTAATTTAACTCTAAATCAACCCCGAAAAATCAATAATTACTTCATGTAATGTAATAAAGATGGTGCTCCGATCGATAATATTTTGACTAGTATTTGATTATTTCCGTTTATATTATGTGTGTTTACGGGGGATATACGAGATGATAATACTGCCTCTGATACTGTTTATATGATACAATTGGAAACGACCTTTTTTCATCGGCACTCTTTTTTCGCCGGTGACCTTTTGACACGTGCCTATTTGTTATATGATGTATGATTATCGGTTATTTATCAACTAAAAGTATAGGAAATTAGTACATTGTGAATGATAATATAATTTTAATGCTATTTTTGAAACTAGTTCAAAAGTTGCATTTAACTATACTCAATGTTTCATTTTACCGTCAGTTTTAGTTTGACATATCCGTCATTTTATGTTTACAAAGCTCAGTTTCTATTCGAAAGTAAGAGAAACTCAAAATAAAATGCGAAAAACACTTTTTATCAATTTCGTTTATGTCAACTGAAAGCGACAATTGCTGAAGACGTAGCAAATAAATTAGGTCGAGAAATAAAAAAATCTATACTATAAGTAACATACCATATATTATACCTGTTAAAATAAATCAAAAATAAGAGAACATATCGTTGACGTATATACTTTTCCATCTGTGATTAGTGATTACCAATTGCAAATTACGTATGAACATGCTTCTGCGCAAAAAAAAAACATTATTTCAAGTACTTGTATCATTAAAGTCCATTAAATTATTATTTTTATAAATTTGCTAATCTTTGCACTTTAAGTTTCATTATATGGGGTATCCAGACATTTTAATCCTCGTCCTCTTCTATTTAAAATTATCTCAGGTGCCATATATTCAGAGTAAAATTTTTCTAATTTTTCAACCATATTTAAAAAAAAAATGGGTTGAATATGAATTTTTTCAACAAATATTGGATTTTCATCTCCAGTATATACTACAAAGTAGCACAATTTTCTTTGAGCTATACCTAGCTGTCCTTGAATCTAAAAGTATATAAAATCATTATTAGAAAATCAAACATAAAAAGAATATTAATATTGTAGTATCATTTCTAGCACATTTCTTAAAAATCATGAATTATTTTAACATATTGAAATTTTTCACCTGGTAAAAGTAGTTAGGGTTTTCTTTTAAATGAATGTCACCATCTTCTATTTTTAAGCATGGAAATGGGTTTGAATATTAGGTAATGTGCGCCAATAATGTCAAATTATGAGAATTCGCAGAAAACGTCAACTTTTTATTTAGATTTTAATGTGCAAAAGCCTACCTACTTTGGATATTGATCGTAGAAAAAATATATTCAGAATAATGAAACATTATTATTAAATAACAAGTTTTTTTATTGTCAAATTTAATACGTAATATTATTTTTTAATTGCAAATATTTGAATGTTAAAATTATAGCGTTTAATTTTTTTATTCAATGACGAACTCGAGAGTGATAGAAAAAAATACTACCTACCTTTAATGCAGGAAGTCGATGTCAATTTATCCAAAAATAAAACTGATTAAAATGTACAATGAAACTCACTAGGACACTTGGCACAAATAAATCAATTTTCTATTAAAGAAAATAACACTTATTAAAAACAAACAGCACAATAAAACACTTCAGAAACGTGTGATGTAATTTTGAAAACTAAATACCCGTAAGCTTGTTTGTAAATTTATAGACTCTTAACTCCTTCCCCCAGCCTTCATTAAGTATATTAAAAGTCGTGACGTCATATTGGCACAGATATACGGTAATGTGTTATTGACAATCAGGGACATGTTTCTAGGAAATAACTACCTAAGATAAGATAAGATAAATGAATGTTAAATACCTACTCATAATATCTATTGTAGGGTTTTTGTACTTTAATAGGATAAATATTTATGCGGGCCTGGAAATTCCAGGAAATGACAGTCAAAATTACCCAAAAACATTAGGTTAGTACCAACATCAGATAACAGATAACTTCGGTATTTAACCAATTAATCACAATTAATATTCTTGAACATTCAAATGACAAATACTTCCATCTTTAACCAATGAGAATATAGTTTTCATTCGATACTTCAAAATCACAATTTATTAATTAGGTAGAATAGTTTTAAAATATATTGCGAATTGCGACACGTCAAGCGTCCCACTCCGACTCAATGTGACGCAATTATTGTGGCAATATATTTTGAAACGACTCTATATTCGTGACTTGAAATTATAAACATCCCTCGTATTACTACCCGTATATAAACCAAATTATTTGTTTTAGGAAATATTTATATTTAATGTGAGGCAAGATATCGTTTTTGTTGTTACCATCTGCATCTACATTCTTTACTTTGGTCCAGGAAACAAAGTCAATTTTCGATAAAAATAAAATGTAATAGGTAGGTAATACTTTATGAAACAGTACAATAAAAGTATTGAAATAAAGTATGCTCATACTCCAAAATGAGTCCTAGAGTTAACATTTTTATAATATTATAAATGGCATATAAAACGATTGGACCGTTTTCACAATCACGAAATAATTTTTTTATTTTGTAAAATCCCGGCAATTATTGAAAAATAGATTTTATGTTCAGGACTATTATTATGATCCTTCGAACTCAGTCTACTAAAAACCGGTTTATAATACAATATCCCCTAATAGCTAGTCGGTCGATATTTATAGTTACTTAAAGATTTCTGTAATAATTTGCACTAATTCAATCTCTAGTCGGTAGGTAACAGCACCTCCTTGATTGAATCTAAATTGACATAATTTTGTTCAGAAATTCCTAGGAGACGCTGTCCTTAACAAATTTTCCTTTATCTCGCAATCGATCCTCACAATGAAACATTTTGACATTTACTTTTATTTCACTTAGGAATACAGTTGACGTTTCACAATATATTTGCGACGTTGCCGGATGGATTTTACGCGATATCATAACATATTTGTATATAAGATTACATGTGTTGTGTGTACAGTCTGTTACAAAAATAATCTTTCTTTAGATTTAAGAATCTCGAACGGTTGGTATTCACTATAGGGCGATATTTTTGTGTACGACTGTCGCGAGTGAACTACCTTAATGTAAAAATTTCATTTTAAACTTCGTTTAACACAACGGTGGAATCGGTCCTACTAAAAATTATTTTTTAGTTCTTTATTTTAAACGCTTTGATCAGTTGACTTTAATAATTATGTTTAGATATTTATTAAATTGAAACATAATTTCAAATATTATTTTATTAAAAATTTATACAAAAAATAAACCTGTAGGAAAACCAAAAAATTCAAAAACCTTCACTATAAATCAGTTTAAAAAATATTTTGGCAAACGACAAAATAATCACAATAATAAACAAGTTAAATAAGCGTGTAAAAACTAGTTGAAACAGCGTGTAAAATTAGTTGAAACGCGTTAAAACTGCGAATTATGCTTAGATCGACCGGTAGAGGGGAAATGTTGAATACGTCTCACAACCACATCAATTTTACATTTTTGTTTAGTTCATAGATAAATAGATAGTATTTGAATTTACAAGAGAGTAGCAGAGTTTAAAAAATTTGTGTTATCGTTGTTGGTGATAGTGTGTTTATTAATATAATATGGGAAATAGAAAACACGGTTGTCCTTCAAAACGAAAATCTGTAAAAAATCGCACAAGACTTCTAACATTTAGACGCTTACTGTCATCCGATAATTTAAAAGTGTAAGTAATTCAAAGATATTATTTGGGAACGTGCGACCAAGGCGGACGATAGACGACAGGCAGCAAGCAGCAAATCCTACCGTACTAAAAGTGGTGTCTGTCGCGCCTTCCCAAATGTATTTGATATAATTACATGTGTTCAAACGTGAAGAAGACCGTTTTCGGTCTAATTCGCTGTCGCTTCGCGTTTGAAGTCGGTCTTAGTATTGCCTTCCCAAATGTTGTCTTTAGTGTGGCATTTTTATTGTATGTAAAAGCATGTATAATTTTTTGACCTAGTAGTTTCTAGAACCAAAATTCTAAAGACAAAACTATTAAATTTTCTACGTATTTAATAATTATGAATCAGTTACCATAGCACCCATTGAATCATAATATAATGATCAGTTTCGCAGCTATCATGACATGTGAAAGTAAAAAATGCTCAATTATGTTATCGAAAAAATCACGAATGTCGATTGATAAACTGTTTCTTTATTGTTAACTGACATTTTTGATTTTATTCAGAGGCGTGTAGTTATCACAACATAGCATAACTGTCTTTGTCGGTCATGGTCTACTTTAGAAACTTTTTTGTGAATCCATTTGCTCTGGAGCTGATGCAAAAAACATTTCTCTAACTCCTTCTCATCAATGTTACAAGAATTGGGACAGTACGTCTACTAGTATGGAGTCGGACATCATTGTAGAGCGATTTAAAGTCAGTTTAGACATGCATCTTCGTCTTGTGGGTGATGGGGATAGTAGTGTTCACAGTAAATTAATTACATCAAGGCCATACGGGAATACTCTGGTACAAAAAATTGAATGCAAAAATCATTTGGTTCGAAATTTCTGAAAACAACTTCGTGACTTGTCTAATAAAAAACGAAGCTCGTCGAAAAATGAAGCTGTACCAATTTTCTTCAGAAGACTGATTTTAAAAAGCATAATGCGCCTACGAACGGCTTGTAATAAAGCTATATTACATAGAATCACAGAGGAGAGCTCCGTTACAGATAAAATTAAAAGCTTTTGCAAAGATTTTAAAAATATTCCTTCTCATGTGTTTTGGCGAACACTTAAAATGTCAAGATATAGGGTATTTTGAATGTAATCCCAGTACTGCAGTTACAAACTATGTTCCTGATATGAAATCGTTTGACCTATATCAAGATATAGAAAACTGCTTTAATAGATTAATTTATAACATTTCTAGTTTGATTCACAATATGAATACCAACTTGGCCGAACAATACAACTCTATCATTAGTAAATTTGTTGGGGGAAAACGCATCAATTTTTCTTCAAGAGGATCGTACTCGACCCGGTGCGAAGCTGCTGTTATATCCTTTAATGTTGGTAGTAGCGACTATTATAAAGAAATTACAAAATATCTTACAAACAAAAGTCCAAAAAGTTACACTCAAAAGTATATGTTAAAAATTGCTAATCGCTAGAGAATGCGAGGAATGAAAGGAAGAAAATTATTTAGAAAACGGTCAAAAACAAATGCCTTACCAGATAAAGATTACGGTCTTCTTGACCATGAGAATGTAATACCGGATTTAAATGATGAGTATCAAAATAAAAAAGAAATATTCTTAAAAGAATTACAAAAAACTCCTCATTGATTGAAAAAGAGACTAGATGCCAAGGAGGAAATCCCATATGGAAACAAGCTAGAAGTGTATGCATAACTGCTTCTAATTTTGGCACTATTTGTAAAATGCGGTTAAAAACAAATTGTAAAAATTTGATAAAAAATTTGCTTTATTCCAAGCACATGGGAAATGAATACACAAGATATGGCTTAGAAAAAGAACCAATAGCAATAAGTCAATTTTCAGAAAAAAATAATATGCATGTTGAAAATTGTGGTTTGTTTGTCGACCAGGATTTATGTTATTTAGGGGCTAGTCTTGATGGCCTGGTAGAAACTGATTATATAATTGAAATTAAATGCCCAGTGTTTGCATCAAAGTTAGCACCTCAGGATGTAATAAGGCAAAAAATTATAAAATATGTCATAATTGACGACAATGATAACATACATTTAAAACAAAATCACAACTATTTCTACCAGGTCCAGGGCCAGCTTCACATAACAAAAAGACAATGGTGTTTTTTCGTGGTGTGGACCCCTCTGGGTTTTTTAGTGCAAAAAATTGAACGTGACGATAATTTCTGGCATAACACAATGCAGTGTTTTTATATGAATTGTGTACTGCCAGAAATAATCGACTCTCGCTTTATAAGGGGGTTAGAAATAAGAAACCCCCCTCGAAATGCTCAATAATAAGGATTGTAATAAATGTTTTCTATAAAAGTTGGTTTTATTTTTATATAGCAGTACATTGTAAGCGAGTAAGGTCCTGTTAAAAAATATGTTCACTAAATATCCTTTATCGCCAACCGACAATAAATCCATACATTACCATAGCGATGTGCGGAAGTAAAAAACACTTTATCTCACTGTAAAAATCAAATATTTTATCTGCCGTTAATATTTATCAACATAGCCGTGGTCGTCTGACAGAAATAGTCTGTAATTGATTTGTATTCGCTGTTATTTTTCTGTTTGTTTACGTTGTCATAATAAAATGTAATATTATAATATCTCATTTCTTATTAATTATAAATATTTACGGTTAGCGATAAAAGTTTATATGGACCATAATCTCAGGCTAGTTTGATAAAGAATCACTTTGCTGACTTTGTACATAAATAACTATTATCTGTCGACAATCTCATACATACCTGCGATTGTCTAAATATAATTTACAATTATTGATTTTGTTTGCAATTAAATCAAAATTTTTATGTTTGTAATAAATTTATATATTTTATGGTTTTGGCGCATGCCATTATTTTATAATATTTTTTGTCATCTTTGTATAAAAAGATCAAGTCGATAGCTCAATAATTAGTTTTCATTCTACAGTAATGTAAATAATAGTATTATTTAATAATTGCTTATTTTTGTTTTTTTTTGTCATAAAAAATGTCTGTCCTAGATAGATACCCTACTAAAAAATGTCGTAAGTGGCCGTTTCATATACTACTTATTTACATAATACCTACATAGGAATAGGGTCTGATTTGGTTCTACGTAAATTTTTATCATCTCGGGCAATAAGCGACTTTTGTACTAAATTTTGCTCTACAACGCGCAACTGACTTGAATAGGTATCTCCGAGAAACTATCCCATAAACATCAAGCGCGCGACGTTGCCAAATTGGGCTGATATGTACTGCGTCGCGTACTATTTAACAGATTTGAAATCTGAATTAGGAGCGTACTGGATAACGCTCTTAAGATAATGATTAAAATTAATTTTTTTAAATATTTAAATAAAACACCCTCTACATCAGCAAAGACCAATATTAATATACTGTTTGTTTTAGCTTTCAGATTACAAAGAAAAAGCCTGTCCAGTGCCCAGTTTGGAAGATGTTCCGGAATTTGTTACTATTGCGGTCAATTTTTTTCTACCAAGTTACAGTTTCTGTCTCATATTGTTATTCATTGTGTAAAGAAAATAACAAAATGTAACAAAAAGCGAAAATATGGACAATACAAGTATTGTCGGTGTAAAAATTGTGCTATAGTCAGGCATCCACCTACAGCGAATAATATATTGACATCTAATGAAAAACTGTTGCAATGTAAAATTTGCTCCAAAACATTCCCAACCGAAATAAATTTGAATAATCATTTGAAAATGCACACTGGTAAAAACTGGTTCCAGTGTGGAATATGTTCAAAACAGTTTATTGCGAAAAGCGATTTAAAAAGACACTTAAGAGTTCACTCTGGAGAAAAACCATTTAAGTGTGAAATATGTTCTAAACGGTTTACACAAAAATCTAATTTAAATTATCATTTAAAAAATCACAATGGACAACAAAAACCGTTCAAGTGTGAAAAATGTTTGAAACGGTTTGCTCTGAAAGGATATTTCAAATTGCATCTAAAAAGTCACACTGAAGAAAAAGCGTTCGAGTGTAAAATATGTTCGAAACAGTTTATGCAGAAAAACAGTTTAAAAATGCACCTAAAAATTCATACTGGGGAAAAACTGTTCACGTGCGATAGATGTTCGAAACAGTTTACACACAAAACCAGTTTAGATAAGCACTTGAACATGCACACTGGAGAAAAACGGTTCAAGTGTGGAATATGTTCGAAAAGGTTTGCACAGAAAAGCGGTTTAAATTTACACCTAAATATTCACACTGGGAAAAAGCAGTTTAAGTGTGAAATATGTACGAAACAGTTTACAGGAAAAAGCCGTTTAAAAGAGCATTTAAAAATTCACACTGGAGAAAAACCATTTAAGTGCGAAATATGTTCCAAACAGTTTAGAGAGAAAGTCACTTTAAAAATTCACTTGCGCTTTCATACTAGAGAAAAACCGTTCACATGTGAAATATGTTCGCAACAGTTTATTCAGAAAACCGGTTTAAGCAGGCACTTAAAAATTCATACTGGAGAAAAACCTTTTAAATGTGAGAAATGCTCTAAACAGTTTATTCGTAAAGACCATTTAATATTGCATTTTAATATTCACACTGAAGAAAAAGCGTTCAAGTGCGAAATATGTTTGAAACAATTTAAACGCAGAAGCACTTTAAATTTGCACTCAAAAATTCACACTAGAGAGAAACTGTTCATGTGTGAAAAATGTTCGAAACATTTTACGAATAAAAGTATTTTAAAAAGACATTCATTAATTCATACCGGAGAAAAAATGTTCGAATGTGAAATATGTTCGAAAAAATTTGTAGAGAAAGGCAATTTAAACAAGCACTTACGAATACACACCGGAAAAGAACCGTTCACATGTGAAATATGTTCGAAACGGTTTACACAGAAAAACAAATTGAAATTTCATTTAAAAATTCACACTGACGAAACACCGTTCTAAGTGTGAAATATGTTTGAAACTTTAACCAGTGTAGAGGTTTTCTTATTCAAAATAAAAATTACTCTTCTATTCAACACTTTTTTTTAAACACTAGGGGAGGTTGGCCCAAAATGATCCCTCTAAGCTAGAAAGGTCTGTAAAACACAAAGTATACGAGAGAAGAAGTTCAAACATATATTTTTGGAACGTCTGTAGACTGTACTTAAATATTGCCCTACCAACATTTTGGTATAATAGGTAAGAAATTTTTTGAAGGTAGTTATGTAGATGTTTGCAAAAGGATCGTTTTACCCTGATAGGTTGGGCAAAATCGAGGGCTTAGTGTCAAACAACACTAACTACAAATCTTGAATGAGTAGTTAGTAGTAGTTAAAAAATAAAAACACTACACATGACATGTTTCGAAGTACAACTTCTTTTTCAAATGTGACTAATTTACAATTCGGTATCCAATATATATGCGAAATAATTTAACAAAACAAAGTACTTAAGAAAACATCAATAACATAACAAAATAAAGTAAATAAGGGTACTTAGGTAATTATGATATCAATCAAATAACAATAAGACAGTAACATTACCGGGATTATCTCACAGAAAACTAGGAAAGAGATTTAATAAGGGTGAGTTATTAATATCTAATTGATCATTGAGTAGGTTATCTGAATTCAGATAATAGTTAGTTTATTTTGTTATGTTATTGATGTTTTCTTAAATATACAAAGTTATATTATTTTTAATGGAACACCCTGTTTTTTATTTTAGAATTAAAAACTACATCAAAAATAATGTCAGTTAACTAAAGGTTCCCTATTACTATTATTATTAGTTTTCGATTTATTTGAATTTTTAAGGAAAAAAAGTCTCCCAGAAATTAATTGTTTACTCTTGTTTGAATAATTTTTAATGAACCAATTTTTTTTTCTTATGTGGGACATCCTGTATACATCTAACAAATTTTAAATTGTAGCCGTCTGTAACCTACGTATTCCTCCCAAACGAATTTTTTATATCTTTGGTCGTTTTCCCATAAAGCTCCGTCCCGTTGAGCGTGAGCCACCCTGTATATTGGATACCGAATTGTAAATTAGTCACATTTGAAAAAGAAGTTGTACTTCGAAACATGTCATGTGTAATGTTTTTAATTTTTATTTTTTAAAATAAAAGTTTTGTGAGAATCTACCAAATTTGGTTTTACTCATTCAAGATAAAATGGATTTTCATCAAGTAAAGGCCGAAACAATAAATAACTAACTACAAAATTGTAAACTGATGTTTCACTTGCTTTAGAAAATAAGTTACTAGGAATAAGTTAACAAAAAAAATCTAATTAAACTTTAACACTTTTAGAAGGTATAGATAGATTTTGGTAAGCTTTTTGTAATAAATACTCCCAATTAAAAAATAATGATTATTAAATGTGAAGATAACGTTGTTTGACATTTATCAATTTATGTGCGAAAACGTTAATGTCCAAGATGATATTTAGTAATTTATTTGATATAACGTTTATTTCCAGTGTTTTTAAGAAAATTATTGTTTAAAATTATACTTGAGAAGAATTTTTATTAATATATTGCATTACAAAATATTAAAACTTACAAAAAATGGTGCGTTAAGACATATAATATTTTTATCTACAAATATTCGTTGTCATCTTCATTCTGATGTCCTTCTTGAAGACTGTAGTAAAAAAATGGTAAGGTTCTTTTATGATACCTTTTCGACACAGCTCGTGTAAGCCTGCCAACTTGTTCTTGTCAATAGGAATGGGACCATTATATTTTTGTTTAAGTTCCGCATTCTTAAGATCAAATAACCTACTTGGTCGTCTTTGTATTTTAAACTTGTGAAAATCTCTATTATTAAAATCATACTTAAAATAAATATGATTAGTGTCATCTTTTCTGTACTGAAACCATACAATATTTAACCATCTTACGTTGTTTCCGTCGCAATCAACCTTTCGATTTTTAACTATTTTGGCAGCAAATTCTTTGACATTCAGAATGTCAATTTGACTGATTTCTGTTACATCGTACTTCTTTTGCTTGGAAGCCATTCTTATGGCAGTAGGGGAGGCCGGGGGAATGGTGGCCCCCTACCTAAGCCTTTTTATCGATTTTAATCTTATTTTTTAAAAAAATTGTCGTGTAAACAAGGAAATCATTTAATTAGAATCTTTTCTGATTTATGCTTCATTCAAAATTCTCATAAACATGCTTTTTTTTGTTTACAGGGAAATAAAAAAATAACTTGATGGCCATTATTACCCCAGCTACTTGGGGGTAATGGTGGCATCTGGACCCAATTACCCCTATGTTATTAAATGCAATAATCACACACAAATTCCATTTTTTCAGTGTCTGCACAGGCCTTATGAGCCCACTGCCCACATAAAACACATCTTAACCAAAGTTCTCTACTTTTGCCAAACTCCCCGCAAACTAAACATATATCACTTTCATCATTTACATCTTTATCGTCTTCTTCATCATCCTTATCTTCATCGTCGGAATTAATTTCAGAATAAGTCTGCAGTTGACTCTTAACCCTGGGTAACTTATGTCTTGTATTGACTACTTTTACTTCTTCTTGATCTTCGTCGTCGAGAGCAAAAACTTTTCTTTTATATCCCGTTTTAGTACAGTTTTGTCCTTCTAACACCCTTATATTTTTGTTAGTTTTCTTTTCCTTTTTCATTGTTTTCTCTTCCTTTTTCTTAGCTCTCTCTTCCTTTTTATTAGCTTTCTCTTCTAAAACTATTTTGTATGGGGTGGAAGTTATAATTTGAGAATGTTGTTTTGCCGAAGAACTATTATTAATTTTGGAATTTGATGGTCCTGGTAAAGGTAAAATTTCCTGGAATGACTTTTCTATATCAGAACGTTGTCCTTCCGTGAGCTCTATCATTTCAATATTTTCATCATTAGATAGAAGTTGAGGAGCTGGAGCGATTTGTCTTTCTGGTGTTTCATGGCGTTCATGAAGGTTTACATTAACAGGAGCGTTATTTTGATTATTTGTGGTACCGTAAAGACGAGCTGGCTCAAAATCTTCATTGGTGAAGACGTCACAATTGATGGGGAAAATACATGTTGCCTGAAAACCTTTTATTGCTTTTTTTGGTGTAGCTACTCTCATAAATGCGTTATTGAAAAGTTCAGCAACTTCGAATGGAGTTATTTTTTCATGGGGATGGTTTCTCAAATATTTACCGCATTCTGAATTATATGCAGTTTTTAGTGGGCCATAGAAACTGACATCTAGTGGTTGGAGCCGATGAGAAGTGTGTGGTGGGATGGACAAAAGTATAATGCCGTTGGACTTGCAAAATTCGTACGCTAATAAAGTACAGTGCGTAGAATGATTGTCAATTACCAACAGAACCGGATCTTCCAAACTAGCTTTCACAAATATTTGGAAATGCTCCAAGTATTGCAGGAAAAGTTCTTCGGTAATCCATCCTTTGTCAGAACAAGTATATAGAGATCCACGTGGGCCCCCTTTTTGAAGCTGCAGATTCATTCTTTTTCTGGCGTAAATAAACATTGGTGGTACATATATGCCTGATGCGCTGAAACCACACACGACTGTAATATTTTTACCCCTTTCCCAACTTGTAGCGAATCCCACTTGCTTCATTCCCTTCGAAGCTAGTATTCTCCCCGGCCTCTGAACTGTAGAAATTCCTGTTTCATCAATGTTAAACTTCCTATGGCCCTCAAAATTGTTTCCCTTGCACTTTTTCCAGGTTATTGAAAAAGATTGTAACCTCTTTCTTATTGAACGCTGTGATTCTATTTATGGATGTCGCTTCAGGCTTGCGAAGAGCTATTGACGGATTTCTCTTTATAAAACCAGTTAGCCAATCATCCCCTGCACTTTTTGTTTCTTTGTTAAAAGGACGAACCATATTTTTTTTTCGGCATACGCATATGCACATTTTTTTGCTTCTTCTCTCGAAATTCCATAGAAGAGTTTTGAAAGGTGGATTATATGTTCTGCTAGATGTCTTTCTTCGTCTACTGTAAACACTGGTTTACGGCCTAAAGAAGGGCCAGCATCGGTGTTTTGTTTTAATCGTTTTTGTATAGTACTTCGGGGAATGATAAATGACCTATCTACCTCTCTGGTGCTCCTGCCATTGTTAAGCGCATTTAAAGCTGCTTTCAACTGATCACTATTCCAATACGCCTTTTCAGTTCGTCTGTGATAGGTCCTTGGCATCTGAAAATTAATATTATTTGTATTTTGGTACGTTTCTATCTGCAATGGGGTAATTGTGGCCGGCTACCATCACCCCGTAGTCACTGGCTACCATAACCCCAAAAAACCACCTGTTGTATTTATAATTATAAACAAATAATAACTATTCAAAATGCTACTTACGATTTAATTTTTCAAAAGAGTTTTAATTATAGAAGATAACGGTTAAATCGTTCTCAACAAAATTTAAATTTTAAACTTGAATTCAGACAAAACAAAATCAACCTCTCTTATTGACTGCAAGCTCACAAATAAAACTTTTCAGATGTTGTGCAGATTATTAGTTTGTCATAGCGGAACTTCACACACTGGTTTAGCTATGCATTATTAGATGGCGCAACCGGTCACTTAACCACGGAATATAGTAGCGTAAACTAAAGGGTGGCTCTGATTACCCCAGTGGCCACTATTCCCCCGGCCTCCCCTATACCAGCCCGATGGATCATATATTTCCAAGTCCCTGCTTGACTTTTCGATATGAGCGTGAACCGAATCGCATTCCATTTGCGAATGGCCTGGTTCAAAGAATATATGATCGATTGTTGGAATTTTGAGAACCTCGACCGCGTATATAAACATTGCACAAACAATGACGTTCCTATTTTGTCCTCCACACGTATCATACATAAAGCTAAAAGGTTTTCCATCATGGTGAAGCTGCACGTACTTAAACAGGCAAGATGCCACCTCTGACGCCCCGCGTCCACATAATGCTTCATGCCATACATAATTTTCGGCCCTTCGAGATGTAACGTTATATACAGGTTTAAAACCGCAAACCGAATTTTGTAAAAAATTGCCTTTGTTTTTATTTGAGGGCAGTATCGTACAGCTTCAAAATCAAATTCACAGAAATGAAGTTCATTTTTAATTGCTTTTTCTTTAAAAATATTCTTATATTCTCGTGCATTTTCTTTTCTTTGCAAGTGTTTTTCGTACTCTTCAGATCTCGTAATATTTTCTTTATCATTTGAATTCTTGTAGATAAAACAGGTATCACATAAATCTTTTCTAGGAATATGGAACGCAATATTAAATTTAGTATTAAAAATTTGACGATAAAACCAAAGTTTTTCCGGTTTTAATTTTTCTTCACCTCATTTCTCTACATACATGTCGTACATTTTTGTAAGGTTTAGATCTCCTAGTAAGTATTCTCTTGAGCTGTCTTTTCTGATATAATGTGAGGGAACTCTTTTAAAGGAATTAATATGGTCGCAAATAACTTTTTTTGAGTCTTCTGGTAACTTTATACCTGGAGTGTGTTTTCATCTTTTATCTTTTTCTACAATATTTTGGTCATTTCTTGTTCTAATGATATTTTGGACAACGGTATTAGAAATATTGTAGGTGGCTAAAAAAATCCTTGACAAACTTGTATCTTCTCGTTATTTTTAATCAAATAAAAAACTTTTGTTTTTTGCCTTCTCGAGCATGTACTTGCAGTTCGTGTAGAAGATTTTTCTTTTTCATCGATTAGGCCACTAAGATATTGTCTTTGTAAATCAATGTTACCCAATTTCCAGTACTCTTTATTTAGCACATTTTGTTCTTCTTCATCAAAGTTTGTGTTACATTTTCTTGGGCATTTTGAACAATCTTTTAAAAGGGGTCTTTTTGCGAGTATGACCTTGTTGCTGCTCATAGATTTGTGTTCTTTTCCACATCGTATGTTTAGCTTTAATTTATTTCGAGACCATTCTTCTGGTACAGCTATTTTTTTTTTGTTTTACCTTTGTCTTCTCTTCAGTGTCATTACTGGCGTTAGTTGTTTCCATATAAATATTTTCTGGTACTTGTTCTACTTCGTCTGGCTCATAATTTGTAGTGACTGGAGTTAACACATGATAAGTTTTTTACGTTTCCTTTTATTCGTGTTCAGCTAAAATAACAATATATTTTTATTGTTAGGGCAGGTAATCAATTACCAAAAGCAAACTTACTCTTGGAATTAGTTCATCGCTAGAATTTTGTTCATCAGACGAAGAAGGTTTATAATAATTTGGATCAGCTACTGAGTCTCCTGAGGAATAATCTATGTTCTCGTTGATCTAAAAGTAAATCTTTTAGTATTATCTTAATACTAAAAAAACTTTAATAAAAGTCTTAACAAGTAATTAAAATTATTATTAACTGTACCTGAGGTCTCCCAGTTGTCTGTAAAATATCATGACTGGGGTGAAATTAATATTTGCAGATTTGCAGGATGTGTGTTCCAACATATCGTTAAAGTTTGAAACTGTATCGCAGTTTTACAAGAAAAAGGTACCTAATTTATATTTTAAATCATTACTTATAAACAACAAACTTCTATAATAATAAAAATATATGTAAGCTATTTATCTGAATAAGACTTGCCTGCTGATTACTGTCGTGAAATTCATTGATAATATCAGAACTCTGGTCTCCACTACCTTTTAAGCCCAAGGTGCTTTTACCAGGAAAAATTTGAATACTACCACAGTTGTTTAAAGTGACACATGCCTCATCTGTAGTATAATATGTGAAGCTGTTAAACTTAGGTTTAGGTGTTAAAAATGAATGTGGAGACCAATTTTATATAAAATGGAGATTTATTTAGAACTATGACCCTTTTATATTTCAAAACCTTTTTATACAACTTTTTAGGTTAACGCGGTTCCCAGATAGCACAAGTTAATCCAATGGATGTCCATCGGAAGTCCATTCATGGACACGTCGGCTGTCCAAAGGACGTCCAGCATTTTGCCGATGGACATCCAATGGACATCCACTGGACTATACAAATGTCCCACTCATGGACGTCCATTTGGACTCCATAAAAGGTCCATGTATGGACCCTTTTTGAACTGCTTTTGGATAATTTATGGACATCACCACCGACAATAAGAAATATAATAATTGCAACTATGAACATATTTATTAATTATTATAGTACGAGATCCTACTGAATTTCTACATTCGTCTATTTTTTAATTAAAATAGATATGAATGTATGTAGGAAACCGCGTAATTTACAAAAAATCATTACAATAAAGTAACACTAAAACTTACAATAAAAGTAATAGTAATAAGAATACATACGAGATAAACACAGAAACAAAACAATATTACATAAATAAAGAAAACAATGTTGTAAATTGAAACCATTGTTCGCAGAAACATCCTCTGCTCGACTACATCTAAGCACTGGAGTGAAGTTAATATTAAGACAATGAGAGTGCCTCTATTTTGAAGCTTTTTTAGTTGATTAATTATTGTATTATCATTACAAACGAATAGTTATCAAAATGCAGCTTAGTTTATATAACTTTTATTATATAATTAAAATGGGAATCAAAAGATAAAATATTAACAATGTAAAAACCAAGATATTTAAAGTTAACTACGTTTAAGATAATATAAACAATCGTTTGAAAACATTTTTTTTTAAGATTTTTGTGTTCAAACTTTGTTAACAGAAAATTTATAGTTAAAGGAAATAATTTGCCAAATATCACATAATGTGAATTGTTTAAAATATATTAAAGAATAATACAAATGAGTGGCTCAGTGTCAGAGTTGTCTAACCCACATCATTTCAAAACAAACCTTTTTCGTATATTATTTTTTAAAATCATTTCTGTACATACCCAGGGTGCCTATTCCTTAAATTGTTCTCGAAGCCACCATCTATAGTTAAAGATTGGGCAGATCCATCTAGTAGATTCATGTCAGGTGCTTTAATCTCCATTTACTCACTTAATAACGTTAAAACGAGATGTCGTATATTAATTTAAAATAATTTATCTGCATTCTGAAGTTGTATATTTTTTAAAATTATTTGTTTTTGGTGCCCATATCTATATCTAATAATTAGGCAGTTATACTAGATATACACAGGTAAAGTGCTTTGATCTCCATTTGCCAACTTTTGATAAATTGTTGGGGCAACTCTGACACTGAACTGCTCAAATTACAATTGGTATACATTGGGGAGCATCCAGGTTAACTTTCAACCATAATAATTTGTAAAGATATATATGGTTTTGCCAGGTTGTCTATCAAAATAAAGTTACAAGTACTTTTAATAGTACTTTAGTACTTTATAGAAGGTAATTTTTCTACTTTAAGGTATATTCGCGTTATTTATGATTATAGAAGAAATTTCTTTCACAGTTATTTTTTATTAAGATACATTATGAACACATACATTGACTGATAATATATTTGTTTACAATTTATTGGCAAGAGGTTGCGGCCAAGTGAGAAACAGCAATCCATTTTTTTTTAAATTTCTTACATCTCTGATATGAATTATTGAATTTTTTTCTAATGATAAATTTGATATTATTTCTGATAATGAAGTTATGTATGAGAACTATGCTACCATCCTTAAGAGAGCAACAGTTGTCAGGACGGTTTATTTTTAAAGTAAAATGTGTTAAAATCTTCTCTAATCTGAAGCATATTTGCTTTTAATGAGGCCATTTTTTTATTTATGTCACCAGACAATACATCTATAAGAAAGGGATTCTTTGAATTGCATACAAAATCTCAAGTTTAAAACATTTAGTATTAATTACTGAAACAAAAATGTTGAACTTACTTAATAATTGTTTTATTTCTATGCAACAGCAATGTTTTTCAGATGATTCTGAAACAATATTACATTTGAATGTCAGAATGATAAAAACTTTTAATATTAATATCAATGTTCAAGCAAAATAAAATATTAATTTGTAGTAGTTTCAAAATTTCACGTTAGGTTCTCTGATAATCTAGTATCTACTCATTTGTGACTGTGTATATGTGTATTTATGTACTTTAAACTAACTATTACTAATATAATGGATAAACATCCTTTGTTGAAAAGAATTAATAATGGATATGTTTTTAAAAAATTCTTACCGCTAACTGCTACTAATTGGCAGCTATTTTCTGTATCACGAATACGACTTTTTTCTTTGAGAGGACTCCTTTGTTGTTCAATTATTTGATCTAAAATAAGAAAGTTCACCTTAATAAATAAACAATGTATACAGTAAATATATGCTGTTGCAATACTCTAATAAAAGTTACCTGGATTATTTGCTTTTTTTTTTAAATAAATTTTTGGAGGTGAAGGAATCAAAGAATCATCTTCAGCTTCCGATTCTGATGAAGATTGAAATATTTTTCTCTTAGTTTTCTTTCTTTTCCCTTCACTCTCGGAATTGAGGTCACTTGTTAAACATGCTCTTTGAGCTTTTAATCGAGAACTTAAATAATCATCTAAAAATTAAGTTAGTTAGTTAGGTAATTAGATAAAAAAAAAACAAAAACTAGTCACTTTTGTAATTGTTTTTTTTAAATAAGCATATTTGAGACATGGTAAATAATACAAAATTACAAGTTCTTACCAAATGTTGCATTTCTGAAGAGTTTTATTCTGTGTATGGGCCAACAGGTATGAAAAGGCCAGTGGCGACGCGTGACTTTTTCTAAAGTGTTACCAAAACCAGATGTGAAAAATCTTATTTAAATAGTTTATTTTGAACCTACCATATATAAGTTTTTGCTTATTTTAAGTATTTTATTTACTTTTTTAAATTATTTAAAGTAAAAATTGCTGGATTGGGGCACTTTATATAGCTCATCGTCTTATGCTATGACTAATCCAAGCGTGTGGGATAAAATAAAACAAATGACTACTCCCAAACAATATATATATAATAATATATAGAACAACAAACAAACAATAAAAAAAAACCAAACATACTATTCTACTACAAAAATAATACAAACGGGAAAAACATATTTTGAAAACTATTGTTTATATTTTAAGTCGATTCGGCGATTTTCTTTATTTGCAAAAATGTTAATAACAGAATCGTAGAAAGAGGGTTTTGCCATTAATCCATTTAAAAAGCGTTTCTCAATGGAAATTAAAGAAAGTGATGACATTCGATCTTGCAATTGAGTATTTCTTTGGCATGTCTTAATCCGCTTCATTGCTGAAAAACTTCTTTCAACAGAGGCGCTTGTAGCTGGAATTGTTAAAAATAAATTTGCCAATTTAAAAGCTTCCGGAAATGCACTATCAAGCTCTGAAGATTTTAAATATTGATAAAATGCTTGCAAATTTTTTTGAACATAATCTGGATCATTATAAAGAACTGTCAATTCTGTTTTTAACTTTACCGTGTCAAATTTTTGTCCATATAGCTTTAAAAGTTGATGAAAGGCGCTATCTGGAATTTTTTTTTGCATAATTTTTGAAATTGTCAAAATCATATAGTGCCAGACATTCTAGATGCTTTAAGTCAGAAAATCTGTTTTTAAGTTGAATAATCATGGTGTCAAAAATTTAAAAAAAAAGTCGCCGATAAGACGTCTCTTTATCATTGTTAATATTTGTAATTCGTTGCCTCTTATTGGGGTTGGATACATCGTCATTTACAAATTTCTCTTGTTTTAACCACAGACTTTCAAAATTTTTCCGCTCTAATTGCAAAAATTCTAGAAATTCATTAACTTTTCTCGTGCAAAATCCAATGTCATACATTTTCTTCTGTAAAATATCAAACAAAATTTCTGATTTTGGTAGAATAATCTCAAATAAGTTTAAAAAGAAATTAAAATCAAATTCTTGCAATGTAATGTAAAAGCCTTTCGAACAAATTCGTGTCTCTCCATCCCATGTTGCTGTGTCAGTATGCATCTCTTTAAATAGTTCGAGAAGCTCTGAACGAATACAAGAAACAACCTCAACGAGTCTACCAGTATAAATCCACCTGGTTGATGCTACTTTGGGTAAACGTTTTTGTACTAATTTATCCAAAGCAGCGGCCCTTTTGGACGATTTTGAAAAAAATGCAGCAAGCCCTGATAAAGTTTGAAAAAAAATTTTGCACTCTCTAATATGTTCCACTGATTGCTGTAAAACCAAATTGAGTCTATGGGCATAACAATGAACAAAAATTGCATCTTGATATTTATCTCTAACCAGTTTTTGTAGGCCGTTGTGTTGCCCGCTCATTACTGCCGCACCATCGTAAGTCTGCGCAATTAGTTTATTTCCGCACTTAAACTCATTTAACACACTGAACAAAATTTCCGATAACGGTCCCGCTGAACGCTCATCACTAACATTGACAAATTTCAAAAATCTTTCACAAACATCACCGTCGGGGCAAACATATCTAAATACGACCGAAAGTTGCGATTGGTTTGAAACATCGGTGCTTTCATCCAATATAACAGCTACAAAACTTGCTCCGGCAATTTCTGATTTAATTTCATCCATCACAAATGTAGATATGGCTTCAATAATATCATTTTGTATGTCACTTGAAACTCCGGAAAAAACAGTTGACGTTTCTAGATGTTGGCAAAATTTTTGATCTTTTTTGGCAATTAATGTTAACAATTCCCTGTAATTGCCCCTATTGTCAGAGTCATCCCCTTCAAAATGACCCCGAAACGGTAATTCTTGTTTGGCCAAATAACATACGGCATCTATAAGTGTGCTAACGATATATCTATTGTTTTTAACAATTTCATTATATTTAGCAATATTTGCCTTAAAAGCTTGGTTAAGACAACTTTCTATTCTTGTTTTGCCAAACTGGATCAAATTGGCTACACATCTCACATGTAACGGAGAAATTTCATGTCTCCTCTTTAGAACTCTAAAACTATTTAAATCGTTGACTCCGCTGCTAGTCCACCCATTTTTTTCTGTAGAAAACAAAAGACACGGCCAACAATACAGTCTATTTTTCATGCAACCACATAACCAAGAATTTTCACTATACCAACTAAATTTAAAATATCGAACTACTTTTTTTGATTCTTTTTTAAAATTATTTAAAATAGGTGTTGGTCTTCCATTTTCAATGATCTCCTTTTTTTCTGCAAAATGATACAAGGAGAATGGCTTTTCAAGTAGTTGATCGATTACACAGCGGCACTCATCCATGTTTAAAAGCAACTACTAACGAGTGAGTACTACTGAGCACAGACCACCCCTTTAAATACTGAGTAACCAAAACAAAAAATGGTAACAAGCGTACATAATAATCGCGGCGGCCCACGCTTTCGCGCTGTAGAATGCAAGTACGCGTCCAGATACGAGCCGGCTCCGACAGTAGCCGACGGACGAGTATGCGTATCCAGAAACGAAAGTGGTAACATCATGCAGTCGAGGTCGAGGCGAAGGCTGATTCATTGAGTTAGAAACTACAAACGCATAACCCGGACAGTATAGAGCGTATTATTTTCGTGGAGCTAATCTATTTACTGAATTACTATGATATTGCTGTTGGTAAAAAAAAAATAAAATTATTTTACAGTACCTAGTCATAAACTATTTTCAAGATTTTTAACTGTTACCAATGGTAACAGTGGTTACATGGACGCTTCGCCACTGGAAAAGGCTCACTGTTTTTTATGGCTTCTGTTAATTTTGTTCTTGTCCAAGGAGGCCAATAACATAGATCTTTTTGGATCCAATTTGTAGGAACTACCTCTACACTATCAACCTCAATAAAGTGGACAATTGTCCAAGTTTTCACAGGGGAAGGATCGTTCATTTTTTTATTCTAGGTATAACGAAAAAAAAAAAACCTATAAAAATGTGTACTAACTTTATACATGAATTTTTATATAGTAGCAAAACATCAATATTTTGTTTTTATTTTTTTAAAGTAATTTTTTGTACTTATATACAACCCTAATTATACATAACTTTGTAAAAAGTATAACTAAAATTAAAAAAATACATTTTAATTTTTTAATAAGCTAAAAAAAGGTCCATTTTTATGTTTAATTTTATACTTATACAATTTTTGACTAATATTTTACAAACAAATATAGTGCATTTCAAACATTGTCAAAGGATGAATTTAAATAGTTAATGAATTGTATCTATATTAACAAAAATAAATATATTATGAAATTTACTGAAAGAAAACAAGTAACATGTACTTAAAAAATAGAAAAGTTTTGTTCGATCAACTTTCAGTTTTTACCTCTATGTGGGCCCTTTTTATTAACTTATTAATTAAACCTAGACATTTATATATGAACAAGGGGCATTGTGATACATGGTTGATCTCTTAAATTCATTAATATATGCTTTGAATTAATTTCTTCAACATTCCATGATTGAAGGGGTCCTAGATCTTCTAATCTTACTAAATATATATTAAGATCGGCAGAAGAACATGGTTTTGTGTAAAAATCAGAACAGTTATTGAATTTTTTTCCAATGATAAATTTGATATTATTTCTGATAATGAAGTTATGTATGAGAACTATGCTACCATCCTTAAGAGAGCAACAATTGTCAGGTCGGTTTATTTTTAAAGTAACATTAGAAAATAAGCCTCTTCCAAACTGAAAAATAGTGCCAGGTACAGTAGGACCACCAGTATGTTCCTTTTCGAATTGAGGGTAAGTACAAATATTGTGTGTCCTACTTTTATTTAATGAAACATCTATTTCCACTTTCCTTCTTATGATTTGTTGTAGCGGTTTGTCACTTTTTCTTAACATGTTTAATATAATTTTCAAATGGAAAAGCACTATATTTATCCAAAACACCAAACAATTTTGAATCATTTGTTACATGTAATAGATTATGAACATTGTGGGATGAATTTTCTTTGCCATAAAGAATTAGGAATGTTTGAAAAAAATAATTTAAAGTTTGATTAGCACTTTCTAAAAACTTAGGTTGTAAATTCTTATTTGATAAAATGGTAATACCAACATGAAGCGATATAAAATTAATATATAAATCATATTTTATTGTTTTATGTAAAACTACTATTCCTGTATATAAAAGAAATTGACGGAATTCAGTGGCTTTCCATCTCTTATATTCTTCTAGATATTGTGTTTTGTTCTAAACGTTATGGGGATACATCCGATGATTAAAATAACAATTGATTTATTGAAACATTTTATATTTTTCACATTAACAACATGCCATCACAATGCCCGTGACAATCGACCGACGGACCGTCATAGCGCGACAAGTGACAACTTCAGAATTGACATGAGGCATTTTCTTGTGACACCACACCTTTCTCCTCTCAGGGTGAATTCTGAAATTGACTTATCCAATCTTAACTAACAAATATTTTACAACAAAACGTACATACCATGTTGCATGTCTTAACAATGTAATTATTTTACTAATTAACATAAGAACGATTATAGGAACTAATATCTTATAAATTTAATTTTTGAATTGGTTTCAGTTTTCTGTCTGAACGTCTTAGAATTTCCCTATTTTTATGGAGTTCAGCTTCTAAATCTTGTAAGGGACTGCTTGATTTTGAACTGGGTTCCAAGTTTACAGGAGTTTCATTAACTAAAGGTTTAGTTTTATTGTTTGAGGGGGCTTGACTTTCAATAGTGTTTGGCTCGATGGATAATGTTGGTGAAAGGTTTTGTTTTTGTGAATTAAAAGAGTCATCAATCCTTGGTAATGAACCAAGCGAGATCTGGTTCAAGCTAACGGTTTTTAAAACACCCTCAATACTGACTAAATATCGGTTGGCTCCAAGTAACTTAACAGCTATTCCTGCAACTACTGAACTTTTTGGTGTTAATCTGACATACACTCTGTCTCCCTCCCTAAAAGGTATATTTGAAACGGATTTTTCGGAAAATTGATATTTTGGATTTAATAGCGATAAATGCGTACGTGGTGCAAAATTTAACCACAAGGAAGCTGGCGTTCGACCTGTTGCAGTAGTCGGAGTTGTTCTGTAAGAAAGTAGGAAAGACGCTAATAGCTGAATTATAGAATAATCGCTGCTTGTTTGTTTTCCTTGCAAAATTAATTTTTTCAAGCCTTTTTTAATTGTTTGGACATTCCTCTCTGCTAGTCCATTGCTTTCGGGGTGATAGGGTGGTGAAAAACTTGCTAGAATATTGTTTTGTGAACAAAAGTATGAATATTCATGTGAATCGAAGGGAGGACCGTTATCCGAAACTAATTCCACAGGTAGACCTGCGGTTGCAAAAAACATTCTCAGAGTGTTGAGAGTGGATAGACTATTACATGACGACATTAACCAAACCTCAACCCATTTGCTATACGAGTCCACTAATATTAAGAAATGATTTTTATCCAATCGGAAGAAATCAATATGACATCGTTGCATTGGATATTTAGACTTTGGCCATGGTATTTTCTCAGATGACACCGGCTTAAAATTTACTATAGTGCAAGGTTGACATGATTGACACAACAAGGTGATATCTGAATTTAATGTGGGCCACCACACGTTTTCTCTCGCGAGCATTTTACATCTTACTATTCCAGGGTGGCCAATGTGTAATAACTCTAAGACACGTTTATGAAGACTTTGAGGAATTATTACCCTATTTCCAAACATAAGACAGTCTTTTTCAATGGAGAGATATGAATGGATGTTAAAATATGGTTGCAAAGCTGGATCTTTGTTATAATTTGGCCAGCCATGGAGTGTATTTTGCATAGCTTTGCAAATTACTGGATCTGTCTTAGAAACCTTAGCTACATCAGGGACTGTTAAAGGTAGACTGGGTAATATGGCAATGTTATAGATAGGTTCTACTAATTGGTCGTCACCTGGCAATCTCGACATTGCATCTGCTGGGGAGAGTAATTCACTTTTCCTATGCTCTATCTCAAAACAGAAGGACCTAATAAATAAGGACCAACGGATTAAACGCTCAGTAGCTAAAATAGGTAATGATTTGCTTGGGCTGAAAATACTTTTTAATGGAGCGTTATCTACAACTAATTTAAACTTCCTTCCCCAGATGTATTTGAAAAATTTTTTAAACGCAAAAATTACTCCTAATCCTTCTCGTTCGATCTGTGAGTATCTTTGTTGGGTTGGAGTTAAAGTGGAGGATGCGAACATTACTGGTCTCTCTATACTTCTTTTGGAAGTTCCTTCTACAATCTGACTCAAAACACAACCTAAACCGTATGGACTTGCATCTGAGCTTACTATTAGGGGTTTTGACGGGTCATATGGGATTAAAATATTGTGGCTAACTAATTTATTTTTACTTAGTTCGAAAGCTTTCTGACATTCAGGGGTCCAATTAAAAAGGACTTCCTTTTCAGTAAGTTTATACAAGGGTTTTAAATCTCTACTCATATGAGGCATGAATTTTGAGTAAAAGTTAAGCATACCTGTATAAGCTTTTACTTCACTTATATTTTTGGGTAGCTTAGCATCTAAAATTGCTTTGACCCTGGTATCTGTGGGATGATATCCTTCACTATCCAAAAGATGGCCTAGATATTCAACCGAATGACTAAACCAAACACATTTATTTTCTTTGATTCGGACATTATGATGATTTAGACGTTGTAATACTCTATGTGTCAAATCTAAACATTCCTCAAAACTATTAGCTGCGATGATTATATCATCTAAATAACATTTTACTGACTGTAACCCTAGCAAAATTTGATCTATGATGGATTGAAAGATGGATGGTGCGCTTGCAATGCCAAAAATTAAAGCAGTGAATTGAAACAACCCTAAAGACGTGTTTATTGTTAATAATTGTTGACTTCCTGGGTTAACCTTTAACTGTAAATAAGCCTCGGACAGATCTAAGACGACATAGTATTTTTTTCCTGATATTTCCTGCAAAATATTTTCAATTTTGGGTAAGGGATAAATATCTATTTTGAGATTTGGATTTACGGTTCTGCTCACATCGGCACAAATTCTATAGCTTCCATCTTTCTTTTTTACAGGCCAAATGGGTGAGGCCCATTCCGAAAAGGTTATTCGTTTAAGCTTACCTTCTTTTTCCATTCTTAACAACTCTCCTTTCACCATTTCTTCCAAACTGTAAGGCAATGGGTATGCTTTATGAAAGACTGGAATAACGCTATCTTTAAGAACTAAATTAGCAGTGAATCCCTCTATAAACCCTTCTGCATTTTCTCTAAAGACTTTTGGGTATTCTTCTTTAAGCCTAGTAACTGATTTTGACTTTAATGTATCTGTGAATGTGCCATGTATTTTGTGGTTACTAACTGTATTGAAAATCTTACTGATTGTTCTCCAATTTGGAGATAACTCATCTAACCAGTTCCTACCTAATAACGGGACAAAATTGTCCTCTAAACAAATTATAAGAGGTAAAACACAACTTTGACCATTTGATTTATTTACTCTTACCATGACTTGACCTTTTACTTTTATTTTTCCTGATACCGATGACAGTTTACAATTACTGGGGTCTAATTTTCGACCTGGGAAAATTGAGGTGAATAATTTATGAGGAACAATAGATAATGCTGCACCACAATCAATTTCCATTTTTATATTTTTACCGTCAAGCTGTACCCATACCATTTCTGGTTTACTTTGATTTATAGTATATTCGTTAAGTGACAAACTATTATGACCTTTTGACTTAATGACTGACTCACAACCCTTACTTTTAGACCCTACTAGTGATTTAGAAGCTGACTGTACATTAGGTTGTTTTACATTTGTTGAAAAAGTTACATTTTTAACTGGTCCCTCGACTTGGGATTCCAAGATTGTAGAATTTATAATCTTTACCTGATAAATTGTTGCATTATTAAGTATTCCCGATAACTCTTCGTCTTCCTGGTTATTTTCATACTGCTCAGCTTGACTGTCATATTCCTCCTGTTCGACTTGATGATGAATATTTGCCATATCTTCAGTATTCTTAATTCTTCCTCTGCAAACAGGTGCTGTATGACCTTTCCTATTGCACTTGTAGCACATCCAGAATCGAGCAGGACAAGTAGCTGGATCATGTCTTCTTCCACAGCGATAGCAGTTTTTATTTTGGGCTTGTTTTGGCTGACTTCCTTGACCTCTACTTCTAGGGTTGGACTGATTAAAACATGAACATGCACCTTGACATTGACTGTACTTATTATATGGACCTGGACTGTTATACTGACTTGCGCCTTGACTGGACTTATTATTGTATGGACCTGGACTGTTATATTGACTTGTGCCTTGACTGGACTTATTGTATGGACTTTGACTGTTATACTGACTGGACATACCTTGACTTTTGTAATGGTTACTTCTCTCTCTAGGTTCAACTTTATTAATTTGACTGTTTTGCTGTAAGGTCTTAGCATATTCCGAAATTGCTTCCTCTTGAAAAACTATTTCTTTTGCTTTCTCGAATGTGAGGTTCCTTTCCGACATAAGTTTCCTCCTGACATTTTCGTTCTGTATTCCACATACTAGCCTATCCTTACATTGTTCTTCTATCATATCTCGGAAGTTACATTTGATAGCTAGCCCCTGTATTGCTTCTACATATTCTTTTATGGTTTCGTTATGGCCTTGATCTCTTCTACTAAAAGTAAATCTGTTGGTTGTTACTAGACCTTGAGGTTCGTACCTATTTAACAGAATGCCTGTAAGTTCTTGCAATGTTTTTTCTTTTAGTTTGTTAGGCAAACAATATCTGTGGAGTATATTATAATGTTTACTTCCCACTGAGGTTAAGAAAAGGTTCTTTTTGACTTGTTGAGTTTCGTCTGGCTCACTTATCTCATTTAATTCGCAATATAGCTCGAATCTTTCATACCATGACGAGAATGTCTCAACCTGCTCCTCGTAAACTTCCAGAGTACCTTTCGAGCTAGCGGGCAAGAACACAATTTGCTGAGGTGGATTTTCTTCCCCCATGGTTGAAAACTTTTAGACTGATTTTGACTATATATTCTTAATATGCTGCTTAGGTTCGTTCTTTTCGTCGCCACTATTGTGTTTTGTTCTAAACGTTATGGGGATACATCCGATGATTAAAATAACAATTGATTTATTGAAACATTTTATATTTTTCACATTAACAACATGCCATCACAATGCCCGTGACAATCGACCGACGGACCGTCATAGCGCGACAAGTGACAACTTCAGAATTGACATGAGGCATTTTCTTGTGACACCACACTAGAGATCTCGGTTTTCGGTTAAACTCACATGGGATATAAGTTTTTAAATCTATCAGATTTTTAGAAATTTTTAGTATGTCTCTAAACGGCAATTTACATGATGGTCTACCCGCACACCACAAATGAATAAGTTTTTTAACAATTCCAAGATGCATTGGATCTAAAACAAAATTATCTATCATATTAAACTCTGGTAATTGCTCTATAATTGATGTTCCTATATGATGTTCTAGCTGAGTTTTATCTCTAAATCCAAAATCTGTTCTTAAATTAAATTTTTGTTCTGTAAAGGCTATGCGATTATTCACATAACTACCTTCAACATCACACTTAGTACAAGAATAATAGCCTGAGTGACCTTTAATGCGAAGAATAAATGATTTGGCTGGTACATCACAGATAAATGCTTTTATTTTAAAACTATAACCCTTACCATTGATTGTGAAACCATTTGTTGTTAATTTAATGGACTCTTCGATAAAATCAAACAAAAAAACATTAGGATCTTTAGGTTTCTCATATCCGTGATAAATACCAACCATATCAATTACACTCTCATTTACAACTAGACTGCATAAAATAGGGTTAACTTGACTCGAAGAGCTTTTTGCTAGTGGTAGACCATCTATGTTAATAAATACTTCAATACAATAAATATTTAATAATTTTGAAGAATCACATTCTAATAATAAATTTGATAAACATTTCTCTAAGCCAAAATGATAATAATAACCAGGCTCTACATATTTTAAATCTTGTCCACGAGGCGTTTCTAGCAAAGTTCTAGAATCTAATGGAAGACTGTCATGATATGGCTTTAAAACTTTTAAAAGGTTGTTGACCGCCACATGTGGTATTTTGTACTTAACAGCCCAACTTGCCAATGAAGAATTAAGTGATTGAGGGATTGAAGTTTGTGACTCCTGAACTGTATTATGACAATAATCTGCGTTAGTAATATCGTCTTCTGTATCAAACAGTTCGATATTACTTTCGATTTCACTGCTATTCGAACTATTAGAGACTAATATATTATCTTCTTTATCAAACAATTCAATATCACTATCAATTTCACTGCTGTTCGAATCATTAGGGGGTTTGGACAGAATGTTATTTTCAAAGCCATTATCACAATAATTAGTTAATTCAAACGATGTAGTTGGGACTGGATTTTCGTTATGTTCAGAGAACAAAAGATTTGGAAGTCTATAATGTTTTTTGTTAATTTTTGGCATTTTAAATGATTTTTTGTTAAATTATATATACTTATCTTACCAGATAACAAACTCTGCAGCCAACACTTTGCACAATATCAGGTGGGTATATCGTGCTATCGAAACTCGGCCTCGTGCTCGTAGACATAAACGAAAAACGTATAAGCATAAATCATCAATGGAATAAAATGGTGGGTAATATTCTTGTAATTTGTATTGTAGAAGTCTTTACACACTATCAGGTGGGTATATCGTGCTCGTGGATATATACGCAAAACGTGAAAAACATCTTGAATATCGTATCGAATAAGCTTCGCTTCTTTTTTAACACTTAACACAAAATGGTGCATTTAAAAAGAGAAATATTTCACTGTAAAAGCAGAAGGCGCGAAGGCGGAATGGCGGTTAATGTTAATAGTTAATAATGCGCATGTCTAATTCACTCTGACAATCGGAATCGTTACATCGTTGCCAAGGTTGTATACTAATTCTGTAAATCTAGGAAAAAGTACATATTGGAACACATTTAGATCTTTATTTTATTGAATTTAGAACACATTTTGTGAAAAAGTACATCCAGAGGAATGATCATGGAAACAGAGGAATGACGTTTACTAAGTTTTTAAATAAAATTAGTAATAAAATAAGATTAACTTACGTATATATAGTATGGAATTAACACAAAGATTTAACTTAAGAATAGCTTATGAAATAATGAACATATAGTTGGAAAAAAATTAAACTTTTTCAAAAACATCAACTTCATTTTGAAATGTATAATAAGTTTTAGTACCGTAGGAGCAAATCGACGGAGGTGGTAAAATTGCAAGAATATTATCATAGACTATAAATGATATGTCACTTTGACTAGCTCTAAAAGCTTGTGAGCCCTGAAGTTTGCATACTTTTAAAAACATAACTTTTACTTCATCCTCATCCAACTCGCTTTGGGTAATTGCAACATAACGGTAATTTGTTTTTGACGTTTTCATTTCTACAAGGATGTAGGTTCCAGTTTTGATATTCCTCGGGATCAACTCTAATTCACTGACAACTGTAGTGCTAGGACCAGCTTCTTCATCTGAATTATACACATCTTCGTATCGAATTTTTTTGCTGTTTCTTTGCTTACAACATGAATTAATGTATTCCTGTTCGGACTCTGAAGATAACTCAAACTGATCGGGTTCTTTTTCACGAGCATAGTCTAATGTACCTATCAAATACTTATCTTCCTGAACAACAAAACAACTTAGTGATAGAAATCTTAAGACACCACTTGCATAATCATCCATTGTGACTTGATGCACTTTCATTGTACCTGCAAAAGGCTTTATATTTTCTTTTTCAATCATACTGTTAATATTCTCAATATCCTGTTTCTTAATTGAAAAATATGTAACATTTGTTATATTTTTCTTCAGGCTTTGTAGTAAAGTATCAAATGAAGCTATGTCTTTTCCTTCAGCGACCAGTCTGTCGGCAGTTCGTTTTGTGACACCTCCAATGCCATCTGGAGCTCCTTTTCCGTGACCAGACTCTGAATAGTTCCAAGAAAAAGACTTAATTTGTGGATATAGTTTGTGAAGTTTAGCTGCTAAGAAGTAAAACATTGTTTTATTTCGGTACTGCGTAGCAGGGCTATCACTTAGAAAAAATAAAGTATCTGCATGCAAATTTTCTGAAATATAGGATAAAACTGGATTAAGATGAGCCCAAATGGCAGGTACATCATGCTGAAGAGATTCAGACAATGTACAAAATGAGTTTGATTTTACTGTTTCTTGAAATTTAAAGTAAATAACCACTGTGTGAAGTGAAATCTGTTGTCTTGAGCCACCAAAGTGAAATGATTGTGTTTCTTCCGAATATTTTAAAGAGTAGTTCTCACTGAAGTCCATATGCAGCAATACTTCATTTTGCTGAAGAGTAGCTTTTTTTAAAGAAATTTGACTGTACTGGTGAAGTGCTCTACCTTTATGTTTCATAAAATTGAAAACAGATCCCTGAAATTCTGAAATAATATGACTTATGGGCCTGATAAATTTTTGTTTAGTGGTTTTTACTACAAATTTTTCTTTCTGGGATTTCTTATCGAAAAAAGTTTCCTTCTTTGCACCCCATTTGAAGAAATGTGCAAGTCTTGATTCGTCATAAGGTTCGAAAATTATTTTCTTTTCCTTGCACTCTATACATTCACGTAGTAAACACTGCTCAGTTTTATGTTCACAACAAAGTATCTTGATGACTGCATTAGCATCAATTTGTGCTAGGACGTCAATTCGATGTAAAGCTTGAACTAATAACGTCATATTTAAACAAGGGGTACAGCCGCATGTATCACGAGCCGCTACTTTCCTGGAAACAATCCAAAATGGGTGATTTTTGCACCAGAAGGCGTAACTGATCGGTGTTTCTGGGTGAGCAATCAAAAACTTTTTATGTAGGTTTTTTAGTGTATCACTTAAATATCGTTTTTGTTTTATTACTTTATTTTTCGTGCAATAGTCTTTCTTTCCTGGACACAACTTACTATTGTAGTCATTTTCCAGAAATCTCCGAATAGTGCTTCTCTTTTGAGAGACTTGATTCACCGAACTCGTTTTTCGATAATAATTTAGTATAGTATCTCCTGTATCCGATATTGTTGGAATACTACTCCCACGAAAAAAGACTCTCAAGCTATTTTCCACACGATATTTTTTTATTACTTTGCCTGATACAGCTCTTTTAAACATTTGTTTTTCTTTGGCACCTTTAAGACTTGCATAGTTTGATTTCAATTGGTCTGAAATTACTTCACCAAACAATAACTTTTTTGCAACAACATTTTGCTGCTTAGTATTAGCAAGCAATTGTTTTACTCTTGTTCGTGGTGTTGGCGGATTTGTTTTAGTCTTAAGTTTCTTCAAGCGATAATATTTTTGTTTGTATTTCTGAACCTTTAGTTGAAGTTTCTTAATTAAATCAGTTTTTCGTTTATTTTCCCGGCTTCTGTTTTTCCTATTTCTAATGTATCTCTTATTACCAGATCGTCTGTAAGCATTTTGGGGAGTTACATTTCCTTCTATATTATCTTGTTCCCCTTCTGATGCTGGTGGAGTATCTTCACGCAATCTTGCCACTATGTTCTCATTTTCATTTCGGAATTGTTTTCGTTTATTTCTATATCTTTGAGAATATTCTTTCCACTGTTTTCTTTTCTGTCGCTTGGCTCTGTCATTTAGTTCATTAATTGGTCTTATGACTTTCTTTTCCTTCTTCTTTAGATATTGGATGGCCTCCTTCTCTCTTAATTTTTCTCTTCCAACAGGGTCCTGTTTTAAACGCTCATATCGTCGTTTCTCAGTTTCCCTTTTTTTTCTCAACTTTTCTTCCCTAGTCTGGGGTGCTATCTGCCTTGCTTTAACCATTTTACACTCCTAAAAGAACGTATTAAATTGATTTGAAGTTATTGTGAAATTATAAATTTGAGAACTAACAATAAATAAGATAGAACTAAAATTCTCCATAACTGAGGTTTGGTTATGTAAAATAAAATTTTTGTGTAATTTGAATGTGTTAAAACAGTTTTTTAGTCCAATAAGAGATTTATAAAAGATAATATTTTCCCATTACCTAATTATTCTTTTTTTCAACCTGTAAACCTGTCCAATAATACGATATATAAAACTAATCATTCCTCTGGAGATATCATCATTCCTCTGGGTTGTTTAATTCCAGAGGAATGATGCCAGAGGACTGATTTATTTACAAATTCGTTTTCGTATTACCAAATCCACAGTAAATTATAACCCTACTATTCATGCACATAGTTTTTAAACTAATTTTTATTATATGAATACAATTAGAGCAACTTTAAAAAATATATAATAGTTTAAAACACTTACCAGAGGACTGATTATTGATATGTGACACCTTGTTAATTAAACTGGATTGTTTTAAGTAACGAAAATAAAAACAAATATGGTGTTAAACTGTCACTCAGCAAAAAGTAACAGTACTGAATGTTCTGTTGTTTATATGCGAGTTGACATGTTAGTGCCATCTATACAAAAATAAACGAACTACAATTTAAACAGAGGACTGATGTTTGAATTTGATAACACAATATAAGTTTGATTTTGGCATGACAATAGGTATACATGGTCCTCGGTGCCTCTTTTATTTAAGCATATCAATATATTTTAATATAATAAGGAAAAAAGTGACATTTTAATCGCAAATATGCAGCACTTTTGTCTAGTAACAGCCAGAGGATATGACGATCCTATAATTATAAAGCTATAATAATCATGATTCTTACATTTTTGTGAAAGAAATATGTTTAGTCAGCTTAAAAAATAAATACATGATATAACTACATATAAAAATATATTTTCTTTTGCTCCACTAAGCATTTCAACAATGGAAACAACGAAAAGTAATCTTTGCTGAGAATTACCCATATAACAATTAAATAAATAAAAAAGAGGGACCATCCAATAATATATGTTACATAAATTAATCCATAATATGTAAATCAGACAACAAAAAGCTGGTTTCACTGGGAAAAATTTTTTCTTTATCTAATACATGCAATGTTTATGTTTTTTTCTTAATTGTGTGTACTTAGTGTAAATAAATCATTATTAAAACCGGTTTAGAAATTAGAATCCCAATTTATATTTATTTGAAAATATGACTTTACAACAAAAAAATATTTTTAAAAACAGAATCATGCCTTGAAGTTAAATTTCAGATAATTATTTTTTAAATGTATTCAAAGGCTGCGAAATTTGATTTTAAAACACATTTGGGCCGGATCGATTCTGATCAGTGAGCACTTAACGAGGCAATATTGGCGCGCAAAGTGTAATCCATGTGCGACCACGATGAATGGCATTTTTAATGATGAATACACGATGTACACTCTTATTAAATTATATTATTATAATAACGAAACATGCTCTATAAAACCAACAAATAAAGACCTGCCAACCACACAACTTATATAATTTTACATTAATTTTTAGGTACTTACCAGATTGTCAGCTGTATTTTCAAGAAAACTTTCATTATCAATCGGGATAACAATAGTACAGTTTATATTATCAGTAGATCGCGATGCACTATTCACATATAGAGTACATTTGTTTAATGCTGCCTGAAGAATTTTTTGATTTCTCTTCATTTTTAATACCTTTACAGAATCAAAGTTTTAACATTAAAAAGCACTTACATAACCTCTACTAACTACATACCCTTCCAAAGACAAAAATCGACTGAATGGCTTCAACTATTTCTTTAACTCCTACACAAAATTTTAAAGTAGAACGACGTTATTGACATACTAACGTGTAACTCCTAAGAGTCAAAGAACGTTAACAGCTCATAACGTACTTTGAGTCTTAATCAAACAGAAATAATAAAACACTGATTTAACGTTGTTTGTTATTAAGTGGGTAACCATAAATTGTAGTTAAAGTTTAGTCTATCTTAGATACAAATTACAGGAGAGATAAGATTGTTTGTCACATAACAAATAAGGATTCTTTAAGTGCAAAAAAGCGTTAAGCTAAAAAATGCAATTTTTGTAGTTAGTGTTGTTTGACACTAAGCCCTCGAAATGATGCCCTAAAGTAAGGGAAAATGAACCCTGTTATATATACATTTTAAGAGTTTCTTCGTAATAAAACAACCAATTAACTAAACCAAAAGACATTAACAATAATCTAAAATCGCTGTGTAATAAAACAGCTAATAAAACGATATCAAAAAAACGACAAAACACAAACAATCTGAATTAAAACGAAAAACAAGATGGCATTACAAATTATCTATTAACTGTTTGCGCACTTTGTTCACCTTGGCATGGTCAATACAATAGTCATAGCAATATAGATCGCAGTCATTATCATCGATTCCCGCACACTCATCATGTGCCCAACGATAGCACATTGAGCACTGCACCCACCCTTCTCCTGAATGAGACTAAAGAAATGTTTCGGTACAAATAACACATTCTGTATCTTCTTCCACTTCGGATTACTCGTCATTTTTGTCCTGTTTTCTTCTTTTGTTAGTCGTATATTTTCTCACATTTCGCCTTTTATTTATTATTGTTTTTTAGAACTTTTTTTCGGCCTGCTTTTCCTTCTTCTGATGTTCCTCTAACTGTGCCACCAGACTTCCTGGATTTTGAGCTACGTTGTTCTAGTGTCATTTTAAGGAGTGGGTGAACATCATTTGGCAGTACGTTAAAACAATTTGATGCCTTCGATGTCGAGGGTTCATTAACCGAAGCTAAGGATTGCGTAACACAAGGTAGCCGTTTCCCCTGTAAATAGTTGATAACAAGTTTGTTTGACCTAGACAGTAGCGCGCTGAGCGCATTATGATGAACTATAATTCAGTACAGTCGGTAAAGCGATTTAAAAAATGGCGGGCTTCAAAATTTATGAAATTTGAAGCAATTTTAAGTAACATTTTCCTATTCTACAGCTTTTACTTACAATAATTGAAACAATCAATAAGTAAAATTAATTTTTATTGTAAGTAAATGCTGAAAAACGGAAAAAGTCACTTGTTTTAAATGAAAAATAAAAACATTTGCAATAAGTTTATTTTATTTAGAATAGGTAACTATGTCATTACATTATATTAAACATCATATTCACAATAAACACACACAAAATTATTGCAGAATAAAAATGTAAGATAACAATGAGACAATTATTTTATTAACAGTAAACTAGATACAATTTTTAAAAAACACAACAAACATTTTCAAATAAAGTAATTGGTGGGAAGACGCGTAACATTTTTCAAAAATCAAAAAAAATTAACTTTATTCAAAATTTACAAAAACTGGGTATTCTATTACAAATACAATAAACAAATGATTAAACAACAAAAAGTTTTAATTTTCTTAAAAAAATAAAGAAAAAGTTAGATAAACATTGGCAGCGGTCATTTCGGCAACTTACCCGAACTACGGGGTAAGATGCCGACAGACTTGGTGTGAGATGACAAATTTGGGGTTGTGATGCCATAGACAGAAAACATTGTATTGGCCATCATATCCCAGCTAAAGTGCCATCATACCCCAGCTAAGTGGCATCTTACACCAAGGTTAAAATTTTTAATGTTTTATTTAGTGATTTTTGCGCAAGGATCGCACATATTCGGATTCGAAGTTCAGGTTTCGTGTAGCCACTTGTTGCATACGACACAACAAATCTAGTCAACTTTGGGACCCTTTTTGTCATGGTAAAAGCCATCGCAAATTGCACAGAAGTCATCCTGGTCACTGTCAGGTTCATCAGAGCTATGGTCTGAGACAATATTTTCTTCTTCATCTTCTTCTTCACTACTGCTACTGTGTCTTGCTACATTCTTCTTTTTTTGTTACCTTTTTTAGGAAGTTTCTTCTCTAACCTAGCTGCCTTTTGTTCTTGCTTCTTTTGTTTCTCTTAAATTTTTTGGCGTTTCTTTTGGCGGTAGTCAGGAAAAGTAAGGACTTCTGCATGTTGTTTTCTAACGTTTGGCCTACTAGGACCAGCTATGGATGTAATTGGTGCTATATCATCAAAATTTACAACAGCTACGTCGCCGCCATGTTCGTCAGAGTTTTCTGCATCGACATGTTCCACTTATTCCTGTAAATTTACAGTTTGGTGCTCAGCTAAAGCATATGCATGGCGGGGAATTGCATCTTTGGAGCATGGATAAATTCCACAAGCCCGAAATCCAGAAACACCATTCTGAACCGTTGCGGCTTGAGACCATGCTTGGTTTAACAGTTCTCCAAATTGATACCTGTAAAGCACAAGAAACAAAGAAATCTCTCTCTTTCAAACTTATTTATTTAAACCAAATTACCTAGTTATTCGACGTCCTGGATGATTTCTTAACCACTGATTACAAGCGCTATTCCAGTAGGTCTTTAAAGGTTTGAAAAATGAACGGTCGAGAGGCTGAAGCCAGTGAGTCGTATGACTAGGTAAGCAAATCACATGAATTTAATTTTCAGCCAAAAAGTCCAAGACTTCCACGTCATTACAATGTGAAGCATGACCATCTAATATTAGTACTGTAGGGCCTGGTCCCTTACGAGGCAAAAAATGATCTTTAATCCATGATGAGAAGATACTGGTTTTCACATAGGCGGACTCTTGAGACATTACTACTACCGATCCTGGGGGCATGTTATCTTCAAACTCCTTTTTTTATTTTTACCTTTAAATAGCTACCTTCGGCATTACACCAAGCGATGACGCTAACTGTTTCTCATTTTTCTGAGCTTGTGACCGACTGAACATCTCTAGCTCCTTTTGTGGCCACGACTTTGGAAGGTTTATTGCATAGTTGCAAGCCAGTCTCGTCCACGTTAAAAATGTGTGCCAGCTTATCAAACAAATAGAGCGTCGTAAATGTATCGTTCAACATTTGGAAGTATGGATCTACTTCTGCGGCAGACATATCAAGTGAACGAGCTATTGAACGACCTTGAGCTACTCTCATGGTTAGGGTTGGGTGTCGTTTTAAAAAAAGTTTAAACCAATCGTATCCTGCTAATTCTTTTTCTTGGTTAAATCTACATTTTAGCCCATTCTTTTGAGAAAAGGTGAAATCAAGGTGTCTTACGTCTCTTGAAGTTGGAGCATAGCCAATTTTTTCTAAACTTTTTATATAAGACATCAGTTTAAGTTCATTTTCAATACCTAACGAGACGTACTGAAAGGAAATCACTAATCAAAATAGACAAAAACCTGAGAAAAAAACAAGTGTTACAAAGTTTACAGTGCAATTAAAATAAGGCATCTTACCCCACAAGGATCTTGGCATTTTACCCCAACCCTTAGGTGCAAGATGCCAAACCCACAAATCAAAATAACAAAACCTTTATTTTAATTCAAAATATCACAGGAGTATTTATAATACTTAGGTGTTGATATTAATACACAAGTCGTAGCTATTTTATTAAGACCTTTATTAACTTGTAAAACTTGTTCACAATCGTGTGATGTCAACCATATTCATCTTAATTGACAATGACAATCGTTGCGCCATCTATCCTAACCTATAAGCAGCTATGAGCTGCGTTCCTATATTTAAGATGCGTTCATATTACATCTCCCTCCTTAAATCACAATGTTCAATAATATACTCGACTCTCGTTAATTCGAAACTGGAGGGACTCTTAAATTATTACGAATTATCGAGTGTTTGAAATATCAATGGTTCGAAATTTGTGAGAGAAAATAAATAAAACTTCGAATTATTAAGTGTTGATCAATTATTATTATTGCTATTCTATAACAATGTCAAAAGTTTAGAGGCACATTCGTGCACATACATACATGTTTTCATAATGTGAATTAATTAATCTTTCGAAAGAACTCTGTTATACTGGTTTGCTTCAAAGCATGTTGCTGCTGCTCAGCCTGCTCAATAATTTTTTTTAAGAGAAAAAGTGCCTGAAATGCTTTTTCATCACTTTCGTTTTGAAGACAGAAGCTTTGTAAGGTATCAACTGAGGACCTTGCTTCCTTAACTGACACCTCTGCCAAAGGTTCTGAGGTATCGCCCTCATCATCATCATTACTTTTTTCATTCGTATCTGTCGCAGATAAAATTTCGCTATCGGTTAGTGAACCTGAGACAGCAACATCTTGATCCACTTGAACAAAGTCAGAAAAACTCACACCGCTAATTTCAACTAATGGTTCTATTGAGTTCGAATTAACGCGTCGTTTTGTTATATAGCAATGATTGTTTCGTTCGAATTACCAAGTGCATGAAAATGTATTGATTTAGTTCGAAATATAAAGAGATTTTGTAGGGAACTCGTAATGACTTTGAATTATAGAGAGGTTCGAATTTTCGCAGGTTTGAATTAACAGGAGTTGACTGTAACATAAAACATAATAATAACAATAAAATGAAAACAAACAAATGCTTTAAATGATTTTATCTACTGACTACATAATCATTAAACTTATTAGGCATTTAGACCTGTCTTTTACTTCCGCTAACTGTATAATTGCTAGATTCAACCCTGGTTTCAAAATCTACCCTTTCAGAATCTGATCTTGAGTTTGAAGGTACATTAAAAACCTCGTTTGAAGTGTTCTTTGTTAAAGACACATTACTATCAAAATTTGGCTTACTCAAAGAAAGTCTTATGTGGTAACTGTTTCTTCTAACAGTTTCTCCATTTTGTTTTCTGATTATGTATGATCTTGGTGCCCCTTCAACCTTTTCTAAAATCTTTGCAGGCTCCCACGTTCTTCCCTCTTTGATTAGCACATTTTCATTATCCTGAAATTCTTGTCTATCTGCTGTGTTTCTATCATAATAATACTTATATGTTCTTCTCTTTTCCTCCAATTTTTCTTTCTCTGCTTCTAAGTCCACCTTTTGTGGTAAAAGTGTGGTTCTTAAAGCTGGTAATCTTGACCTCAGGGTTCTACCTGTTAGTAGCTGAGCTGGCGATTTGTCTGTACCAGATACTGGTGTGTTTCTGTACTCAATTAAAGCCAAGTCCAAATCTTCACATTTAAGAAGTAGATTTTTTGCTATCTGCACACCCCTCTCTGCCATGCCGTTTGAACGGGGATAGTGTGGACTGGATGTAACTAACTTAAAATTCCATTTCCTTGCAAAGTCTTGACACTTGCTTGAATTATAAGGCATATTGTCTGTATACACTTCTAATGGAATTCCATGTGTAGCAAAGACGGATTTTAAAGCGTTAATAACTGCTTGTGATGTCTTTCTTTCTAATTTAATAACTTCTAACCATTTTGAAAAGTAGTCTATTACAATAACATAGGAGTAGGTCCCATATTCTAAGATATCACTGGCCACCTTTTCAAACGAAAATTTAGGAAATTCACGAAGAATCAGAGGTTCTTTAATGTTATTTCGTTTAAATTTTTCACATTTTGCACACTGCTGAATGCTGAATGTCCTGATATATCAGAGGCCAGTATACAATTTGTCTGGCTCTCTGTTGAGTTTTAATTATTCCAAGATGATCCACGTGCAGTAGATTAAGGATTTTTGTTCTTAGATTTGTTGGAACTACAACTCGGCTTTCAAGAAAAAGGAGATCGTCCAGTACATATAATGTATTTCTATGCTGATAGTATGGCTTAGCTTCATTCTGAACTTTTGACAAGCTCTTTGGCCAGCCTTTTATGCAATAGTAGATAACTTGTTGAATTGCTTTGTCTGCCCTAGTTTCCCTTTGGAATTCTTGTTTCTTCTCTTCACTCAAGTTAATAGAGTGAACTATTTCAGTGATAAATTTGTCCTCTTCCTGTCTTTCTTTTTTAAAATTCCTAGACAATAGATCTGCAATAAACATTTCTTTACCTGGTTTATACTTAACCTTAAGATTGTACTTCAACAACTTGACTTTAATCCTCTGCAACCTGGGTGACTGAACCTCTGACACGCCTTTCTGCATTAGAGCTTCTAATGGCTTATGATCTGAGTCAACTTGTATTTCTCTACCATAGATAAAGTTATGAAACTTGCCCATAATATAGCCAAATATTCCTTTTCTATTTGGCTGAATCTTGTTTCAGCATCAGTTAGAGATTGCTTTCCTGTAATAAACAGCAACCTAGACCACTCTGACTTGCATCAGTTTGAATAATTGTTTTTTTATTTTCATTAAAGTTTGCTAATACTGTATGAGAACTTAATATAGATTTGATTTCATCTAAAGCTTTTGTTTGATTTTTTGTCCAGACCCAGACATAATTATTTTTTAAGAGCTCTCTTAAAGGAGCTGATAGTGAGGATAAGTTAGGAATGAAACTCCGTAAGTAACTAATCATACCTAAAATTCTTTGCAGTTCTTTCTTGTTACTTGGTTCAGATATATTAACAATGGCTTTTACTTTTTCAGTGTCTGGTTTCATGCCTAACTTATTAAATATATTACCTAAATATTTAACCTCTGAAACACAATATTGTATCTTATCACTGTTAAATTTTACATTTAGTTTTCTTGCCCGCTCAAGTACAGTATTTAACACTTTATCATGTGATTCTAATGAATCTCCATATATTAGAAGATCATCAAAATAAACTATGCATCCTGGTATACCCCCGAAATGTTCATTATTTAATTTTTGGAAAAATTCTGGAGCAATGTTAAGGCCAAACGGCAATCTTTTAAATTTATAAACGCCATGTATGGTACTTGACTCTTCATCAAGTTCCACCTGATAGAAACCCTCTTTGAAATCAAGTACAGTAAAATAGGACTGTCCCTTTAATTTATATCTAATTTCATCCAAAGTGGGAATTATACAAAACTCCCTTTCCAATGCATTATTTAAGTCCCTTGGGTCAAGACAGAGTCTTAACTTAATATTCCCGTTTTCTACTATGACCAGATTGTTTCGGTACGTCCGCAGGACATGGTACCATGAAACATGATGCCCCCCCCTTGGGAGGGGATGCCGCCGGAACCGCCGGCATATAAACCAAAGGTTTGTAATTTTACCGGCATTATAAAGTTGTTCGTTATTTAGAAATCAACAGTATGAATTCCTCTTCGCTTGCAGATCAAAGTGAGTGTGAGTTTGATTTAATACAAGAATTAGAAGTAAGTAATTTTTTTGTTTTAGTTTTTATTGAATTAAATTCACCCAAGAAAACATCTTTCAATCTTCCGCGATGTGCGATGCAGACATTTGAGGTACCTTTCAATAAGATACTGCTACCATTGCCATATAATAATAATAATAATAATAATAATAAATCGTCTTTATTATTTTCAAATACACAGTAAACAATTATAAATTACAATAATTATAATAATTATATTCTTTGGCGTAAAATGCGTAAATGAAAATAAAGGGCGAAGTTTATTTTTATTGTCGAGTAGACAATAAAAATATTCTTCCACTTAACCCTATATTCTTCCACTTAACCCTATATTCTTCCACTTAACCCTATCAAGAGGAATATAATTTAAAACCAATTTTAACCTACGATGGACCAGGAGAGCCTACTTTTCTCTGGTCATTCCCGCACCAGGATGTATTGGATCATTTCACTTGCGGGGATAATGATACTAATTGTAGTTTTTACTACCATTTTTATGTTTCTGGAGAATTGAGTCCACCGGAGAAGCCTCAACTCTTGCTATGTGTCAATTGTTACAATGCACAAATAGAAAATAATATTGTTTTGCAACTTGCACAATCCTATGATAATTTACAGTGTGATTTCATACATAGACATAGTAATTATCATATACATTGTTTTATATGTAAAAAAGACTCAATTAATTATGAGGCCTGTCCTATTTACGGTATTTTAGAATTAAATGTAGGCAGGCATTATTGGAGTAGTATTTTAAGTATGTAAATATTTTAACAATGAATATAACATTATATTTTTATTCAGATACTATTAAAAGATGTCGGAAATTCAGAACAGTCCGCCAGCGAGTCCAACAACGGAAGAAATTTGTCAACTGGATTGTCTGCTGAATTTACTCGAATTGATATGGCCGATGCAGGGCCTTCTACTTCAAACAATAATTCAATTATTGGAGATGACAGTAATTGTTTGCCAAAAGGAACAATACCTCAATGGCAAACGTCTCTTAAAGACTTTTTTACCCATTTTAACGAAACTGAAGAAAACGAAAACGACATCAGCAATATCAACAATTACCTTCGAGGAATTCAAAGTTCTATTAAAGGAGAACGAATTTTACATGATGTTTTGCCAAACATCACTAGAGAGCAAGCTACTTACTTTCTTGAAAGAAGTGTGGGAAAAAAATTTTCAGGAGGATTATATTGGTATGTCTTTCACGAGGACCACGCCCACATTGTCCACGACTGCTCCTATGCCAGTGGAAAATGCCGATGTTCCAGAATCCAATGTCTCCCAATTAAAGGAAAATCTAGAAGACATCATCGAAACTATTATTTCTCCGAACGATACTTTTACAATCTCACAAAATATTTGCTCAACCGCCTAGACAATTTTTATACATTGAAATCGCCGGGAGAACAAGGAGCATACCTAGTCAAATTGGAAATTTATCCTACGAAAGATATCTCCAACTTGGAAAAAAATCAATGGTGGAGAGCAGCGGCAGTGAGAATGAATTTTCTAACTGCATCGAAAGTGGACCCACTTCACATTCTAGTAGATCAGGTATCTATAAAAGCGGCAAATCGTTTAAAAAAAATTCCAAATATTCAAACAGAAGTAAAGAAGAAGAATTGTTGGAATTCTTTAAGCAATTTCCGTCAAGCCCCTTATTAAATATATTAAATAGTTCTGTTTGGCTAAATTCAAAATTTAAATTTTTCCGGCGTTCTGATCCGACCATTTCTACTGTAATTGATGTATTTTCTATGCAATTTATTGATTATACTGTACAAAATATTTACGATTATTCCATTTCAGTAGCTCCATTATATGCGTCAGTTAAAGGAAATATCAATGAATATTATTATGATGAACAAGAAAGTTTAACAATAGCTATTGAATTTTTACAGTTTCAGTTTAATAATGATGAAGATTTAATTAAAATATTTTTAACAGATTTATATAATATTATAGACAAAAAAATTCCTAAAGTTAATGCAATGCAAATTATAGCACCTCCATCTGCTGGTAAAAATAATTTTTTTGATTGTGTCATTCATTATTTCTTTAATTTTGGTCAAATTGGTAATTTTAATAAATTTTGTTCATTTCCTTTAATGGAGGCTGTAAATAAACGAATTCTGTTGTGGAATGAACCAAATTGTGAACCTGCTTCCTTTGATACGTTAAAAATGTTGTTTGGAGGTGATACCGTTAATGTTAAAGTTAAGTATCAAAATGATTCTGTTGTTTTCAGAACACCTATAATTATTTTAACGAATAAAGCTTTTTTACCGAATGATACAGCCTTCAAACATAGAGTTATAACGTATTGTAAGGTGTTTTCTTGCCTCTAAGAAAATATTACCCTTACTAGTGACACCCTATGACTCGGAAGTACTCGAGCGCCAGTTTTATTAATGTGGTTTGCTCCACAACACAGGTAGCTTCTAGTGGAGATGACGGAAAAACTCCAGGGGTCTCATTGATGTAAGACTATACACATAAGAGGGTAACAATAACGGGCTTTAATCGTTATTGTTACGTTTAAAGAATTGTCGAAGCTGAAAGAGAAAAAGGGAAAGGTCGACACAATTATAAGCCAAATTTTTGAAAATTAATACATCTATTGCTTACGAAAGCTAATAACAATAATAAAAATTAAAATATTTCAAAGCCCACCCCCTTATGAGTCGTTATAACCTTGAACAAAAAAAAAAAATAACAAAAATAAGCGGTTGCGGACGATGGCTTGACAGGTCGGAGCTCAATCAGACGTGATTTAGATAAATATACAGATAAAAGCAAATAACACGGAGTTCTGAATTAAATCGGATTACGGTAGCATTTACTTATGAACAGGGAATATATACGGAAATAGAATTCAATATTAACAATTATGAAAAATAAAATTAATCGGTACCAGGTAACTAGTTTAGCTTCCCATCTAATATCCCACCCTTTTGGAATTAAACCAAAGTAAAAGGAAAAAATATAACCACGGATAATATCTAATTCCTAGCAGTGTAACGACACAATCACGCATACAGAACACTAGCTAGACATCAGATACTATTTATTTTTCTGTATGGAAATAAAATAAACGTGTTTTCGGTCGTGACCCCTTTTAAAAAAAAAATAAAAAAAAATCCACGGATAATGTCTAATTACTAGTAGTGTAGCGACACAATCACGCATACAAAACACTAGTTAGTTTTCAGACAATATTTTCTTTTCTTTTAAACTTTAATCGGAAAAAAAAATTAAAGGAAAATAAAACTAAATTTTATCACGGATAATACCTAATCACTAGCAGTGTAGCGACACAATCACGCATACAAAACACTGGCTAGGTATCAGATAGTATTTACTTTTAGATACGGGAAATAAAAAAAATGTGTTTTCGGTCGTGACCCCTTTTTAATAAAATAAAAAAAATAAAAATAAAAAAAAAATCCACGGATAATGTCTAATCACTAGTAGTGTAGCGACACAATCACGCATACAAAACACTAGTTAGTTTTCAGACATTAATTTTTTAATCATTAAATCAATTACGAGTACCACCCTGTATTTATTTTAAAGGAAAGAAAATTGAAATAAAAGAACCAACTACTGTAAAAAAAATTAACCTAGACCTGGCAGCAATTAAATCGTTAAATCTATTTATCTTATTAAATAATTTAATCGTATCCAAAATCGGAAAATAAAATTAAAAAAAAATAATTCAGTCGAGAAATGAAAATAAATATTTCTAAAAATGTAAAGATATTTAACAGAGCAAAATGCTTTAATATTAATTATTTCGGTATTTCAAATTCAATAGAAAATAAAGCCGGTATAAATCGGAATGTGTCTTTTATTTATTTCCAAAAATAACGCGATAAGAAATCAGTTTTTTTTTTACCTGTACTCGGAGAACGGGTTTTGTTTAATCGGAGGCGGCTGGTACTGCTCAGGATTGCTACTTACTAACTCAAGCGTCGGCGAAAAGATCCTGAGATCTGGCCGGTGCAGCTTGTTTTACAGGTGATTTTCGCCACTCGTCGTGCAAACTCGATTATAATTAATTAAGATTGAGGTGGGGAAATGCAGGCGATCGTCCGCTGACTTATAAAAAATTTTGATGGGAAGATTAAATATATAGTAAACGTTTGAAAACTCGAATTTTTAACGTTAAAGCTAAATGATGAATACGAAAAATAAAATAAAAATAATAATTCGGTTTTCCGACGGATCCTATATTTCTTAAATAAATAAAAAAAAAGTAACTTCGTTACATCCCCCCCTTTCTTCGGTAAAAAAAAATAAGAGTAAACCACGTTTACGCTTATTTTTCTTTCCAACCTACCTAACAAATACAAATTCTAAAAAAAAATTTACAACATGTAAAATTCTTCGTGCGTCTTCGGTTCTTGCTTCTTCTTCGGGACTTCAGTACTTTAAATAACATTGGATACCGACGCTATGGCGTCGCGGAGATAGGTCGGCTTGCACTCCAATTGATCGGGAGCGCAATGAGAAGTTATTACTTGTAGCGGATATACTCGGATGAGTCGGCAGCTGAGAACATTTACAATCTCTGGACATAGTACCTACGATACCACAACGGGAGCAAAATAAAAGTTTCCTTCTACTACAAGTATCCCTCCGGTGGCCGGGATATCCACACCTCCAACACAGACCTCGGTCTACTGGCAAGTGGATCTCTTTATCAGGCGGGGTGGCGTACCACTTGGCAATGCCTGGGTGAGGGGTAGTGAAATCTGTAACAAAGACCGGGGTTGATACCCTCGGATTTTTAATAACGGGAGCAGGATCTTCTTCGGAAAGAGGATCCTCCTCTGAAAGGTCTGAGCCGAAAAGACTTATGACGTCACAGGAACTATCGGAGTCCCTAATGCTAAAACTGTAGGAACGATGCGGGGGTTCAAAAAGGGATGAATCGGACGAGGGTTCATAACCCTGGAGAGCCACTCCGGTGTCGGACCACAGATGGTCGATAGTTGAATTCGGTAAGGGGCATTGGTCGGGGAGTATGACCTTGGAAAGATGAATCGACACTGGCAGAGACGGTCGAGGAGACTTGACCAGAGGAAACCTTTGCACCCCTAATGACGGTACTATGTCTGGCAAACTAAGGATTTTGGGCTTATTAGAAGGAGCGGTGAACGATGGGACCTGGTCCCATTGGGGAACTTGCAAGTCGAGTAGAATAGACAACGGGGTTTCACCTGAAACGAATTTCGACTGGATCGGAGCGGGATTTTGGGGGATTAGATTCCTCGGATTAAGCTCTGGTCGTTGTTTAATCGGTTTGGGTTTTGTTAAACGGATTTCATGCGGAACTAAGTCAGTGGGTCCCTTAGTAGTGCGAAAAGCGGTCAACACAGTTTCATCTAGTTTACGGAACTGTTCGGTAGTTAACTCTTTCTCAGAAAGTGAAGTTATAGTCTGTAACGGACAGCGTGTGATACTAGTTTCCTCATCATCCTTAACACAGCTTTCACTGAGTTTGGAGTCTTTGGTTTCGTTCTTTGTTGTCTTCGGTAACCCTGACTTGAAATCTATCGACTTCTTACTTGTCGTTGGGGTTGCTGGACAGGTAGGAACGGTACGGATGAGGGAACTCAGAGAAGTGGACTCTTTGCCCTTTTTGCTATTGATCATCCACTTTTCAGGAGCATCCAGAACAGTACGAGGTTCACGTTTGGCATGGACCATGGCTCTGACAACTACAGGTTTATTGGCAACAGTCGGGGTCGGTTCAATGGAGTCAATTACTCCGATTGGGTAACAGGAAACGGCTCTGTCTACAGGTGGCATCGGCATCTCACCTATTGAAATTTTTCCTGTTCCCAATTCTAGTCTGAAATTGTATTTCTCTTGGATGTCCATTCCTAGAACTAGGTCGGCACTTAAGTTAGGAAAATGTACTATTTTTTCGGAAGTTTTCTGATTGCCGAGCTTCATCTTTACCTGGTAGGTGTCTTGAATACGGATTATATTTCCGTTGGCTAACCTTGCAGAAGTCGGTTCTGCTTTTCTGAGTTGCTTATTATGGGAAATATGTTTCGCTAGTCTGTTACCAATGTAAGATTTGGAAGCTCCGGTGTCTATTAGTGCAAAGAAATTTACACCCTCTGTTTCTAAGTTCAAGTGCGGTCGGGAATCATGGTCGGGTATGGTAACAATTTCTTGAGAGGCTAGTGTCGGTTGAAACTGTTTGGACCTCCCTTCCGAACAGCTCCTATCTCGTTTTGCGGCTGATTGATTACATGTACAATCTCTCATTAATACGCCGTCCTTTAGGCATCTCGAGCAAAACAACTTACTAGGATTTGTACAGTTGGTGCGGACATGTCTCTTCTCACCACATCTCCAGCACAACACTTCTCCACGTGAGGTGGATGGTTGTGGTTCAAATCTTTGTGACTTATACTGAGTAACTGGGACTGCAGCAGCTATTAGAACGGGGTTGCTATCTGTTCTTTGTGACGGATCAGTATTGGGATATCGGCGGGGTTCGGTCTGAGGGTAGCGCAAGCTACTATATCTCGGAGCGGAGCTCATAGTCGGAACATTCTGGAGTTCCTTTCTTAACAACTCGAACTCCCTAGCTACTTGACAAAACGTAGACATGTTGGAGTAATCCGTCTTTCGGATGTGTTGTCGGAACTCTGGTAACAAGTTTCTATATAGCCAAGCTAATTGTTGTTCAGCAGATAAGTTCCCATGTCGTCTCATTAAGGTTTGAAGATCGATTATATAACTAGTTACAGATTCATTTCTTCGTTGCAACCTTCGGCCAATTTCGACCTCTAAGTCGATTTGATAGTTTACAGAGAAATAAAAAATTCGGAAGTCGCTTTCAAAATCATTCCAGCAGTTCCAAAATGATCGGTTGTTACGGAACCACAAAGCGGGTTCCCCGTTTAGCAGTTCGGGCAAGTATGGCAGTAATCGGTTTTTATCAATGCCTTTCGAAATGCAAATTTCGTCTAGTCTTTCTAGAAATGCGGCAGGGTCATCTTGGTTTCCAAAAGAAATTTTCCAGTCTTGGGTACGGATCGGTTCGGGCATAATGACGGCGGTGTCCGGCATTTTTAGCAAATTCTGTTATCAGTACTCTTGTCGGACATTAACTGGGAATATCCGAAAACGGGTGGATTTTGCTCAGGTAAAAAAAAAAACAGATCTGAGATCGTTGAACAGAGAAGTATTGAAGTAGAACAAGAATGAACTAAAAAAAAAATATTGACCGGGGATGGCTTTGAAATGCAGTATGTTTTAATAAACCTACATATTAAATAATTATTGTTACAATTGGCTTATAAATACGGTACTTGGCAGAATAATTCACGGACGGGTTTACAATCTGAAGAAAAAAAAATAAAAAAATATTAAAGAAAATTTTAAGAGAAAATCTCGGGTATACTAGGGGCTACGGAAATAACTAACAGAAATCAACAGGGTCCCTGCTCGGGCGCCATTTTGTAAGGTGTTTTCTTGCCTCTAAGAAAATATTACCCTTACTAGTGACACCCTATGACTCGGAAGTACTCGAGCGCCAGTTTTATTAATGTGGTTTGCTCCACAACACAGGTAGCTTCTAGTGGAGATGACGGAAAAACTCCAGGGGTCTCATTGATGTAAGACTATACACATAAGAGGGTAACAATAACGGGCTTTAATCGTTATTGTTACGTTTAAAGAATTGTCGAAGCTGAAAGAGAAAAAGGGAAAGGTCGACACAATTATAAGCCAAATTTTTGAAAATTAATACATCTATTGCTTACGAAAGCTAATAACAATAATAAAAATTAAAATATTTCAAAGCCCACCCCCTTATGAGTCGTTATAACCTTGAACAAAAAAAAAAAATAACAAAAATAAGCGGTTGCGGACGATGGCTTGACAGGTCGGAGCTCAATCAGACGTGATTTAGATAAATATACAGATAAAAGCAAATAACACGGAGTTCTGAATTAAATCGGATTACGGTAGCATTTACTTATGAACAGGGAATATATACGGAAATAGAATTCAATATTAACAATTATGAAAAATAAAATTAATCGGTACCAGGTAACTAGTTTAGCTTCCCATCTAATATCCCACCCTTTTGGAATTAAACCAAAGTAAAAGGAAAAAATATAACCACGGATAATATCTAATTCCTAGCAGTGTAACGACACAATCACGCATACAGAACACTAGCTAGACATCAGATACTATTTATTTTTCTGTATGGAAATAAAATAAACGTGTTTTCGGTCGTGACCCCTTTTAAAAAAAAATTAAAAAAAATCCACGGATAATGTCTAATTACTAGTAGTGTAGCGACACAATCACGCATACAAAACACTAGTTAGTTTTCAGACAATATTTTCTTTTCTTTTAAACTTTAATCGGAAAAAAAAATTAAAGGAAAATAAAACTAAATTTTATCACGGATAATACCTAATCACTAGCAGTGTAGCGACACAATCACGCATACAAAACACTGGCTAGGTATCAGATAGTATTTACTTTTAGATACGGGAAATAAAAAAAATGTGTTTTCGGTCGTGACCCCTTTTTAATAAAATAAAAAAAATAAAAATAAAAAAAAAATCCACGGATAATGTCTAATCACTAGTAGTGTAGCGACACAATCACGCATACAAAACACTAGTTAGTTTTCAGACATTAATTTTTTAATCATTAAATCAATTACGAGTACCACCCTGTATTTATTTTAAAGGAAAGAAAATTGAAATAAAAGAACCAACTACTGTAAAAAAAATTAACCTAGACCTGGCAGCAATTAAATCGTTAAATCTATTTATCTTATTAAATAATTTAATCGTATCCAAAATCGGAAAATAAAATTAAAAAAAAATAATTCAGTCGAGAAATGAAAATAAATATTTCTAAAAATGTAAAGATATTTAACAGAGCAAAATGCTTTAATATTAATTATTTCGGTATTTCAAATTCAATAGAAAATAAAGCCGGTATAAATCGGAATGTGTCTTTTATTTATTTCCAAAAATAACGCGATAAGAAATCAGTTTTTTTTTTACCTGTACTCGGAGAACGGGTTTTGTTTAATCGGAGGCGGCTGGTACTGCTCAGGATTGCTACTTACTAACTCAAGCGTCGGCGAAAAGATCCTGAGATCTGGCCGGTGCAGCTTGTTTTACAGGTGATTTTCGCCACTCGTCGTGCAAACTCGATTATAATTAATTAAGATTGAGGTGGGGAAATGCAGGCGATCGTCCGCTGACTTATAAAAAATTTTGATGGGAAGATTAAATATATAGTAAACGTTTGAAAACTCGAATTTTTAACGTTAAAGCTAAATGATGAATACGAAAAATAAAATAAAAATAATAATTCGGTTTTCCGACGGATCCTATATTTCTTAAATAAATAAAAAAAAAGTAACTTCGTTACAGTATCAGTGGACTACTTGTGATTTTTTAAAAAATTGTACTAAAAAATTGTATCCATTAATGTTATATTCATTGTTAAAACATTTTGAAATTTTGTAATGGTGTTGGGAAAATTGTAATGGTGGTGGGAAAGGTAATAAAAAAGTTATAATAAACTGTATTTATTTATTTTATCTTTAATTTCCATATGTCTCAAAACCTAAAGGATCTAATTGTTTATAACGCAATTGATCTCTTCCTGGAAAAGCAACAAATTCCGTATTTTCGCCATGAGCTGATAGTTCGTATGGGAAAACTGAGTCACAATCATATTCCAGAACCATTTCGGCCTCGACCGCAAAGTATGCTGCTGTATTTTGAAAATCTGTAGAGTCCTTAGAGGGATTCAATGCTGGTGTTGGTAAAATTCCAAAATAAATATTAGGAACACACATTTTAGGACCTTTAGGAGCAGAATAATGTGGCGCAAAAACTTTGCTACCATCAACACAAAATTTTAATAAATAACCAGTATTACCACTTTCAAAATTTTGAGTATTCACTGCAGGTTTTACTTTACACACTCCATTTTTTGTTAAAGCTGTAGTAATTTGGGCAGGCATTTTATCAATAATATTTTGGGTATAACAAACATCTGATTCATCTCGACAATACGGAATATCATGATCTTTACATGATATAAATCCATATGCCGGAGTATACTCCCAATTAATAATGGTTTCTCCAATTTTTGGTATAAAGTTGAAACGATGCATATAACGATCCAATTGATAAACTCCTTCATTATGTCCTATGTAATGTGGAAGAGAACGATTAGAATTAATTCTTAAGCAAGCGTACATATCAACGTGTCTAGGAACACCCATACACATGGGTCCATTTTCAGTAAGATTTTTATCTCCATAATATTTAATTAGCATATTATCTAAATTGGGATTGCTCACTCCTGTTGGAACCATAGGGGAAGCTGGATCACTTTCATATACATGACTTGTTGCATAAATTTTTTGATTTAAACCAACGGCATAACAACCCAAAGCGCAATGTTCACTCGTTGCTGTTCCAGAGAGGGTGGTACCAGTATCGAATGCTGTCCTTAGGCCCTGTGGAGTGACTGTAACTTTCAAATGTTTTATTTTAACTTGACCGTAATTCCAGACTGTCGTTAATTCATGTCCGTTCATATAAAATCCAAGCATATCATTGAGAATGCAGGCTAATGGTGTAGTTAAATAAACTCGATCACCTTTATCTACGTTTACGTCAACAAATTTTTTTATTAAATTTTTAAACGCATATCCATAAGAATAAAAAATACGACTTTTCTTGAAATGAAAGGTTACAGCGTTTAATTTTAAACTTCTAGGAATAGATAAATTTTTTGCAGCAACATTGCTTGAACCTTGAGTTGCACGTGCTCCACCTTGATGACCTTCAAGCAAATCAGTATCAATGTCCATACTATCGACTGGTGATAAATTAAGACGTAAATTTCTACCTTGATCACTTGAACTGGGAGAGTCCAAAACCGGATCCGCAATAGGTGCACCACTAGTAGTTGGCCTTGGAGTAGTTGTCGATGAGGATCCTTTGTCTGTTGTTGCGTAATACTGTCTCATAAAATCGTGCCAGGAACTTTTACCGCCTGAGGCTTTATGTCTTTTATATTGCTCACTTATTTCTTGTTGAATATGAGCGTACCTTTTTTGACCTCGATGGGTAGAACTTTTTTCGGTTGAAGTAATTGGTGCCATAAACGGATATAATTGATGTTTTAAAATATATTTTTCTACGATATGTTTTACACTTAATCCAAGAACACCAGCTAATGCATGAGTATTTCCATCAGCAATAAAATTTGTAAAAAAATCTCGAATGGCTAATAGGTCTGCTACCTCGACGTCCTGTTGCGATTCAGCGTTTAAATAAGCTAAATCGTGTTGTAAAGCTATGTAATCATCGAAATCTAACGGCACTTCACTATTAATTTCATTCCCGGGTCCTAAATACTTATGATACGGAAACGTTAATGCTGGTAAACGATTACGGATACTACTTATTAATTCTCGCCACATACTACCCTTATTTTTCTATCCTCTTCATTTTATAGGGCCAAAAAGTAAAATTACAAACCTTTGGTTTATATGCCGGCGGTTCCGGCGGCATCCCCTCCCAAGGGGGGGGGCATCATGTTTCATGGTACATCTCCTGCGGACGTACCGAAACGATGCCCCCCCCCCTTGGGCCATTCTGTAGGGCCATCAAATTTGGAGATTATACCTCTCATTTCAAGGTCATCAAGGTGTTTTTTAAACTATCTTTTATAGCGATTGGCACTCTACGAGGTGACCTTGCAACCGGCTTACAGTCTTTTTTGAGTTTTAAACTGCATTTCTTTTCAAACCTACCTAAAACTGTAAACACATCAATATTTTATCGGGACGGTGGTGTAGCGGTCTATCGCGCTTATATTCATTTATAGGCAAGTTTATGAGTCTGAGACTGCTGGGTTTCGAATCCCAGACCAGACCATGTGGATTTTTAATTAAATTGCATGGTTCGGTTTAGGATTTGATGTGTGGCGTATTAATAGAAATTCAATTTCTGTTGATATGACATGCAGATTAAAAAAATTCGCCATACATTACCGTCTCGATGATGGTGGGTGAGGTTTTCCGGGTTGTCCTCACCTGTAAGTCAAATGGCACCATCAATCATCTTTAAGTCGCCCCGGGGCGCTACGGCAAATAATAATAATAGCCGTCCCTTCCCCTACACAAGTCGTTCAGTCGACTTCAGGGGTTGAAATTCACTCGTAAGGGGGTGGATTAGGGAGAGTATTATTATTATTATTATTATTATTATATTTTTCTGTATAAATTCATCTTTTGTAATATTCTTAACTGATTCAACTTTGGGAATTATATTAAAATTAATGCATGTTGGAAGACCTAAAATTGGCATTGAATCACCTTTTACTACAATAAAATCAATATTGTAGTTAATATTTTTATGATTGCAGTTCAAATTAACTGTCCCTAATGGCACAATTTTGAATCCTCCATATGTTTCAAGTACAACCTTTGCTTTCTTAATCGATACATTATTGTCAATACTATTAAGTACATTTTCTGATAATATATTAACTTGTGCCCCCGTATCTACTTTAAACAGAACTTTTTTATTTTAGACACCTAGCTGTTCTAGCCATTCATTTTTATTTGTTATGGAATTCACTGTAATGCTAAACATTAAAAAATCACTATCATGACACTCACCAGAATTATTATCTTCAGATGTTTGCACTTCTCTCACATATCTGTTAAAGTTTCTACATACCTTTTCAAAGTGCCCATACCTAGCACACTTTCTGCATTTTTTCCCATATGCTGGACATTGTCGTGACCCATGATGTGTGCCACAACTTCTGCAATCGTAACCTTCATTTTTATCCTTATTTCGATTTCTTGAATAATCATTTTCTACAGGCTTAGGTCCTTTTTTTCTTAGAGCATCAACCTTAATGTCTTCGCCACCTTGCAATTCTTTACTATGTGCTTTTGTGACTTCACTCGCTTTACACAATTCTTCTGCCTTGGCCAAATTTAGTTCATTTATTTGCAACAATTTCTCCTGGGTGCTTTTACAACGGATTCCAAGAACTATTCTATCCCGAATCATTGAATCAGCTTCTGCGAATTCACAACTTTTTGACAGTCTTTTGAGGTCTGTAAGGAAATGATCAACTGTTTCACCTTCTTCTTGTTTGCGGGAATGAAACACAAATCTTTCATACACAACATTTTTTTTTTTTGGTATAACCAATTTTTCGATTTCTGCAAGAACTTTGTTGTAATCTTTTTTTTCATCCTCAGTCAGCTGGAGGGTATTGAATATCTCCATTCCTTCTTCTATTAAATTTAGAAGGATTGCAACTTTAACTCTGCCTTCTTTTTTATCCTTGCCACTTGCTATGAGGTATATATCCAGATTTTGTTTGAACTTTTTAAAGTTTTCGGAGATATTACCTTCAAACGACAACGGCATTGGCAAACGGGCATCCATTTTATGCTTTGATTTAGAATTCACACCTCACTCGATTCTTTCAGTGATATATTTTTTTTTCAATACACGAGCCTGTTTTAATTAGTCGTATAACCACGTGACTGCGCCATATAATACTTAGGTGTTAATATTAATACACAAGTCGTAGCTATTTTGTTAAGACCTTTATTAACTTGTAAAACTTGTTCACAATCGTGTGATGTCAACCATCTTCATCTTAATTGACAATGACAATCGTTGCGCCATCTATCCTATATTTAAGATGCGTTCATATTACAGTATTGTAATGAATGCCAAAACCCTACATAAATTATATTAGCACAAACAAAAAACATTTAACACTGTATATTACATAATTAATTTTTATCGTAAAAAACTTACCGGCATAAAAAATCACAACATCACCTCATGGAACAGTTGCGTGCACTTAAACGCTCTGAAAACTATGACGTTCTGCAATAATAAACAATAACATCGTGGCTGTGTATGTGGCGCCATCTATTAAGCATTGTCCAAAATACTTAGATTATGCATCTTCCCCCTTTTGGCATCTTCCCCCTTTCGGCATCTTCCCCCTTTCGGCATCTTCCCCCTTTCGGCATCTTCCCCCTTTCGGCATCTTCCCCCCAATTACCTTAATTAAAAACAACAAAAAACAGTCATACCACAATTGTTTTAAATATCTCTAATAATAATAATAATAAGAATAATAACTTATTAATACACAACAGATAGGTAATTTTTCAGTGAATACATATAAAATAATAGTTTATATTTGCCATTAATTTAATATAAAAATGTAACATCTACATTTAAATTTCAAACAATTTAAAATTTAACATCAAATCGTTATACCTACATTATCTGTTTTTAATTTAACAAACAAGGCTAATACTGAAATGTAGGTATTAATTTACCTGACTAAGCAAATTAATTTTCCCTGAACAATTCAATTTTTGTTTTTATTAGTAGTTGCTAACAAGGTATAATGTATTTTATATGTAAAATTTAAATATTGTGATGTCTGATTTACAAAAATCTCAACTAAATTTTAATGATCGGCTTAGTCAAGTAAATTATTTTTTAGCCTTCTCCATCCCCATAGCCGTCCAACGCCTCCTTTTTATTTAAACAACAACAACACTTAATCTAACACTCTAAAAAACTATATCCTAATTCAATCAGTAAGAACCTTGTTAAAAATATTGTTATTACCTAGTATCACAGAACAGTAAAAATATATTTTTAAACAATTTAAAACTTAGAACTAATATCTATAACTTTGAAAGTTTTATATAATACCTAATATCACACTGAAAAACTTAAAAAAAAACGAGAATTTAAATTTACTTATTGTAATAATAATATTAATAATGTTGATTAGTCCTGTTAAGTATTATAAAAAAGTATAAGACAAGTCTGGTTTACTCAGTCTAATATTTACAATTAAAAATTACTTTAAACAATAGGGATAAGGTTAGCTTAAATTACAAAATAATAAAAAAAGACAAACAATAACAAGACATAAACATTTAAGTAGTTTTTTCTTAGATATATTCAGCAACAGCGTTGTAACATCTACTTTTTAATTGCATTTTTAAATTAAAAATTATTCAAGGGATTGAAGTTAATTTAAAAATATAGGTTTACACTAATCACGATTATTATTGTTATTAATATTATTATTATTATTTTATATCTATAAAATTATCTAATATCACAAAATTACACATCACAAAAAGTACACATTAAAAATAAATTTAGTTTACTACATGACATTTTTTTTAATATTCTTAAGTTCTATTGGGCGTTCAGTGCCAGAGTTGCTAAAAAATAATTAATCAAAAGTGAGTAAAAATAGTCACTTGTCAAATAAGTATTTAATTTTGTCATGATGTACATAATTTTAAGGAATAGGTAACTTTGGCATGTATAGAAATTATTTTAAAACAATATACAAAGACCAATTGTTTTGAAATTTTGTTGGTTAGGCAACTCTGGCACTGAACCACTTTACTATCCTACCCATCTATTTCAGTCCATTGTAGTTGCAATATCCATTCCAAAAATCTGCATCCTCAGGAATAACTAAAACAAAACAAAAATAAAGGCGCAGTGTGTATCTTAAAATTAAAAATTAACAGAGATATTACTTTTTTAAATTCTTAGAAATATTGTCACGAGCTACTTTATCTAGTTACTCTATGTGCTACCTGACTCGGGGAAATAAAAGAGCAGAACAACAATTTATTAAAGATAAAATAATATATTTACAGTTACAATAAAAAGGGCCTTACCAAGGGCTAAACATCTAAAGGCGACGAGGGCACGTCACGTCACTTCTAATGAGATGCGAGACGACGATGAGACTCAAACTAAGAGTGTAGGGTGAGACTCCGACCAAGAGTGACATTATTGTTGACCTAGCCGATTTTTATATTAATCGATTAAGGTCAGTACGTGTCTAGTTTAATGTTATATTTACATTTTCGAGAATGTAGTCATGAATTGCATCTAATGTTTATCAAAATAATATATAAAATATTATGCTGAATTATTTAATTTAAGGAATGTATATTAATTAGCGTGACAATATCCTTATATTTTCTTATAATGAAAGGTACACAGATTTTTAATAATTTAAAAAAAACCTCTGATTTATGCTCTCGGCAAGTGAACCATGCAAAATTAACATGTTCGTGTAAATATAAAATTAGTTTTTGAACAATGCGTTCTATATGTCCATGTTTGGGTAGAATTTGATAAATACAATCATGAATAGTACCTACCCAAAAATTGAACAATTCATCATGTTCCTTTAAATGTGTAAAACTATGAGGTTCTACAATATCTGTTCTTAAATTGCCCGAACACACTTCGCAATCAATTCCATTCATTTTTTTGACTATAAATCCAGTTACATAAGTGATAGCCTGAATATCAAAGTCAGTATTAGGAAGTGAATTGACATTGAATTGTTTAATGTTAAGGCTAGCCAATTCATTCTCTTGGCCAGACAGTAGTAGTGGTTGCGGTTCATCACTAAAAGTTAAAAATGAATTTAAATTGTCTAACAAACTACTATCATCTGCCTCACAATTGGTGCTGTAATTTTTAGGTGTTATTAAACTATTTAAAACAGATGTTTTCAAAGCTGATGTGAATTGATAGCAATTCGGATTTGTGTTTGCTGCACCATACTGCCGAATTGCTCCAAACATGTTCTCTACTGGATCTTGATTTAAAGAACGGGTTCTCAAATGTGTAAAACCGAACTTCCAGCACTCGTTGTTTAACATTTTGAGACCCTTAACCAACCTGTTTTAAAGGGCATTGACTCTTTAGGATTTTTATTGTCGTCTAAGAACTGCCAAGACTTTATTTTTGGTAACATACTGTTCTAATGGACGGAAAAGTAAAAAATTTCTTATTAAGTGTATGTAAATAATATTTTGTTTCTGCAATTTGGAACAGCACATGATAATGTAAATTTATTATAAGTTAATGACATCGTTAAGGACCTCAGTATATTTTTACACCTATAAATTACTTAAATCTAACTAAAACTAAATTAAAAATATGATTAATCAAATTTAACTCACCTACATTTTCCGCGACTGTCATGTGTTAGTGTAACATAACCTAATTTATTAGCAAAGCCAGATTTACACTAGGGATGTCGATTTTTCCAAAAAAATCGATTTTTTGGATCGATGTAAATCGCGCTTTTAAAAATCGATCCACTAAAAGATCGTTAATAATAAAATCGATCTATGAAAAATCGATTTTTCGATTTTTTTTTGTTTTAGCTTGTAAAAAAATTAACACAATTTAAGTTTATTATTTTAACACATTGACGGACACCTGCTTACATTTTTCTGACCAAAACAACACACTTGAAAATATATTATATTTTAGAATATCTTTAACTCGTATATTAAGAGGTGAAAAACCTGCTGATTATCAATAACTTAAGCCGAATAAAACTATGACGGTAACAACCGTCACTGTCCCACCAGACAAATATATTATGTATGATGGGACAAGACGGCTGTAACCGGTCGACGTAATGTTACACAAAATGGTTTTATTAAATTTTCAGAACATTATAAAAATTAATTATTAAACAACATAAATCTGTTTCTTTCGCTATGCCACCTTTCAAAGCAGGGTCCAGCGCAAAGGGGTGGAGTGTCCTAGCATGTCTTACACCTCCAATGCGTTTCCGTCCTCTTCTTGTCTTGTGAACACTGTTTACATCGGAGGTAATATAACTTTCTACTATAGTTGTCTGGCCTTGGTATTAATTCTTGGAAGTGTTGGGATGTACGAGCAGCATGAGTAAAATGAGGTTTTGAATGGTCACTAGGTTGGTGTATTGGATTCAGCTTGACAAGGAAACCGCCATCCTTCAGGTTCTTGTCAATACCTAGTAGTGATCTAATAAGAGCTTCTCTGTATTCTCTATATCTTATTTTTTGTTGTGTCACTTTTGTGTACAAAAAATAGGAATTCCAAACTGTTATATCCAGTAAGTGGAAAATAACTTTTTTATACCAGTAAATCGTCTTTCTGGGACAAGAATAATATGAAATCATTTGATCGGAGCGATCAATACCAGACATGAATTTCTTATATTCAATAATTTCCACTGGTTTTATTCGTATTTGGTTCAACGCCGGACCGCTGTGCCGGTCGGAGTGGGGGGTGTTAGGTTTATTTTCGTTACGGAATTTCTTTTTCGATTTTACGATTTTTTGATTTTTCGATTTTCTTTTATTGAATAAATGAGAAGTTAATATTGTTTAACGTCGCATCGCTGTGCCGGTCGGAGTGGGGGGTATTAGGTTTTTTTTTCGTTACGTAATCATAAAATTGCTTGATTCGGTCGCCGCGCTCAAAGCCCGCGATAAAAGCTATGCAATAGCTTAACAATCCAAATTTGTCAGACACACAGAAAAACTTCAATTCAAAGTTGTTCGAAATAAGAGTTTGTATTGAAAATAGTTTTGCTCTGCTAAAAGGTCGTTTTCGAAGGCTGAAGTTTATGGAAACTGTTCGAATGGACATGATTTGTTTGTTAATTGTTTCTGACTGCATTTTACATAATATTTGTATGTTAAATGGAGATGAAGCTGATGATTTAATAGACCTGGAGCAAGAGTTGGAAGAAGAGAGACTTCTACATGAAAATGGTGTTGACTATGGTTATGAAAGAGGTTATCACTATCAGTTGGCAGTTGCCAAAAGATTAAGAATTGTGAATCAATTAAACTGATTTTACAATATTAACCTTTATGTGACTAAATGGGTACCCTGGTACCCATTCAGCTTTCAGATATGAATATTTATTTTGTTTAAATCCATTGAGGTGTGTGATTCCGTGACATTTCTAGGCTAGGTTATTTTAACAAAATATTACAATTTGAGTTATATTTGTTAGCGATTTTTGAAATTAATTAGGGGCAGTTTTATCACCTGCAAATGACGGTTTGGGTACCCGGGTACAAATAAATGTTTTATATCAAAAATAAAAACTCAAAATTTATCTGGTATTTGTTTATTGTATAAATAATATCAAAAAACAAGGTAGTCTTATATGTTATATGTAAAGTCAGATTTTTTATTGGTTACACTTTTACATAAAATTTGATCTACAGACTGTTCATTACAAACTGGTTTGAAGCAGGTTTTACACGCTTTACGGGTCTTCCTCTGTCTGTGGTTTAACTTTCGACAAATTTGACATTTACCAACCACCATAATGCGCCCAGAAGCATCACGCCTTGGTTCTTCCCTTTGTGGAGCAACAATGGGATCGACCATTTGCCGACCAAGAACCATTTCTAGTGACTGACGTGTGTAATAATTACCGACAACTTTTGGAATAAGGGAACGAATTTGAACGGCAGGCAAGCACAGGTCATTGGCAAGGTCTTTTAGAAACCTACGACATTGATCAGTTGATCTAAAATTTGGATTGTGTTCCTGGTGAATACAGTAAGAAGCCAAACCACCAACGTCAATCATGTTAAAAAAAAATGCTAATGACCACCGATTTGTTCTACGTTTTACTGTGTACTCGCTTAGCATCTTATCCATGGTGTCAACGCCTCCTTTTGTTTTATTATAATATCTTATTATCTCAGGCTTTGCAACAGTAGTATCATCCACTTGACCTGTTGTGTGCATCGTTGATAAAAGGATAAAAGATTTTTTTTTCTTTGGAACTTAGGAACATAATGTTGCTTCTTTGTTGAATGCGAAAATGGTTGAATTTATAGGTCTATCTTTAGATGGCTGCATAATAGGAGGTAAAAATGCTTTATTTTTTTTAAGAGTACCTACCAAAGTCATATTCCATGTATTCAAAGTACGAACCAGTTGCAAAGTTGTAAAAAAGTTGTCTGTTGTTACATTTCTTCCCGATCCCTTATACTTTGCCACTAGATCCAAAACTGTACGCTCGCCGACATTTATTTGACGTTCACCACCTGGCGGTTTTCCAGTATACAGTTGACCTTGTAAAGGATAACCATTTGTTGAATCGCAAGCCCAAACAATTTAACCAAACAAAATTTTGACGAAAAAAAATTTGGACAAAAAAATTTGGACCAAAAAAATTTGGATCAAAAAAATTTGGACCAAAAAAATTTTGACCAAAAAAATTTTGCTGGTTTCGACAGAATGTACTGGGTAAACTGAGTGTGTCCTCTGTAAGGAAACAATTGTTCATCCACAGTTATACTTTCTTTCGGCTTGTAGATTTTGCCAAGTTTGAATTTAGCATAATCCAAATATCTCGAATTGGTGCAGCTTTATCTGTTTTGGTGCGTTCAGCACGAGTGTTCTGATTATCAAAGCGAATAAATCTGAGAAACATTTTAAACCGATCACGAGACATGGCAGCACGAAATAGAGGTAATGACTCTAGCTTCCACATTTCAGATGCGTGTTCCTTGTTAGACCTGTGTAATCCAGCAGCAATGATAATTCCAAAAAATGCATCTAATTCTATTTCAGTGAATGGAATAAATACTTTCGGGGTTGGTCTGTTGGGAGGTTGATATTTTTCTGTCATTTTTTGGTTACATTCGTTAGTTATATTTTCACCTTTTTGGTTAGAATACCTGAGAATTAAGGTACACATTTCTGGAGACAATATAGATTTGAAAATTTGTCATATACGGCCCATGAACGACTAAAGGATGGTGGGCCGCTTTTTTCGCGGAGAATATTACGACCTAATGTTTGCCTTTGTGTTGTTGGTGCGTCACTCCACTGAGTGCCATCCTTACCAGCCCAGGATGTTTGTGTAGGCGCCTCTTCTTCTTCTTCTTCTTCTTCTTCTTCTTCGTCGGCGGTATCATCGGATTCAGAATCTCCTTGCTCCACTACAGGCTCCTTTTCGATATCAGATTCTTCGGAGTCGCCACCTGATACCTCTGGAATATATTCCTCTTCATCTGAAGCAACAAATGGCTCTTCATCTGATGACTGTTCTACTGCCTCTAGTAACTCTGCAGAAGACAGCCTGCAATAATAAGTTTCCGATCACCATTATGATTATTGTAATAATTATTATTACTATTAATATTACGCGACTGCGGCTCCTGCCAAAATACGCAACATCAAGCAAATTTTAATATGACTATTTCATTAGAGTGTTTTATAGTTGCAAAATATCATAGCATCGGCCTGTTTTCTACTGGCAAAACTACTACCTGGACAAAATTCTCTAGGGATTTTTACAGCGACAAAATTTTAATTATTTCCAGGTGCGTCGAGAGATGCGTTAATCAAAACAAATTTTGTGATATTACATAGGACAATTTTTATTATTTGTACACTAAAAATAACAAATTATTGTTTCATCTCTTACCTTTGTTTTCGCGACCTTGGTTTCGCAATTATGTAACTTGGACCAGCTTCGCTATCAGACATTTTACGAAAACAAATAACAAAATTGCTAAGTCACCCACACTTGTTTACTCAATGAAGTAAAACATACAACTAACCTGTAAATACTAGTCCGCAAGCGATCGATTTGATTAATGTCGCTGCGCAGTTGCCAAATCAAATACGAAAATAGGCAGGGGTACCCAGGTACCCCCGCCGTCATAAGAAGGTGTTTTTTTCCAGTCACATAAAGGTTAACTAGCCAGTTTTTTACCAATAAGGTGTTTATGAAATATGTAGGTATATTGTTACCGTTAGTTAAATAAAAATTATGAAGATCAATACAATTATTTTATTTAATCTAAAACAACAAAAACAAAATCAATATCACATATTAATACTGGAAAATATGGAAAAACAAATGAAAATTATTTTATATAAAAAAATACTATATTGCCTACTTATTAGTTTTAAACTAATTAAACTATGGGAAATAAACTTTAACTATTAAAAATAAATAAACTTTTTCTAACTATTAAAAATAACCTATGTAATTGGTTTACGGACACTCTCTTCAATGGTACTAGTTAGGCGATCCATAAATACCTATCCTGCCTTGCCATTTTTTCTTTGTGGCGTCTCTCAATAGCAGTTTCGGCAGCTTATCTTTTCTTCATAAATTATGAATTATATTTATGTGGTGTGGTTGTAGGGCTACCAAGGTTTTCATTGGAAATATCTAAAATTTGAGTGCGTATAAATTGTAACATAATAATATAGTTTATTTACTCAAAAAACATTTTTTTTACAATACTATAATCACTAAGGTAAGTAAATAAACGTTAAATCATATAAAGTTGTAGCGTTACAACTTGTGTGCAAAAAAAATATAAATATAGTCAAAGACTTATCCAAGGGTCTGCAAATATACAATTAACTCGAACAATACAATAGCTTACACACTATAAGAATTAAATATAACAATACAATATAAAATAATAAGAAACACAATATAAAAGTATAAACATCAAACCAATGATACATTTTAGGTAAAAAAGCATCATTAATTTATCATAGGTTTGAAATTATAATTTATTCAACTAACCATTTTCATTTTGAGAATCCAAACTGCCTCTTGTACTGGAGCAAGTTACAAGAGGATTAATTTCTGGTTTATCAAATAATATGGCATTCATTGGGTCATAAAACTTCCAGAACTTAAAGTTATTTCCAGATTGCTCGTTGTGTTTTTTAACAGATTTGTAGGTATTTTTTAACAGATTTGTAGGTATTTTTTAGGCCTTTCCATTTAGTGTCACATTGTTGTATAGTGTACACCTGTTTAAACTGTTCAGTCATTTCCTTTGCAATTTTTGTCCATGTATATTTTTTCACTCCCGCAGAAAACTCTTTATCATATGTTTTACATAAATTTATTGAGTCTTTAATACTCCTGTCGGTCCACAATTTTATATTTTCAGTGTTGTCTAAAATTATTGTATATTATACACAAAGCCAGAAAAAGTATCTCTGTAGTTTATATATTATTTTTTCCACTACTAGAACATTTAATTATTTTCACAACGATAGTTTTTGGATTCCTTTTGCATTTGAAAGGATTCAATTGAGTCGCGTAGTCAGTGAATAAAAATTCAATAAAATAAATTAACAGTTTTTATGCCATTTGCACTCTGAAATGTCACTATCTCAGAGTAAGAAAGTCACTATGGTCAATTGTTATTATTTTTCTCTCCTTCTAGGAGATAATGAAAAATTTGCTCCTACTAGGAGAGAAATGTATCTTCTTGACTAAATATCTTCTACTAGGTATTAGAAGTTGAAAAAATATTTTAAAAACTGAAAGCTACTTTTTTAAATAGAGGCTATACTTACCCAAATTTTCAGTGCTTTCAATTTCTCCAACATTTACTGAGCTTGTGAGCAAAAACTGAGATGGGGTAGAATCTATACAAGTACTTGTTGAAGCTGAAGTTAGTGTAGGACTTGAATAAGTGTTCTTCATTACATTAAAAGCCGCAATAAAATTCCCGTTTTCTCTAATTTCTTTTTGATGCTTATTGTACAAAGTGATCTACAAATAAAAACAATAGAAATTAAAATTTATTATACAGCCACTTTCATACTTACTTTTTTAAAAGGCTCCTCCGGGTTAACCGTTGGATCCTTTAACATAAAAAAAATTTAGGAACACCAACTACGAAATATTTTATTTTTAAGTAAAACATAATTTAATTTTCCCACACCTCGACTTATATTCGTGGGTTATCGAACTGAGTGAGGCGCGTAACTGTCGCCATCGGGCGAGGGCGGCTAGAAGCTCGTTGGCTGAAAGCTCCTCGGCTGCGTGGGTTTGAGAGTCTGAGTGGTATTGGTGGCCTGTCTATCAGGGGCTTCAGCTTTGTACGGCCGACAGAGCAGACGTGTTTAAGCATTGTGTCGAAAGTGAGGTTAACGCTGCAGGAAACTAGTGAATTCTAAAAGAGCTCTAGGGCTCCGGTGCTACAGAAATCGGCGACGCGCAAGCGCGAAAATATTCACGTGTTAAAGTGACGGCAGGTGAGGGCCCCAAACCTGCGCGAATACGCTTAAACAAGGATATCGTGTTGCGCCAGTGCCCAACGACAAGTGCCGACGAGTGTCATTCGGTTTAGTTATTCACGTTTCAAATTTCGAACTAATTTAAAAATAAGTTGGGTTAAGTGTCCGTAAATTGAAAGCGTCGAGGTTCTCGCAGGTTCTGCGGCGCGGACGGTTCAACGGACAAAACTCTCAACAAATTTTTGGAGTCGCTTTCTTGGTCATCAAGTAACGAACTCTCTTTTATTTAATTTTGAACGAAACAAAAAACGGTGCAAGTGTCCGGGACTAGGCTGCGAAACTATTTCACCTGGCAGTTCGGGTTTCGCTGTGCAAGTGCGGACGCACACAGTTTTTCGGGACTGATTCTTGACCACCAAGAATCAGTCCTTTTTTTCTACGTAATACAATTCTACATACTTTCCTAAAACTCGCGTACACCAGTGCGAAAAACTTAGTTTCATAAGACTGATTCTTGACTTCAAGAATCAGCCTTTTTCTCTTTACTTTTTTTATCCGGCTACGATTTCTACTAACTTTCCTAAAATCGAACCTAGAGCGAAATGAATACGGACGAAACTACGGGTGACCCCTTCGACTCGTCGGAGGACGACCATATAAAAAAGCTGGAACAGGAAATCAAGAACCTCGAAGGCGCAGCAAATATCCCCAGACGGGACAGTCTTAAAAGGACACCGCCGAAATTTAGAAGTTTCTCGATCTCAGATCCGGTGACAATCCAAACGTCAGAGGGCTCACCGGACAGGGATAGAAAAAGAAATAGGGACTCAGAAAGCGAAAGCCCAGAAGCCAGGGAGCTAAAAACAGCAAAGATAAAAATGACCAAGGACCAAGAAGAAATGGCAAAAAAAGCTAAAGTTATAGAAGCAATGCTGAGAAAAGAACAGGAACAAGAAGAAAAAAGAAAAGAAAAAGTACATCAGGATAAAACCGAAAAAGAGAAAAAAGAAAAAATAGAAAAAGAAAGGCAGGAGAAAACAGAAAAAGAAAAGAAGAAAAAGGCTGACCAAGAAAACATCAACAAAGGTGCGAGTTCCGCGAGTGTCGGGCTAGTGCCGGGTAGTGCGGCGCAAATTATACCAAACATATCTCAGGTGAGTATGGCGTCAGGTTCGCAGAACACAGTTGAAACACAAGGGGGACGAGACTTTACAAAAACACAAATGACAATACAGACAACAAACGACAGAATGAAGGAACTGAGAAAACATATGAAAGAAGCGGTTACAAGGACAACTCCGGAAGGGAGGGGGAAAATCGCGTTTGCAACAAAAGAACAAAAAACCGTCTTAAACGGACTCGACGAAATAACAACTCTCTACTCGGACTTAATAACACAATTACTCTTACAAGAAATCGAAATCAACAAATTACAACAAGAAAACATAGCACTAAAAATCAACAGACAAACAACGGACACCTCGGAAGACAGACTAAAAAACTTACAATACGAAATAATAAAAGCAATAAAACCAACACAACCATCACAACCTACAATGACAAACCAAACAATCTTAAATACTCCACCTACACACACTACAAGCACAGACTTCCCTCAACTTGGACAAAGGACATACGCCCAGTTGACAAAAAAGACAAACACAACAACAAACACGCAAGAAAAAAAACCCTGGACAACCCCAGAACAAACAAAAAAATACGACACGGTTATAAAAATAAAAGAAGGAGAAACGGGGAATACGATAACCGAGCTTAAAAAGGTCATAAAACCAAAAGACATGGAAGGCACACAAATCAGACACACAAGAACGGCTATAGTACTAACATCACAAACAAAAGAAAAACAAAACGAAATACTAAGACGGACACAACAATCAACAACACTAGACATAAAGGACGGCACCAGACAGAACGAACCGACAGCAATACTTACGGGACTACGCAAGGAAATGACAATGGACGAATTGACAGAAGCTTTAAAAATGGAAAATGACGACTTAAATGAAAACTTCGGGGACAGACTTAAACTTCTGACAGTCGTATCGACCCGGCCTTGCCGTAACCCTTACAAAGAGAACATTTACATACGGGGACCAACGGACATCATCAAACATTTATTAAAAGCAGGAAAAGTATACGTAGACTTTCAGACCATTTTTATAAATGAGGCCACGCAAATTGCACTTTGCTTTAGATGTTGCAGATACGGACATGTGTCTAAATATTGTAAAGAGACGACACCGACATGCTACCGGTGTGGAGATGGACACGACGGAAACACATGCAATAAAGACATCTACAACTGTATAAACTGTGAAAGACTAAGACTAACACCACGCGGACACCAGGCTAGAGACGCTAATTGCCCTATATATAACAAAAAAATGGACGAGGCTCGGGCTCAGACATCGTACAAATAGACAGACGTACAACCCACAAACAAACTAACAAAACAAAACAAGACCTAAACAAACACAACAAAACAAACACACACAAAACCCGATTGACAAACACAAAAACATGAAATTTATACAATTTAATATGGGACGGGGAATTCAGGCAGCAGACCAACTAATGAAAAAAATGTGCACTGAGCAAACTGACATAGGTCTAATACAAGAACCCGCACATACACTAAACGGACAACACATATACAATATAATCAACAAAGACAGTAAAGCACCTATACTTATACACAATAAATGGACAAACAAAACAATTACACACAAAGACATGACAGACTCCAACACCACAACCATCTCCATACAAGTAACGACAACGACTAACATAACAATAATCAATATCTATGACGAACCGGGAGGAGACACGAACATTAGACTAGACAGACATAAACAAAAGATAAACAACATTACAACAAAAATCATAATCGGGGGAGACATGAACGCAAAGAACGCCAGCTGGGGGGGACAAATCACAGACACAAGGGGGGAAGACATCATGACATGGGCGGTACAACAAGACATGACAATAAACAATACACACGACAGCCCACCGACATTTAACTCAAACAGAGGCAAAAGCTGGGTCGATCTAACCATCACAAAAGACATATACATACAAAACTGGCAGGTTTCAGACGAGGACACACTTAGCGACCATCAATACATAACGTACAACACAGACAAAACAACATACCAACGCAGACAAAAAGACAAGATAACTTTTAACATACAAAAGATAGACAAAACTAAACTTAGACAAACAATAGAAATTACAAACTGGGCCAACACAGACGGTAATATACAAAGCCATGCAAAATCAACACAAAATAAAATACAACAAATACTCAAAAACAACACAACAACCCGCAAAGAAAACAAGGTCATAAAAATACAAGCATGGTGGACAGAGGACCTGGACAAAATGAGACAAGAAACTAACAAAAAACGCAAAACATATCAACTAGAACAAAACGAACATCTAAGACAAATGAAACACGATGCATATATCCGACAAAGACGAACATACAAAACAAAAATAAAAGACAGCAAACGACAATCACTCAGACACACCCTTACCACAAACGACCCAAACAACCCATGGGAAACGGCATATAAAATTATAAAAAGTAAGCATACACAGCCAAACATACTAACAACAATTAAGAGGGAAGACGGTACATGGACAAAAGACAGAACAGAGACTATCAAATACCTACACACAAAATACTTTCCGACAGACAACGAAAACGAAGACACGGACGAACAACATACACTCAGACTAAAAACGTACACTTTTGCAGAACACGGTCCAGAACCAGCAATAAACAAGACAGAAATAATAAACACACTAACGGACATGAAACCAAACAAAGCCACAGCCAAAGACGGACTAAACAGAGAAATACTACAAATAATAAATGACATAGACAGCGACATACTACACAAACTATACAACGACTGCCTCGACCAGGGTATTTTTCCCGACATCTGGAAGGCAGCAGATATGGTATGGCTACCCAAAAAGGACAACGGACAAAGACCAATCTGCCTACTACCGACGATGGGAAAAATACTGGACAAAATCCTAGCAAGACGACTGACATATCACTTAGAAAGCACAAACGGACTAAATGACAAACAATACGGTTTCAGGGAGGGGAGGACAACAATAGACGCGACATACAACGTCATAAACAAAATCAAAAACAACACTAGAGACAAAAGACACTCACTAGTCATCACTTTAGACCTGAAAAACGCCTTTAATACGGCCTGGACACCGAAAATAGCGGACATACTACAAAGACGACACGTACCGACAAATCTTGCCAAAACATGTATAAACTTTTTGAGAAACAGACAAATACAAACAGAAGACATAACAGACAAAACGGACCGAGGATGTCCACAGGGCTCAAGCCTAGGGCCAATCCTCTGGTTACTGATAATGGAGGATTGGTTCGACAGCTTAGCGACAACCACAACAGACATCGACATGACACAAGCATACGCAGACGACCAAATATTGATTATAGGAGGAACATCACTGAAACAACTGGAAAACAAATGGGACGCGACATGGGAACTATGCAAAAAATGGGCAGAAGACAACAAACTAACGTACAACATGACAAAAACAGAAATTATGTTCATACCTTACAAACCGACAAGAGAACCCAGACTAACAGGAGACGGACAACAACTACAAATACAAAATCATATAACATACCTAGGCTTCACCATAGACAATAAACTGACGTGGATCGAACACATTAAACGAACAAGACAAAAAACGACGGACATATCAAACAAATTATACGCAATAACAGGACGAACATGGGGACGCAGACCAGACATTCTTAGATTCATGTACGAACACGGGATAAAACCAATGATACTTTACGGCTCAGAACTATGGGGACAAAGACACACGCATAACAAGACATCTACACGCGACAGAACGACCTTTTCTACTGAGAATAACAAAAGCTTATAAAACGACGCCCAACTTGACACTGCCGGTACTAGCCGGGGTACCTCCACTGGCAGCGGACGCAGGGGCAAATCACTACACATACAATACATTTTACAGGGACATACTACAAAACAGAACAAACACCACGGACAAACCACATCCGGCATACAGGAAACTCAACACAGAACAACAAGAACACACGACACACACCTTTATACACACGGACGCCAGTATCAAAAACAACAACAAATCAGTGGGAATCTCAATACAAAACAACAACAACAATACGCACACAGGCATCAAAATAAAAGTGGAGACTAACAAAGACATAAATACCCTGGAGACAATAGGGGTGACACAAGCCGTAAAATACATAACAAACAACCACGTACAATACACAAACCAAAATATACAAATACTCATAGACTCAACAACAACAATAGCCTCGTTAGACAAAACCAACACCAGACATAAACTCATAATAGAAATACAAAGACTAACACACTTCGCTAAACAACATAACATTAACATAACATTCGGTTTCGCACACAGATCAACAGAAGGAATAAAAAAAGCACACAAACGAGGCACACAACGAGCACACACAAACAATACAATACCAAGACAAAACAGACATAAGAAAGAAAAAACACGACAAAACAATGACACTTTGGCAAGACACATGGACAACAGGACGTACAACACACGACATTATAAAAACAGTAAGACACAAACACATACACATAAACAGGAAAACAGTTCAACTCCTTACAGGACACGGGAACATGAAAGCATATCTGAACAGATTCCACCTACAAGACACTGACGGCACCTGTGACATAGACGGACAAAACGAAGACACACGACACATAATTTACGACTGCAACGGACATGACAGACAAACAGCTAGGTCACGATTCAGACAAAGACTGACGGAAAAAGGACTCAATTACTTACCTCAAGACCTAGACACAACGGACAACACAATAATGAAATGGACAAACGAATGGGCAGACAAATTACTACAAGATGACGAACCGGGGACGTAAACATAAATATACATATAACTACAGTTTTGTGAACCTAGACGCCATAGTCACAAAACCCATATGTAGACAAAGGGTAACAAAAAATGTATAACTTAGATATAAGAAAAATCTCATGTTCATTTAGTATTTTTACTCTGGAAAATCATTTAATTTACTCTTTTTGACTTAACCTACCTACTCTTACTTTTGCTTGAGAATCTTTATTTATATTAATTTATCTATTTTTATCTCATTTAACTATAATTTATACTCTGTTGGAACAATAATGGTATACTTAAACCAAAATGTAACAAAAATTTATGTAATAAATAAAACTTGTATGTATGTTTTTGGGTAATAAAATCAGGGTACAACGGTCTTCTCCCCGCTCATTTTTGGAGTGCGGAGTTGGGATGGGTTCCCTTGACAGTGATTTCGCTAGATACCGGGTAAATCAAGCCCTATGCCTAACGGTTGGGGGGCCGGCCTCGCAGGCCGAAATCAATCTTTTCTGTCTATCAGGGGCTGGGATTACTATAATGATGCGTCGTTACAATCTCCCCCTCTGAAACTGCAAGGCGGTACGCTTGGGGTTTCAGGATTTGATAGGTTTTGCTTTTAGTGGTCGTCCTTTCTTACGGATGGGTTGAATTGGCTCTGACGTGGCATCTGCTGGTCCTTGGATAGGTCGCAGATCTGAAGCGTGGTACTTCCCTAGAGATTCAATGGGATTGTTTCGTGAGTCTCCAATCTCGTAGCTAGTAGGTCATATCTTTCGAATAATAGTGTAAGGTCCTTCTCGGCGTGGTGCTAGCTTTGAGGAGATTCGGGTAACTCGATCACTAAGAAAATGGGTTTTTACCAGAACTTGATCTCCTGGTGAGTAATCTGGAACAGGGTTTCTATTCTTGTGTATTCGTTCTTTCTGCTGGTCCTGGTGAAGTTCATGGTCTCGAGCTGTCTGGATAGTCTCGGCTAGTCGTAGCAGTCTAGGAGTGATTTCTGGGATAAAGTTTTCGGCCTGAATGATACTGCGTAAATCTTTTGTGACTTCTTCTGCTGTACGTAATTCTCGACCGAACGTCAAGTATGCTGGAGAGTATCCCGTGGTTATGCAACTGGCTGAATTCATAGCAAATCGGATAGATGGGAGTCTCTCTGACCAGGTGGAGTGATATTTCTCTACTTGAATGGCCAACTCGGTTTTCAGCTCTCTATTTTTTCGTTCTACAGGATTGGCGGCTGGATAATATACGGGAGTAAGATCCTGTTTGATTCCTAAACAGAATGTGATTATTTACATCACCTCGCTGATGAACTGGGGTCCGTTATCGGAGAATATACGTTTGGGGCATCCATAGCGAAGTATCACTTCGTCCACTAGTGTCCAGGCGCGTTTTTCGGCGGTGGCTTGGGTAAAGGGAAATAATTCGACCCAGCGGGAAGCGGTATCCTCGATGATTAAGATCCATTGATGCCGCCGATTTGATATTGGTAGTGGGCCAAAGAGGTCCATGGCTAGTACTTCAAATCGTTGTTTCATCGTGGGAGTTTGTAGCAGTCCAGTAGGTCTTAGATTGCTAACTTTGTACCGTTGACAGGGTAGGCAGTTTTTTATGTACATCTCGACGTCTTTTCTCATTCCAGGCCAAAAATATCGGGAACGGATCCGTTTTAACGTCTTGTCACTTCCGTAGTGTCCGGCGGTGGGAGAGTCGTGGTATTCTTGTAATATTTTCATTCTCTCATTGGATGGAATAACTAATTGGGCTTCATCTTCCTGATTGTCCTGATCATACCGATAAAGAACTCCTTGGGACAGCATGTATCCCCTGTTGGTCCATCGGGAAATGGTCTCTTCGTCATTTGGGTGGAGGAAAGCCTCAAGAATTTTCCGGATCTCTGGGTCGCCTAGTTAGTTTTCCCTGGTGATCTTTGGACTTAGAACTGGTAACTCCACCTGGAAGGAACAGACTCCACACTAGGTTGCAGATTCCGGGATGCAAAATGGTCTAGACAGCATATCGGCGACAACATTGGCCTTTCCTGGAGCATATTCTATGCGAAGAAGGTAGCCTTGGAGTAGGAGTGCCCATCGGGCGAGGCGTCCAGATGGAGATTCAGGGTCATCGACCATTTAATGGCTTGATGATCAGTGATGATGACTACAGAGGTTTCTTCAATATATCCTCGGAATTTGGATATGGACCAAACGATTGCAAGGGCCTCTCTCTCTGTTATCGAGTAGTTCTGTTCAGCTGAAGTGAGTAAACGACTAGTATATTCGATGGGTTACTCCCTTTGGAGCTCCCCCTGCAGTAGCCCTGCTCCGATTGCGTAGTTGCTTGCATCCGTTCTCAGGAAGAAAGGTTGTGTCATATCGGCTTGTACTAATATTGGGGCACTCGATAGGGCTTCTTTGAGTGTTTCAAAAGCGCATTGTTCATTTAAGGACCATTTCCAGGCCGCGTTTTTTTGGTTAACTGAGTTAACGGCTTTGAGAGACTGGCAAATTGAGGAATAATTCGGCGAAACCAAGAACAAGTTTGAATAAAAGATAGTAAGTGCGCTTAAGATTGCGAGAAGGTGGTTTATTTCTGATAGCGGTCACCTTGTCAGGGACTGATACCTTCGGGGGAAAGGATGTGTCCAAGGAAGAGTAACCGGGCACAACAGAATTTGCACTTTCCTCGATTTAAACGAAGTTTAAGAGTCTGAAATTTTTAAAATATGGGACCGAGATGAGCAACATGTTCTTCAAAAGTTGGAGAAAGGAGGATCAGGTCACACAAATAGACAAGAAGAGGAATGTCCCCTAAACTTGTGCAGGACTTGTCGATAAAACGCTGGAAAGTGGCGGGGGCATTTCGAAGACCAAAAGGCATACGATTGAACCTATATAGTCCCCAGGGAGCAACAAAAGCCGTTTTGTCCTTGTCTTGGGCACGAACAGGAATTTGCCAATATCCAGCCCTTAAGTCCATGGTAGACATAAATGGAGTCCTGGTAGTGGACATAGAGATGAGCTTAGTCGCGAATATTCATTCGCAGTTGTTACTGTGAATGCGATTTATAATTCACTGTGAATATAAACTGCGAATGCTAACTGCGAATGACGTCATGATTTCGCTGCCTTGCACATTACATATAGCGTTATCGCAAATTGAAAATTAATGCAGCGATCTGCTGAGTGTCGAGTCTGCGTATAATATTTTAATAAGTTATATTATTCTATAAGAAAATTAAAATATAATAAAACATTAGTGTATATAGCAAATACTACAGTCAAAATCGCTGCCAATCGACCAATGAATAGACTCGACGCGATGAAAACGCGAAGTTGCGATCACAGTAGACATAGCTCAGCAATGAGCAAAGTCAGCAAACGTGATTGGAGACGTGAACGCGGTCGTTTACATTTACTTTTCGGTTAATGCGTTTAAAGAACTGTTCTGTTGTTCGCTCAATGACGGTTTGTAGTCGCGATCGCGCTATTCGCAGTTTATTTTATAATAGATAGCAGATTGCGATTTCAATTTTTCATTCGCAGTGAATATTTAGCAGTTCGTGATTTATTGCCCATCTCTAGTAACAGATCATCTAATCGAGGAAGAGGATACATATCCGGTGTCGTGAGCTGATTTAATTTCCTGTAGTCGATGCAAATCCGAGTTCCACCGGAAGGTTTAGGAAACATGACAATCGGGACAGCCCAAGCGGAATCGCATTCCTCGATGATCCCTTTTTCCAGCATATGATCGAGTTCCTGTCGAAGAATGTCTTTTCTGTGTGGAGAAACTCGATAGGGTGGTCTGGAAATTGGTGCGTTGGTTCCTGTGTCTATGGCATGCTCTACGACGGTGGTGGGATGGTCGATTTCGCCGAAGATCTCAGATGCGTTCAGGAGGGCCTGGTTGAGAATGTTTCGCTGTTCGTTAGTCAGGTGAGCGGCTTCATCTTCTCGTAATTTGACCTCGAAGGTGGCCAGATCGAGATTCGCGATACGGGCGAGTCGTCTCTGTTCCAAGGTGAGCAGGGGCTTCGTAGGGGATGGCTCCTGGTAGTTGGATACAGCGAAAGATGCACTGCGATACAACCAGGTTACGAAACGTTCGTCATACCCAGGAAACGAGGCTTCGTGGCGGGATAAAGTAGGGTGATATTCCTTAAAATATTCTACAATCGGTTCATCCACATCCATTGGTGCATTCCTAGGGGTTGTTGGAAAATGTTGCGGCAACGTCGAAGTGGTCATCTCTGCTTGGAGAAATCCAAGGTTCGGTTCGTCTATGTCCCGAGTTTCTTTACTGCAGAAGGAGTATACTTGGTTGGGTTCATCTCTGAAGTACCAAGTTTCCTTTCTTATGGTAAGGACTAAGTCAGCGGCATGGAGGAAGTCGATCCCTAGCAGGGTCTGGTTGGTTGTGGCCTCGGGAAGGACGATAAAGGGGGTGGCTATTGTGCGGGTCTTCAGTTGTACATCTGCCTGACATACTAGGACTGCTTGGTCTCGTTGTGCTCCATCAGCTAGAGTGATAGTGGATTGGACAGTTCTAAATCTATAACCTTTGGTCTGGAGGATCTGGTACATCTGGTGGCTGGCTACACTTATCCGGGCTCCTGTGTCCACAAATGCCGTTCCGGTGATGCCATCAACTGTAATTTCCAATGCAGGTCTATCTCTCAATACTGGGTTGAATTTTAATCCCAACGAGCAGAAACTTAATGGAGTGTTCTTGGCAGGTGTAATGCAGTCAGGACATTTACTGCGGATGAATCCGGGCTTCTTACAACCATAACAAATGATACCGTTTGTCGGGAGGTCGCTAGAGGAGATGCTTGGCTTCTGCAGACCTCTGGGCTTTTTGCTTCTTCCGACATTCTTCTTCTCCGTGTCCAAGAATTTTGCAATAGGCTCATTTAGGTCGGGTTCCTTGTCTCCTCTCGCTTTGTCCGTCCGTTTCTCGTCTCGGTGGTCTTCCGCGATGCGGGCTTTTTGAAATGGTTCATCGAACGTTGTCAATCCTTCTCTGTCAACAGCTCGTCTAATGGTCGGGTGGAGTAAACCATAAAGTAGGTCTAGCTATTGAGACTCGGAGTGTGCATCTTCAGCTAATTCGGCGAGAAAGGCTCTCTTTGTACAGATGAAAACATCCGTTGAAGTCCTGCGGTCCTGGGTCTCTGCAAATATATCCATGTAGACCTTGTAGGCTGGTCGCTTTGGTGCGAAGGCCTCACGTATCCGAGTGGTGGCTTCTCTCCAGGTAGTGACGTGGTCCTTGACCCCTTGCCACCAGGTGTTAGCAATGCCTTGTAGCAGCAATGGTAGTCCTTCCAGGGCTTTCTCGTTTCAGATTTTCTAGCATCCTTTGTAGATGGTGGTGACTGTCAGGAATTCTTCGACGCTCCTCGTGTCTCTGCTTCCGTTATACCGGGCTGTGCATTGGACAAAACTCCCTTGTTTTTGAAAATCATCGGGCTTCAAGGTGAAGGTGTTGATCAGCTGTTTAAACTGCTCGGCCGATAGTGTAGTCATAGTTGGGTTGAGACGTGAGCTTCTTCTTAATATCTTGTCTTCCTGTATTGGTGGCATCCACTAGATGACGTTTTGGTTAGGTCGCAGAACCGGCGAAGACTATCTACTCTGTCAATCTTCTGTTTCGTACTTAGGGCAACTCAGTGTTGTTCGCAGCCTCTTTTTTTTTTTCGTACTAGATGGCGCTTCAGTTTCGTAATAGATTAGCAACTTTTCGTAACAAATTTTAAAAAATCCGAATTATTAGGTATTAAGAATTATCAATTAATAACGACACAATTAATCGTGGCGACATCGAGTATCAGGACGAAAGCGAGGTCAGTGGTCAAGCTAACGATACACGACTACTGGCTGGATGTCGAAAGACAAGCAGCCATTGTAAAAAAGAAGAAGTCTTCTTATTTCCGGGTCACTAGTCTTAAGTGTCATACAACTATCCGGCCTAGTACCAATACCTATGCGCAGTGATGGGTGAAGCACATGCAACATTTATGTAAAACCTCGCACATGCGTCAAATGGCAGCCGCTCGAAATTTGAATTTACAGAGCTAACATTTGATTATATGTTCTGTTAAATAGAAAATAGTTGCTAAATTTAAGAAAAACACCCAAAATTAAAATAATATGTTTATTGCGTTTTGTAACAAAACAACTAAAAAAAGTAAAAAAACATCGTAACAAAACATCATAAAAAAACATAAAAAACATCAATACTCTAAACTGTCAAACTAGGTACTTTGTATACAGTCTTTATATAGAAAAATAATAAATATCTAAAAAATAAAAATAATTATTTTGGTTTGTCAGTCCTCAGTCTCCTCCATTTCAGGTCGATATATCGGTTTCTTTTGTAACAATGTATTTGAAGGAGTCCAAGAGAAACAGGTATTTTGCCCCAAAAGATTTTTGGAATATGGCATCCGAAGTGTCTACTAACAAACGTTTTCTAGTTTTTTTTTTTTATTAGATTATATTGGGAGAATTGTCTCTCTGCAGCTGCAGAGGAATGAGGTAGACACATTAACCCTTTTACTAACATAGACAGATTAGGGAACATCAATTCATTAATACTGTTTTTCAACTCAAATATTTTATACCAAAACTGTTCAACCTCTAAATCTTCAAATGTCTTTAGTTCCTCGCAGTCTGCAAGCAGTCTCCGTTCGTTGTCCAGAGCCTGGATATCTTTTACCAGTGTTGGGAAAAACACTTCTGATTGGGAAATTGATTTAGTGATGCCACTTAGAGCATTTTCGGGTAAAAATGTTGAGCAAAATTTTAATACAGGGTCATTGAAAGAAAATCTATTTTTAATTTGGGTGCATAACTCTATATAAAATTCTAAGGCTCGTAATTTAAAATCATGAATTTCAGTTTGTCTTGGATTTTGAGGGTTATTCGATGCAGCTTCCACGTACGCACCAAAGTAAACTTCTTCCAAAATTATGAAATTTCTAAGGTTTTTGGGATCAATTAATTCTAAAGAAGTGTTACCAATATAGCCTTTCTTTAAATAATTTCTTAAAATTGTTTTGTACAATGAGTTGATCTTTGTACTCAATGTAAAGATTTTGCAATGTTCACTTTGGAACTCTATATTTAATTTATTGACCATTTCTAAGATATACGATAAAAATTGAAAGTATACCTTATATAACGGATTTCTCAGATTTTTTAAAATCGTTGAAAAACTCGTTAAATTATCTGCAAGCACAGCATCTTGAAAAACCAAAACCAGCGACTGCCAGTGCTGTAAAATTCTGTTAACAACAGCCTAAAACGAAAGTTACGCGTAGAATTTCTGAAAATAAGGGAAACAGTTTCACTACTTGTCTGTAGAGATAACCATCTGGTTTGGCTGGGGCGAAGCATTTTATGGGGTTTTTCTTCTAAAAAAACTTGACATTCTTCTAAGAATTTTGATCTCTTGCTACTATTTGAATAAAAATTATAGATGCCTCTTGCAAACTCCTCTATAGATTTGGGTAATTTATTACAAGCAGCCGAAGAACATAAATGAAAAGAATGGCAAACACAACCCAAAATGAATAATTTTGTTATTGTCTTTTTGAAACAGAGCTTTAACACCTTTTATATTACCCATCATGACGCAGGCATTATCTGCTGCAAAACCAATCATTTTATGTAAGGGGATATTATTTTTTCTTAAGTGCTCTATTGTTTTGCTGTGAATTTCTGCAGCAGTTCCATTAGATATTTTGATTAACCCAAAAAAATTATCCTGAACCCTACCTTCAGCTGAATCAAAAAATCTTACAACTAGTACCAATGTTTTTTCTGTACTAATAGCCGTTGTTTCATCCATAATAATTGAAAACGCTACTGAATTATTTATTTTTCTTGACAACACTTCTGGCGCTTCCACTGCTATACAATCTCTTGTTATTAAAGTTGCTTTTTTTCCAATTTGCATATCTTTTGCTACTTGCGAATCTGGGCAAACGGCTTGTAAAAATTTAGATAAGTGGTTCATTAACAAAAGTGGCAAATTATGTTCATGCAAGAACATAACAGATGTAACTTCTACTCTGTAAGCATTAGCCGCTCTTGTTAACTGTGTGTCAGTTACAGTAAAATTCTTAATTTCTGGAGTTCCTTTATTTTTTCTATGTAGCAGGCTCTTTTCGTGGCGTGAAATATGAGTCATGCCTACAACAATATCTTTTCTGCAAACATAACAAAAAAAGTCCCTTCTGTTGTTGTGCTCCGACACCAAGAACCAAATTTCGTTTTCCATTGCTCTTTGTAGTTTTGTTTGTATGTTTTTTTCTGTTTTTTTGGTGGTGCTGCTTCAACTACTTCGCTCCCTATCCCTGACATTGAATCTACATCGCCATCAGATTCATCTTCATAAGAATCTGTGGCTTCTTTGGTATTGGTACCCTTGGCAGCCGAACTTTCAAGTTTAAATAGCCACCTAAAAATTAGATTATTATCGTTTTATTACTCCATGTTATTGTTATAAAAAATTATTGCGAAATTCGAATACGTAACCTTAAACATCAAATGTCATCAACGTTCAACTAGTCAACCTGTCCCAAATGCTCAACACAGAACACAGTTGACTGGTTGTGGTCTCCCGGGTCTAACCAGAACAAGGCCACCAATTGGGAAAAGAAGAAGATTAGTACAATTCCGAAAGCGTAATAGATTTGTCTGGCGGCGTAATGACGTAATAGATTACATCAAAACGTAATAGATCTATTACGAAAACCGGCCTGCGAACAACACTGGGGCCACTTAGTTGAGCGCCAATTGTAAAAGTCTCCTCCGGGTTAACCGTTGGATCCTTTATAATAAAAAAAAATTAAAAACAACTACGAAATACTTTATTTTTAAGTAAACCATAACAAAACTTATGTATAAAAAAAAGGTACAGATTTTTGACAACACTTTAATGTCTTTGGTTTTATCGGAAAATCCGGATGACCCTCGTGTAACCCGTTCAGCTACGGGAAGTAGGTGTGATGATTCGAGGGCGTATCAGAATTGATTTTCCCACTCCTCGACTTATAATTTGCCACTTCTTATATTCGTGGGTCACCGAACTGAGTGAGGCGCGCAACTATCGTCATCGGGTGAGGGCGGCTAGAACCTCGTCGGCTGAAAACTCCTCGGCTGCGTGGGTTTGAGAGTCTGGTGGCCTGTAGTTCGTAGAGCAGTCAGAAACCGTCAGCAACTGTACGGCGCAGGCGCGTTTCGTTAAAAGCGTTTGTAGAAGCCAAACCAAAAATCAGTGATCAAAAATCCGACGTTCGTAGAAAGAAAATATGCGGTTGGAAACTGGTTGGCAACCGTCAGAATAATTCGCTGACGGATAAGAAATTTTAATTTGGAGACATGCGCAGTTGAAATTGATCCGCTAGCCTTCCATTTCCATGGTTTCTTTGGTTTGTTTACTAAGAAAAGATAACCAATAAATTTTGGGGCTTATTAGTGATTAGATTTTGTTGTTTTCCGCGATTCGGAATTTATTTAAAAAAAACTTGATAAGACATCCAGAGCAAAAATTAACTGAAATTAGACGTATTAGAAAGGTATGAAATAAGTTTTAGTTTTTGTTTTAGTGGTTTCTCTAGGGTACACAGATTATTTGTGATTTTTTTCTTTAAGATGTTTGAAAACGATTTATTGAGTTCATCAAGTGATGAAGAGCTATTTGTGGTGTTCGATCAACGACCAAAGCCCAAGAATGAGAACTATTTGGAGGAAACAGTTTCGCAGTACAGTAATGCACAATTTATGGAGCATTTTAGAGTCAGCAGAGAGGTGGCTAATGACATAGAGGAACGCTTCAGAAATTCTCAGTATTTTTTTCCACCAAAGTGGAGAATTTGGAAAGTTGAGTGCCTCCGATTATACAATTATATTTTTGTGGTTTGCTGGACACGAGGCAGCTTCATACAGAGATGTGGCTGACAGATTTAATATAACCATAAGTACGCTGCGTAACGTAGTTGAGAGAATGGTGTACTTTTTGAGTAATTTGTCACCACAAATTATTACATGGCCCACCAATGAAGAACAAAATGACATAAAGCAGCAATTTTTAGAGAATGGGTTTCCTGGTGTAATAGGGGTGATAGATGGTTCCCATGTAAAAATTGATAAACCGTCTGAAGACCCTGATTCCTATATAAATAGAAAGGGGTTTTATTCTATGCAGGTGAGTTTTTTGGAGTGTTATAAGTATCACCTACCTTGTTGCCTTAAGTACTGAAATTATGTATATCTTATAACATTTAAACATAATAAGAAAGTAACGTGACATAAAAAGTATTTCAGTAGCTTCATTCTAAGACAAATACTAAAACTTCAGGATTATTTTTAGTATTTATCCTCTGGAATAGCTACAGTGCATAGCAAAACATGCATTTCTTATGTTCGTGTTTGTCATATTTGGAAAAATTGAGTATACCTCTCATCACAATCAACCACTTTTTTTAATGTAATGAAATAAAAGCATTTTTAATTTAAACTTAGACAACAAAGAGCTAATAAATTAAATAAAATTTTATTTTTAGGTGCAGGTTGTGTGCGATCACAGACGGAAAATAAGGGATGTCACAGTGGGTTTTCCAGGATCTGTGCATGACAGTAGAGTGTTTCGAGCATCCCCATTGTCAACAACCCTACAGGAAAAATGTGGGAACAATTATATTTTGGGCGACAGTGGTTACCCTTGCTTAAGACACTTGTTAACCCCATACAAAGATTTTGGAAATTTAACAAGGGTCCAACAAAACTATAACAATAAGTTAGCTGCAACACGTTATGTGATAGAACACTGCTTTGGCATCTTAAAACAAAAATTTAGGCAGCTGTACCACCTACAACTAAGAGGGGATCACGACATTGCTAATTTTATAAGAGCGAGTTAAGAGAAACGAAGTCGCCAATATTTTGATTAATAATGTGTAAAATTTAAATAGATATAGCAATAAATTTTCTAAGATTGAAATATAGATGTTTAAAAAGTAGAATTTCTATGATTTATTTTAGCAATGTGGTTTACTTTTAATCAGTACTTTCTGTTGTCAATAGTTTTGCATGCATTTAGTAAAGAGTTGGCTAGGAATCGATACTGATATCAGCTGACGACAGCTAAAGTGCTCCCATAAAAACACTGTTTTTTAAAAAAATATATTCTGTCTATGTAAAAAAATATACATATAAATTCATAAGTCTAGCATCAGGAACAGAATTCACAGCAAAATAATAAATCTAAAAAAAAAAAAAATATAGGAACTCTTGAAACAGCAATAATTAATAATACAAATAACAAAAATACTCTCTCTAATCGCATCTTAAAAATAAACATACATGAAAACTAACAAATAATAAAAAAAAAACACAAAACAAACGGTAATTCTTAAACAAATGCTGTTAAAACATAACCATACATTTATAAAAATAACACATATGAGTAAAAGGAATTATAATAAATCTGGTTTTTTCTGCAAAATTAATTCCAGCAGACTATTAGTCTTTTTTTGCAATTCATTGCTTTCTTTTAAAACATTAAGTTTCATTTCTCTACTATCCTGTTTTCGTAACTCGAGTTCGTACAATTTGTTAAATTTCTCTCTTTCAAATTCCATTTTTTCTTTGTGTCGGTTCTCCTTCTGCACACTAATTTTTTCCAATATTTCATTATTTTTATATCTTGGTTTTCTTGCTGTCGATTTCTTCAGTTGTTCTAATTTTCTTTTTTGAGGCAGCCGATTTGGATTTTCCGAGGAATTTTCATTCCTTATATTTGTCGATGAACCTCCAGATTCTGACTCAAAAGTAGTTATTACCTGGTCCAAGCCTTCATCTGTGTCTTTAGAGCATCCTGGTACTGGTTCTGACATGGCTTTAGAATGTGTAACAGAAGGCAAACACTGGTGCCGAGATGAAATGTCACTAACTGTTTGGGTTGACAAAACAACCGTAGGGTTTATGTTCTTTTTTTTACCTAAAATTTGTTCCATTTCATCCGCATACTCAAAAAATGATCTGCCACGTCCGGTTTTCTTCTTGTTATCAACATATTTCTTGTAATTTTGTTCCAGTACCCGCCACCTATTTTCACAGTTGTTTTCTGAAACCATAACACCTCGAGTTTTAAGTTCACTAGAAATAATCTCCCACATTCTTTTGAAATTTCGAATTTCCAATGTGCCAACTTTTGTCCTATATTTCTGATACACATCCAGTAGCACAAGTGTATTTGATTTTGTCCAAGTAATTGATGAGGCACTATCTGAGCATACAAGAGCAGCAGTTGTACTCTTAGAGATAGTTAAGGAATGTCCAACGCTGAGGTATTCTTTGGCTTAAAGACTAAGAATTCATCCAAAAGGTCATCATTCTCTAAAAAATAAAAATATACTATAAAAGAAATGTCAAACTAAGTAAAAATACCAAAAACATACTTTCCATTTTTTCGTTCACTTAAATATTAATATCAGATGTTAAGAAGAATGTATATTTTATCACAAATTATTCACATATAATTACAAATAGAGTGGTTGCTTTGTGCATATAATAAATATGTTATCTCAGCATTCAGACAAAATCGGATTGAGGTTAGGTAGCCCTAGTTTTAACTTAACTTTAAAAAGCCGCCACCAGGTAGCAAAAGTGTAGTCAAATTGCTGTTCGAGAGCGAAAAATTGCCAACCGATCATAAAACGCGCACGCGTACGTACAAATCAGTAATGGATTGGCAACGTTGGCAATTCTTGGTCTGCGAACAAACCTTATAATGATGCGTCGTTACACTTTGATTTACTGTAATTTCATGATAATTCTCTTCTGTTACAGATATAGTAAAACGCTGTTGTTGTTCAACATCAGAAAAGTTCCAGTTCATGTTTTAAATAATAGTAGCGAAATAAGCGGAATGTCAATAACAATAAGCTAATTTTGAACTTAAATTTAACCTCACAAATTCAGATTTATCACTCTGCTCGGTGAAAATTTTCGGAGCAAAAAGACTATCATCCGATTGTTCAGACTGTAATTGCCGAACGGTCGAGATCTTTCACAAAAAAAGAGAGAGAACTGGGGTGCGATTTTCGAACTCGATCGACGATGATCGTGCACGACCCATCGCATGCGATGGCTGCATCGAATGGTAAATAGAAGTCGTATTTTCGAGTCCCGGTCGATGGCTTGTTTAGAATGCTGCAATTTAAACTTGGCAACACAGTATATGTCAAAAATATAAACTCTAGTCTCTAGAATTTTTATTGTATGTCTGTGGTCTATGGTCTTTTTGCTTGGATGGGATTGATGTTGAATGTGATATTTATTATTTTAAATTACAAAGAACAACGAACAAGTTAGTGCAAGATAAATTTTTTATAAAAAAATGTCAGGAGGAAAAGTTGCAGGAATGACGGAGGAACAGAAAAAGCAGTTGATCGATTATATGCAAACGCATCCAAATCTATACAATGTGAAATTTTCCCAAGATTTCTCATTTAAGGATGCACAAAAACACTGGCTGGAATTAGCAGATATTTTAAATGGAATTTCTGGGTCTCAAAAAACCTGGAAACAGTGGAGAAAGGTATTTATGAATTTTTTTTATTAGTATGGGTATATCTACAATTCAGTAGAATATAAAATTAATAGAATAATTTGTATTAGTTAAGAAATCGTTTTTGTTCTATTGAACTTGTTATATAATTACCATTTTTTAAATTTCTTTGACTTTGTTGATTAAAATATTTCTAATTATATTCTTTTTATTGCTAATGATTTAAATGAAATTATTACTATTGTAGGCGTGGCAAGACCTAAAAGGAAAAATAAAAAAAAAGCAGGCCACAATTAAGCGACATCAAGTAGGCACTGGTGGAGGACCACCATTGCCCACAACTTCTAGTTTATCTAACGAAGAAGAGATAGTTGTTGGTATGCTGGGTGTTGCAGCTATTGAAGGGCACGAAGGCATCGAAGAGTCCGATATTTCTTTTGCAGATGGTAGTGGAGATTTAGAATTTGAACAGGTTATCAAAGAGCATGACTATGTTCTGATGGAAGATTTTCAAGAACAAAACAAAGAAAATGATACAAACAACATTAATAATAATTATGAAGACAGCCTTGAAAAAAATTTGTGATTATATCACTTCATGTTTTTTATATCAAATTAATTTTTGATATTTTTAAAAATAAGGCTACTTTACTCATTAACAATTTTTGAAAATTCATCGTAAAAGCACCCTGTATATTAATTAATTGAATTAATTTTTTCAACTTGTTAGATGCAATCAATCCATGGATACAAGTATATATTATGTATCTGTTTTTATTTCACACATTTTTATGTACGATGTGGATTTTTTCGAGATATATTCCAGGTTAATTGACTTATAAGTAATAAAATAAAATATTAGTTAATTAAAAATTTAATTTTCTAAAAAATAGTTGCGTACAACAGATTGCTGTACTCTAATTCCTGCTGCCAGCTCGGGATTTCTTCGATTTATGACCACATTTGGATCATTTCCCCAATTATACATTCCAAAGTCTATGTTATGAATGTGTGCATCTCCTTCGTCATCCCCAAATTCAACCGGAGGCACATTGTTTGTAATGCATATGTTGTGGAGCACTGCACACGCATTAATAATTTTTGACGCTTTTAGTGGTGTGTAGTGTAATACACGATGCTTCAGTAAACATCGAAACCGTAGTTTGAGAACTCCATTGCAGCGTTCAATTAGAGATCGTGTCGTACGAAATCTTCTGTTATATCTTTCTTCTGGGGAGTCAGGTGCAGCATTGGGTATAGGCGTTTGTAGCCAAGGCCGCAGTCCATAACCTGAATCACCTTAAAAAGATAGGTAGGTACTATATAATATATTTTATAATTGAAAATATTGTTTGGTTTATAGGTATGATACTATAAATACACTTACCAATCAGATAGTATGATCTGTGCCCATGGTTATGTAAATTTCGCATATACCCATATGCTGCACTATTGTTCCATATGAAGCAGTCATGGGTGCTGCCTGGATATCTCGCACTAATATTAATTATTTTCATGTCAGAGTCACATATCTAAAAATCATGGAATGTAAGTAAATAATATATAAAAGAAAACTGTTATCCAAAACTCAAATGTGCTCACTGACTTATACAGAGTAGAACGTAGAACTCAAAGACCGTACATAAAATTGCAGTAATGCAATTTTGTGCAAGGTCTTTGAGTTCTACGTTCTACTCTGTATAAATAATATATATATATATGTCAAAAAAGTTATATAATCTTACCAGCTGAACATTAACAGAATGGTATCCTTTGCGGTTGATATATGCAACTTCAGGATAAGCCGGATTATTTCTTGGTGGATAGATAGCCACATGGGTACAGTCTATAACACCCAGTACCCCTGGAAATCGGAACTTCTCATAATATCTAAAATAATAAATATGTAAAGGTATATGTATACTACCAATAAAAAAGCAAATACCTATTGCGTGCTGTAAAACATTCTTGCAAATTTTGTGGCATATGAATAGATTCGTTAAATATTTCAGGCTGATTGAGTGCGCTTGCCACTTCGTCAACAGCATTGCTAACTGCCGACTGACTAATTGTGTGGTTCATAAAACCACCCACATCTCTCTGGTAACTACCAGATGCAAAAAATCGGAGGGCAACTAAAACCTAAAAAGATGAATAAAGACCATAGGTTAAATTGGGATGGTAGGATGTTTCAAAAAATGTAAATAAATACAACCTATAAAAAAATATCTCGGTAAAAACCACTCCTTTTTATTTAGCCATTTAAAGGAATAGTTTCAGACCCAGAGATAAATACTTTAAAATCTTAACAAAATCATACCTTTCTCTCAACACTTAGTGCAGATGTTCTAGTTGGGACTACCATGTGTGGCGTCAAGGTATCAACCAAATTTTCAGTAAGATCTTTAGTAAAGCGATAAGTTTTTCTAAATTCCTCATCCCCCATATCCTCAAACGGATCAACCCAAGGCCTAAAACGTCTTCCTCGCCTATTGAACAATACTTCTGCGTCTTCCAATGCCCCTAATCCATTTAAATTAATTTGGTCATTAAAATTCATGCTTTAATAAGTATTTATAATACACACAAAAACTTTTCTCTGACGACAAAAAAATACACACTAGTGACACTTGACACAAAATTGGTACCGTCCGTACGGTGATGATCGGTTACACGCTTCGTGATCGGTTACCTCAGACCACTCGATGTCACATCGTATACGATCAAAATTGTGTCGTGCACGATGGTTCGAAAATACGTGTACTTCGAATTTCGTGCGAAAGAGCATGCGACAGCGCATCGCACGAGTTCGAAAATCGCACCCCTGGTAACTGTGTAGGTAAAATTGTACGAGCGGATAAAGTTCGCACAGCGCCCAGTCGCCGCGCCATCTGGATATTTTTAAAATGGCGCTAAATTTGAATTAATGTGCAACTTCCATCATTGATTTTTACTACATTATTCTTATATGTATGTATAAAATAAATGTTTATCACACGGAAATAATGTTCATTTACTAAAATATACATTATATGTATATTATTCAAAATACTGATTGTAATTTCAATAAATCTGATAAATTAACTGAAGACTACCTCATCTTGATGACAGTTTTTCAATAGAATAAGAACCTATTTTATATTTATACACAAATATAAGTAAAAAAAAGTTTGCAAAAAAATGTTGATTGAATAAAATTGATATGTAAATATAAAATCTGAATGTAAAAATGTACTTTTGAAAACAATTATTAAAATAAATAAACCTGAATTATACACATCTTTTTATTTCAAATAGGATAATAGGAAATCATAATACAATAGTATAACAAAAAATAAAAATACAATAAAAAATGTAATAATGGTAAATATCTAAGAGTAAATAGCTAAAAAACAAACACATTGTATCTATGAGGTAACACATAGAAAAAACAATTCTTCTTAATTTTCTTGAGTAAGTGTATGTTTTAATAAGTGTGATTATGGCAGGGATCACTAGTAGTATAAACAATTTTTTCATTATTTAGAATTTTTTCAATAATTTCCGTTTCCACTAACGCCCGCATGCACCGTACACGTTTAATCCAGATCAAGCGTTTAATCGCGTTTAGTACCATTTTTAGATATGGTACTAAACGCGATTAAACCCTTGATCTGGATTAAACGTGTACGGTGCATACGGGCGTAAGTCTGGTTTCTTTTGAGCTGGCTTAACCAGCTTTTTTTGAGTAGAGAAAAATCTTTGCTGTTTTGTAATATTTGTATTACTTGGCTGCTGACAATTTTCTTTTGGTTCAAACTGGCTTATAATGTCGAGGTTACTTTGTAATGTTTCTGAATTTTCCAGATATCTATATACTTGACTCAAAATTTCAGTATTTGAGCAAGTATCAACACAACCCTGAATAATTTGTAGTTTAGATGTTATCTTAAGTTTTAGCTGCTCACTCACATCTAGATTTTTATTTTCAATACTTGTATTGTCAGAATTTAAAGTCTGTAGGTGAAACGATACCTCTTCATGCTGTTTAATGACAGATATGTTGCGTCCAACACTCTCCACACCTCGGTAAAATTTCATTATCAAATAATGAATATGTTTGCAAATTACATTCTTGTTTAAAAAATCAATGCAACTGCATACTGAATACAAATATTGCAGTATGAGCATTTTAAATGACAACATAGATGTTCATATTTTTTTTTATGTAATAATTAATATTGTCTGAGGTTAAAATCCAAAACTTATCTTTTTCAACAATGTTAAAAACTGCAGAAAGAGCAGTTCGATGGCGTTTGTGTATGTCAGACAAACGTTTGGTGTTTTTACCTTTAGTGAGTTTAATAACTCTTTCTACAGTCTTGTCTCTTACTAATTTCATCAAAGCATGGATACCTTTATCTAAACGTTTTGTCTTTTTCCCTTCCAAATATATATATTTTAAAACTTTATGAAAGCTCTCCAAATACATATTAGTATTTATTCCACTGCTTAGTCGAAAGCAATGTGCCCATTTTCTTGTATTTGAAGAATAAGTAGTGGAAAAGTAATCACCAAACTCTTTCGTGTCTTCATCTTCTTGCATCAATTGTAACGCATTTATAATTTTGTTTTCAAATTCTCTTGGGTCCAAAGTTTGTTGTACTGCCTAAAAATAACAAAATTATGTTATGATTTACCACTCCCTGTGTGTTAAAAAAGCTTTTTTATCTTACTTTTATAAGTTTATATATCCAGCTTCTTTTGTTGACATCACGTATTTTATTTAAATTTTTTGCCATGCTCGGTCGACGTGCCATGAACAAAACAAATGTGTTGTTAAACCCATAACTTTTACCCATGCATTAACAAATGTGGCTATGATATCAGTCATAAAAAATGTACATTGTATAGCACCAACTTTAGCTTTGAGAGCATCAAAAAAATTTTCCATAATCATGGTGTCTTTCCTGTTGCTAATCATGCAAGCTACTGGAAACCCTTCTCTGAATTCATCAACAACTACAACAGTTGTTAGCTCAAAATCGTAGTTGTTAATGCCATGTGTGCTATCAACAGCAATAATGTTTGGTCCAAATTTTGTCAACATCATTTGCTGAGACTTGTTCATAATTATTATACAGAAATCTTCATATTTTAATAATGGGTGTAGAGTACTTTGTTTCTTGTAATAAATTACATCCTCTTGGGCCGAATTCACCCAAAGGTCAACACTTTTGGCGTCATCTACATGTCGAACTCCATCAGCAATATTAATGTTGAATGCATGTTTTATATTGTTGACATCTCGGTGAGTAATTAAATTTTTCCTTTCTAGATTCTCACCTAAAATAGAAATACAAATATGTTCAACATGCCTGTATATTGTGATAAAATGTTTCAAATTATTTTTACTTACTTGTTATATTATTTCGGTATGAATCCAAAAGTCTTGTAGCTGGCACTCCTGCTGCGAGTTTAACAGCTATATTATTTCTGTCTTCTATGGACATACGTAGGTGTTCCAGTTGCAAATTATGGCCATAATGTGTTTTGAAAAAAACTACATTATGATTGTCAGTTTTAACACACTTTGTGACTATTAGCTGACTAGTACACGATATGTTAATTTTACAATTTCCTTGGGTTTTAATTGCTCTCTTTCTACTTGCTAATGAAAGGTTCTTACTTACACCACTTCTATTAAAGTTGTAATATTTTTTCTCGTAAGAAACGTTGTCTATTTTTATAAATTTAGCTCCATGTGATTGAGTAAACTGTGCATTTTCCGTTTTAACCAAGTTGGAGAAAAAGGTTTTAAATTTGTTTTCGGAACTAAATGTTAGCTCTTCACGTAGCATCTCGAAATTATGTTTAATTTCTAAATGATTTCTCAAGTCATCCACAAATTTAAATGATATTTGACAACCTTCCAAACACTTGCTAATGAAAGAATCGTAGGAGTAAGCTAAAATATCTTTTTCCTGGATTTTGTGCACTAAAAGTTTATGTCTATTCAGGTTTTGTTGCCTGTTAAATATTTTTTCACATATATCACACATGACCGCCATTTCTATTAAATAAAAATTTCAGTATCAAAAAATTACAGTTAGAAATATCCAATTCGCTCGATAAAACACGTTAAAAATAACTTACAAAACGCAATGTCAAAAAGTAAGGTTAATTTTTCGAAACTGACATTGACATTATTAGTATCTAAATTTACTATAGGTGGCGCGACGACTGGGTGGAGTGCGAACTTTATCCCCTCGTAAAATTGTTACCGCTTGCCACATCGCCGATAGACTCAGTGGCGTGTCATAAAGGATGTAATATATTTTTTCGAAACAATTGTTTACATTTTATGCAGGTAGGAATTCAATGGAAAATAAAATACAACATAGTTATATATATATATATATATATATTTAATATTATTAGTAAAAAAAAAAAACAATAGAAAATGAACACAAATATTAAACAACAAATATTTTAGAGACCTACCAAAAATATAATACCTGTAAATATATACATTTTATTGGCCTTTAAAATGAATAAGTTTTGTCAATTGGTTTCGAAAAGGATCTAATTTTTGGGACCGTATTTTTATTATAAAATGTACCCGAACATTAATGTACTTCACACAAATAGATTTTATTAAAAAATATATGTGATTTACTGGGCTTTCTAGTACATGATATTCCAAATCTTGAAATAACTTACAGTTAACGCATTCAGATATAATTTTATTGCATAACATTAGTACAAAATTTGTTTTATGTAAATCATTTGTATACATGCGTAAATAGCGTTTAGATTTGTTACAAATTTTAATTACATCAACAGATGGATATGTAAGTCCGATATGAGTTTTCTGCGAAATTAGTGAATTTAAAAAATTTGCATGGTTTCCTATTAGGGGAAAGTCGGGTAGCATCGGACATGATAACAAATCATTGCAAAACATACTTTTATTAACAAAGTTGTCCAACAAAATTATATTCAAACGATTATTTTACATGTATATTACATGTCTAAAAAAACCAAAAAACATAAATATTTAAAAATAAATACAAATTCTTTGAACAAAGATAATTAAACATATTTGAATTCTGAAAAATTGGCGGGTAATACCGGACACGAAAAAAAGTTGCTGTTATTGCAGCACAAAACAAAAATGTTAACAGTTAACACACCTGTAATACATTTGACCTTTTTCCACATCAGAACAAGCCTCATGGACCCAGTTTTTACATTCACAACACTGGATCCAGTCTTCGTCGAAACTTTCATGACAAATGAGACAATAAGTTTTTTGGGTTTCTTTAGTCTTCTCTTTATGTGCTTTTTGTTTCTTCTGTTCTTGTGCACCTGGTTTCACTTAAATTTTTCTTTGCCTTATTAGCCTTGTTTTTATTTTCCTCTTCCAACTCATTTTTAAATGGAGTGGAAGTAAGCACTTCACCTTTTTCAGCACGTCTTTTTCTTGAAACCATTCTATGTTCAGCAGCATTGGGGATTGGAGAAATTTCTTCTAGAAGATCACTAACACTTTTTCCTAAAATTGTATTCGGATCAATAATATTTTTTTCGGCATATTTTCTCCTGCCTTTGGTTGGATTTGTTTGTTCAGAACACGGCGGGTTGATTTGGCTAGTTGAAGGTTGGTAAGTTTAATTTAATGTGCAGATGTTTACGACTTTTTTACATGGAGTTTTCATTTCAGATGTACCAGGAAGTTCTTGTTCGTTGAGCTTTGGCGGCGTTTTTGGTAACGTAGGTATTTGTAGGTATTCTAGTGATTTTATTGGCACGTTTTCTTTCTCATTACAACTACCATCAACAGTGGGTGTTAAAGCATGAGTTTCCCTTGGTTCTGGGACGTCTAGTCCTTCCGATGCAATAAAATCCAAGTCTGTAAAAATCTGTGAATTCAATGGATAAATGCCGCTACACTCAAAACCTCTCTTAGATAAGTCCACCCTGCAAATTTTCGTAAACGCCTCGTTCACCACACCTGCGATTTCATAATCAGTAATTCTCATAAAGGGATTTTGTCTCATCCAGCGAGATGCTGCTTCATTGTAGGCATCCTTGAATGGCTTCATTACACACACATCCAAAGGTTACAACTTATGGGTGCAATGAGGGGGTAAGCTTAACATATGGATATGGTTTTTGCGGGCAAAGTTGATGACTTTTAAATCTTTATGGCTGCAATGTCCATCGACAATTAGAAGTACTGGCTCCTCTTCAGATGCACGTGTGATTTTTACAAACTCCTGCATCCATTTTAAAAAAATTTCACCGTTCATCCAGCCAAAGTCCTGTGCATGGAACATAGAATTTTCCGGAGCGCCAATTTTCAGTCGCTCAATAATTTTTTTTCTGGGAAAAATGAATAGTGGAGGTATGAATTGATTTCCTGTCGCATTGATACATAATAATACAGTTATAGTGCGACCCCTTTCACTAGAAGTCATTTTACCAACTTGTTTTTTTCCCTTTATTGAGACGACTTTCTGCCGACACACGTGGACTGTAGACACACCAGTTTCGTCAGCGTTGTAAATTTTATTGGCCCCAAAGTTATGTTTTCGCATTAGTTCTTCAAGTTTGTTAAAAAATCTTGTAACTTGTGGTCGATTGAATCCTACTGCTCTCTGTAAACTCGTTGACTCGGAAGTTCTTAAAGAAAGCTCAGGATGACGTTTAAGAAATGTATAATAAGTCTTTTCCAGCAGTATTTTTTTCCTTATTGAATCTATGTGGAATTTTTAAGAGCTCCGCCAAATCAATTATTTTCTGGTGATGGGCATTAGGCGACTATCCAAATCTCGCATGTGGTCCACAAAACCTGCAATATATGTAACAATCTGGGATGAGCACTCAGACATAACATCATTAATAATGTAATCGTGATCTTCCAAAATTGTATAGATTATATCTACTTTTTCATCTGAAATTAGATAATTAATACCAGGCGTTGTAAAATTTATGCATTCTTCTGGTTTAACATATTTAATTCTGTTGATGTTACTAATACTGGTATTTGGTTCAATGGAATACAATTTCCCACACCATCCTCCCTTACTTCACCTCTTACCAACAGTCGTTTATAAGATCCCATAAACTGGAGAGCTGTTGGGTTGTTATTCCATCCACCTTTTGATCTAACGGATGAAAAAAAAATTATTCGAGATGATCTTGACTTATTTTATATAAAGGAAGATACAGTAATACATTTTGCTCCTTTACTGAGTCATTATATAAATGTATTGCGCTTCTTAAACAAACAATAATACCTAAAAAAACAGTTTTTTTTTTGAATTAATAATTAGCTCCCCATAAAATAAAGTTAATTTTGATATGCAATCAATAGCAAAATTAATAAACTCACAAGTTTTTTCTATATTTTTTTGACATATTGCTTTTTTAAACCCGTATTAACGATCTGCTATTTAATATGTCAAATATATAATTAAATATTTTTAAAAAACGTACAGTGCCCCCACACCCCTTAAATTCCTCAAGTTTTAATATATTTACCTTCATTTTCTCTTTAAAGAATTTGACATGTGCCTTACGCAATTTATTACCAAGATGCAAACCCGCATTTTCTTGCAATTTTACAATTTAGTCATATGACGAGGATCAAGAAGAAAGTACATATTACATTTTTTATTCACAATGTTAAGTTTAGTTTGCACATTAGAAAACTGGAATGAGCAGCCGAGTATATTACTCATACTTATATTTGATGGAGCTCCATTACAGGTAAGAGATACCACACGTGCACCAGTATTTTCTACCAATACAATGTATTGTTCGATTATATAACTTTTTTGTTCTCAGTGTTGCCAGCAGGTGAAAATTTTTCTTAATAGATTAGTTGTAAAAAACGTAATAGATAATGCATAAATAGTAACAGATTTTTTTGTCTCTCTCGCACTTGTATTTGAGACATTATTTATTTCATTAAATTATTCTTTCTACTAAATACCTTCTGGAAGTCGAGGCCATTATCATGGTCTTAAATAAAAAATGAAGAAACACTTATTAATATTTTATTTTATTCAAAAAATAACATGAATGACATGAAAATCAAATCTCTTGGGTGAATTGTCCCGAAGGACATTGCCCATAAAAGGAACAGAAAAAAAATCAAAACTCTTAAATCTAAAAACCTATAACTAGACTTCACTCGCAACTTGAAAGGTACACTTCTAGGTAGAGTGTATTAAAAAACCAGAACTGCAAAGGTACTTTTTAAGTAGTGAGACAAGTCTTAGCAAATATTTACATACTAAAAAATAGAAAACATTTATATAATTCATTAAAAGGTTAATTCATTATCAGAATCTTCCTTATTACAACATTTACATAGGTACTTAAAAATAGAAAACATTTTTTTATAAATTTCATTAAAAGGTTAGTTCATCATCAGAATCTTCCTTATTATAATTTATTTTTCTCTGCAATAATGACAAATTGCACTTAAATTCAAAGCAACAGTGATCATTTAATAATTCCTTTGTTCTCAAAAGGGCATCACAAGAATCTAGAGACAATTTATTTCTAGTTTTAGTTTTAATGAGATTTAATTGAGAAAATACTCTTTCTGCTGCTGCAGATGAATGTGGCAATGCCATTAAACCATATATAAATATTTTTAAATTTGGAAACAAAACATTTAGCTCCGATTTGATTTTAAAAACATGGTTCCAAAATTGTATAGGTGGCTCATCAGATTTAATTTTTATTTCTTCACATTGCTTTAATAATCTCCACTCATTCTCAGTTAGTTCAAAATCAGTGGTCAGCATAGGAAAACGATTTAGAATTGGTATCAAGGTATCAAACTTATTATTGTAAACATTAACAGGATCTAATACTTTAATATAATTTAAAACTTCATCATCAAAAGGCACTCTAGATTTTATTTGTCTCAATAATTCTACATAAAAATGTAAACAATGTGTTCTGAGAATATTTAAATCTTTCAAAGGTATATTATTATTAACAATATACATCTCACATTTAGGGCCAAGATAAATGTTTTCTAGTGGTAAATAATAGTCGGGATTATTTATAGGAATTTCTGTAACATTTTTAACAACTTTATGTCTAACTATGAAATTTGCTGCAAAAGTTTTGTAAACAGTGGAAATATGTTCCAATAGTTTATGTAGTTTTAATGAATTTGATTGAAATTCCAAATTCAAATTATTTACAAGCTCTAATGTATAACTTAAAAATAGGAAATACATTTTATAAATGGGGTTTTTTAAAGCAGCTAATATATGATCTGGGTTGTCCTCTTTAAATCTTTTAAAAGATTCATTAGTGAAAAATAAAATTAGTGGATCATATTGTTCCACTATTCTATTAACTACAGACTGTAGTGAAAGCCATCTTGTTTGGCATAATTTTAAAATTTTGTGCGGTTTTATATTTAAAAAAACTTGACACTCTTTTAAATGATTTAATCTTACAGAGCTGTTTTTAAAATAGTTGCATATATCTCTAGCTAATTTCTCTACAGCAGTAGGCAGTTTTTCACACGCTGCTGAAGAGCATAAACTAAATGAGTGACATATACAGCCAAAAATGAAAATGTTTGGAACCAACTCTTTAAATCTGGCTTTCAATCCAGATTTATCCCCCATCATTACATTTGTATTGTCGGCTGCCAAACCTACAAGGTTTTTTATATTAATTTTATTTGAATTTAAAAATATTATAATTGAATTAAAAATTCCCTCAGCACTTTTATTTTCAACTCCAATTAACCCTAAAAAGCATTCCCTCACTTTTTTACAATCGGAGTCAAAATATCTTATAACTATTGCAAGACTAGCTTTTATGCTTACATCTGTAGTCTCATCTACAATTAAAGAGAAGAAAGAATCCCTTACTATATTTTGTACAATAGTTTTTTGTTCATTAGAAAGAATTTGTTTACATAATAATGTACCTTTAGTTCTTCCAATTTGCATCATTTTGGCAATCTGCGAGTCAGGAAAAGCTGTCTTAACAATTTTTCCCAAATGGTCCAAAAAAGAAAACGGTAGGTTGTGTTCTGCAATTAGTAACACCATTAGAATGTCAGCTTCCCTAACTTTTGTCGATAATTTGGCAGACTCAGAATTTTCAAAAATGTCTATTATTTTAGGTGTTCTACTAGAAGCCTTTAATTTTTTTTTATGTTTTAATGTATTACTATGTCTTTTGACATGAGTAATACCACCATTAATAATAATATTGCAAGCATTGCAAAATAGTTCTTTGTTTTGGGTTGAAATTAGCCAATTAAACTGTGTTCCATAACCCTTTCGATATTTTTGTTTGTAAGTTTTTTTAGATTTTACATACTGGGCATTACTACTGGATCCAGTCTTGTCATCTTCTGCAGAATCCGATAAATCCGATAACTCCGATATAGGTCCTCTGTACCATCTGTACCTTCTATATTTTGCTTCTGCAGAAATCTAAAATGCATAATCAAAGTTAATATTTATTTAATAACATTAAAATTATTGCATTACCTGTTCATTATTCCACTTTTCCACAAATAACAGATGATATTGAAGAAAAATTCAACTTAAAAAATATTTAAAATTTTTAAACCAAACAAATCTCGTCTTGTTTAACTTTTTACCAATAGACATTTGACAATTTTGACATTCACGTCACATGCACATAATCGCACAGAACAAATTTGCAACAACAAACGGAATACTCTAACCATGGAAGAAGGATACTCCAACTGAGTATTGAACATTGAAAAAAATCTTTCTTACTACCTGTTGATTGTATTGTAGCAGAGAATATAAACTATTAATTGCAATATTGAACAATAGTAATAGATTTTCATGAAAATTGAAAAAAACGTAATAGCGTAATAGATCGTCCCAAATAGTAATAGATCTATTACGAACGTAATAGGGTTGGCAACACTGTTTGTTCTCCATTTAAACCATTGGACAAAAAATAGCCTACTGGGAGTTTTCCAAGTACCATTAATTGAAACGATTAATAAAACAAAAACCTCTTTGGCTAATTTATTAGAGTCATCATTTAAGTGGACCCCAAGATTAACGTACCCATGAAAAGTTTTACCATCCCATTCTAAATGTTTTCTTTCTAACAGACATCTCGGCAATAATAAGAGAACACAATAATGATTTGTTTTCTAAATTTTCTACATGCTTACGCAAAGTTTCAAAAGCTTCACTTGTGACCTGGCGCAGCGTTAACAGTTTGTAACCATTTTCCTATGCTACTTTTATGTGGTAAACATGTATCAAATACAGTTCTGACATATTCATAAGCCTTGGTTGAAAAAAAATTCAATGTCATTGCAAACTTACGTAATTCAGGAGAATATTTATTTCTATTTGTTAGTTTTCTTTGAAGTAATTGTTTATTTACACTAGTCATATTTTCTAAAAGCATGGCTTTTTCATTGTCTATGATATTTTTTTTTTAAGTAAGTACTAATTGCTTAAGAGAAACTATCTTTCTTTTATATCTTTTTAATGACTGGCTTAGGACTCTAATTTTTTTAGTCTTTTCTCGATTTTTTAAAACCTCCCGTAAAAGTTGTTTTCTTAATCCTTAATCTATGGGTTAAGCATGTCTAAGGCCCAGGTTATGCACGATCAGTACTGCTGACTCGTTTTCTCTTTCTTGTCTAGAAATAACATTTTTAATATAAATATTTATGTTTTAAAATAAATAATAATATCTAAGCAGATTGTGGCAGATAATATGTTATTTTACAATCTAACGAATAGAGTTTTTTTTTTGGCATAGGCACATTGCCATTCAGCCAGACACAGATTCGTCCATAATTAGAACTACCCAAGAATATTTCCTAACAGCAAGAGGTGAAAGAAGAAGAAAAACAATAAACAATATAGGACGGGGACACTCGCTTCTCGTCCAGGGACCCATCAGGACGTTTTTTTTAATAGACAAACAAAATTAGGCCTCGGTAAGAGGGTAAACAAATAGGTAAAATACAGAGGAAACAAGATTAAGATACCAATTATAGACGAATCTTGGTGTCTTTCAGAAATTGTAAGAGGCAGTTGATAATATCATCAGAAAAATGTGTTAAAGTTGTTTCAATATTTAAGGGGGATGGAATGTTATTTTTTATACGATTCATATAAAGCGTGTTTGAATATACTGAGTATTTCTTGCATTCGAAGAAAACGTGATTAAGGTCTCCGGTTGTTTCACAAAACTCGCAATTTTCATCTTCTTCTACATTAATTTTAAACAAGTGTTTGGGATAACTGCCATGACCAAATCTGGTTCTAATTAAAGATGTAATGTAGTGTCTCGGAATTATATGATTTTTAAACCAGGGTGAGTTTGGAATATGTCTTTGTATTTTAGTGTACTGATTCGAATAAGCGCAACAGAATTGTGACCAATCATGCCTCCATTTTCTCATATTGTTGGATTTTATCAAGGCGACAATATCTGGGCTACAGATGTTATGAATGGTGTTGGTTCCTTTTTTTATTGCAGATTTTGCTAGCATATCAACATATTCATTGTGTTTAAGCCCAATATGAACCTTTACCCATATAAAGCATATCTTTACGTTATTAGAGAGTTATTGCAAGTTCACTTAAGGTCAGTCACTATTAGTGCCGCTCTTATTTTGACATCTGAGCATGCGCAGATCACTAACTTTAATAAAGATTGCGCCTATCCTTAATAGAGAGATATTGCAAATTTTTATAAAGCCAGCCACTAATAGTGACATCGTAATTAGAGTCAAATAAATTCTATAATAGTACCTAATATTAAAGAGACATTATAAATTATAATTTTAGAAGGTTTAAATGACGAGCGCATTCGAAAGCTATAAAGTCGCCACTACCTGCTGCCCTTAAACATCCACAATTAAGGACAGGCACAATCCTTAATAAAGTCAGTTTTAGAACATAAACATCTGCGCATGCTTAGATGTCAAAATAAGAGCGGCTCTAATAGTGACTGACCCTAAGTGAACTTGCAATAACTCTCTTTTAAGGACAGACACAATCTTTGTTAAAGTTAGTGATCTACGCATGCTTAGATGTCAAAATAAGAGCGGCACTAATAGTGACTGACCTTAAGTGAACTTGCAATAACTCTCTAGTATTAATTAGTTGGAACAATGCCTTTTTGATCAAGAAAATGTATGGATTAGAATTAAAATTTGGAATATCCAGAGCTACAGCCGATTTTAAAACAGATAAAGAATCTGACGCAATTAGAGCTGCTTTAGTGTTAGATTCTGTTACAAATTTGTAACGAATAGATAACTAATTTAAAATAAAGTTGTTTAATTTGATAGAAAAGAAAAATATTGCAAGAGAATTAAACTAGTACAAGAATACTAGTACTAGTACAATATGTTAAAATAAGCACAACAAATATAAAGGATTATTAAAATACAAAAACAATTAAATATATACCTTCTTAGGTTGCAGGTACTTTGGTAACTGAGGAAAAACTGTTGGAACAGCTTGATTGAGCAAACGAACTCTTGAATTAGAATCAGTTTTATAAAACCAACATCCTTCAAAGTGTTTTGAACACAGCCTGTCAGTTTTAGATGGCTCCCATTCCTTAATTTTCATATTTTCTAGCCAAAGTTTCTGTTTTTCCAAATCTTTAGGAAAACTGTAAACAAAATAAAATAATCATAATATATACCTAGGTGAGAATTACTGCTTTCGATTCTAACCCAAAAATCTACTAAAATATGTTTTAACACAGTTTTGGAAAAAATTAAATATAAATTGCCTACGCCTCGTACAACTATCATTTTAACCAACGAAAATATGTTTATTATGCTAATAATAAATGAAAATGATTAAAATATTTCATTAAAAAACTCTTATTAGGCGAATTAGTGACTATATTACATGCAAAAACAGAATATTTCAGAGATTACTGCTAATTACGAAAAAAACAAACAAATTATAAGTAAACTTATTGTTCACCATTGTATTTTTTACCTGTGAAATGAAACTCCTGGCTCCTTTTTCTCGCTGCGACTTGGGCATCCGTATGCAGAACAATTCACCATTATAAAGAGTTCAAAAGTGACTCACTAATTCACTTTTTTCACTTATAAATTCACAAAATAAATACACCTTCTATTCGCTTTGTCTGTCACATATAAAATGGCCGCTGTTGTGAGTTGGTAACAGTCGACAAGCGTAGGGATAAAGCAGTACGCGGTATCCCCTCTATTACCTAATCTAAGGTCGAGATTCACTTCCCCTACATCTAGATGTAATAAACAAACGATACGGATCGATCTGATCGCTCCAGATGTAATTGCAGAACAGGGCTATGGTGTTCTGTATTTGTAAGTTGTATCTAATGTTATGTTACAATCCGAATAAATCGTTAAACATCAAAGTGTTTTAATGATTAATTATATCTAAAATATATCATATTAAACATGGCGCAGCCAATATAGACGAAATCCGCTACCCAAAAGAAATATACAGAAAATTTAATCTAACTTAACCTAACTTACACGAGCGGTGCTAAATCTACAGCTAGGAAAACGCTTTGTTGTAAGAAATGGCAATGAGTGGACTCGTAAAGTTACCACCGGACTTCGACTTGCAAAGTCCAAACGCTGCAAGCGAGTGGAAGCATTGGCCCAGCTAGCACAAAAACATCCCATCTACGTTAATAAGCTGCAATTTTAGGCTCTTTAAGCTCGCATGCGATGTAATTTTAATGCAACTCTAATATCCATGCAACCTCCGAATGTCCGCAACGGCAAGACTTTTATAGCACATCTCGTAGAGTTTATAAACACTGAACGCTTGCACGAAAGAGTATAATAAGGTACCTATATTGCAAAGGTTCACTAGTAGCTAAAATGGTGAACGATTGTACGAAAGTAGTAAAAAATGTATTTATATAAGGTATATTTCAAAAGTCACTAGATTTTTATTAAGATGGCAGTTGTACGAGATGCTAAAAAAAGATATTTGCCTACAACTGGTACTAATCATAGTTTTAATACGATATAACTTGCTTAAACTCATAAGGTTTAATAAAACAACATATATCATTATGCATGATTATGTCATTGCAGGTTCTGAACTAAGTGTTGAGCAAACTATAAATGATCTTGGTGTTATTTTTGAGAGGGACCCTATAAGAGTTTGGAATGCAGACGTCGAGAAGCATCGCTTGTTTTCCTCTATAAGTTATTGAACGGTTTGATTGATAGTGACGGTCTGATACATTTTAGTAGATTCTTTGTTCCTGCCAGACTTACTATGCAGATGAAACTATTTTATGTAAATGCTCATAAAACTAACTATGGACAGAATTTATTTGTAGACCAACTGATGTCCAATTACAATAAGTATTTTTCATATTATGAAATTTTAATAGGTTTTTTTTAAGCGTCAACTTTCATTACACTATTCATTTTATTAATTTCTTATTTATCTTAATTGATATTTTAAATGTACCATTTAGAACTTCATGTATCTGTAGCGTACTGTAAACAAATAAATATGTGAACTTAATTATATAGTTTCTTCCGTAAAAATAACTTTGTAGATAATAAATGTACTTGTTTAATTATTATTAAGAAAATAATATATATATATATATATATATATATTGTCATGAAATAATTTTTGTTCAAAATGATCTATCTGAAAACGTAGCTAAGGAAATTAAAACTTACCTAGCAAATATTTTCTTAATTTTCAAAATAATACAATTAACTTGTTCAGTCCATAATTTTGTGGTACGTACAGTATCTTGGTGAGTTTCCGTTCCATTTTTGGTAGGTAGTATCCTCGAAGCCATATTTCGAACCGTGTTTCATCTAAAAAAATTTGATAAAGAATAAGTATTAAACAAAATCTCATAAAGTATGATGAATAAAAACTAAATTAATTGAATTTCAATAATTACTAACACATTATCTGTTATTTTAATTGTAATAACACAATTTGGGAAAAATACTTTTAAAATTTTATAATAGCCTATCATAATTAAATAAACTAACCTTTATATAAATTTAAATCCATTGGCCAAACAACACCTTGTTTTCTAGTTTGAATTTTAATAAGATCTAAAAAAGAAAGAAGAAACAAATGAGTGGAGAAAAAAATAAACAAGTAGGGAGGACATGTTGAATTTTGGGGTTAAAAAAAAAAGGCAGACAATTAAAAATTACATGAAAATAGTGATAAAAAGGCAAAAGTTGTAATAATGTAAGTCAAATAATTACCAGTTAATAACTGAAGGTGAACAATTTATAATAAACAGTCAACAGTGACAAAAAATTGTACTTAAAAAAAAATCTACATTAAACAAGGACTGCAAGCAGCAGAAAATTGGAGATTCAAGCTATTTTACTGACCTGTGGTGACCTGGAGGAACAGCAAACAATCATTTTCTCTCGAAGGTATTCAATTTTGGTGTCCCTAGAAGAAAAGAAAAAAAACAATTATCAGTTCACGGACAGACATGTTCTGAGAATAAAAAGGTATTAAAATTATTAAAAGTACTTACTTGCCTGTGTAACGTACTGAAGTCTTGTGTTTTAGTTGTATAACAATTTTTCTTTTTCTATGTTAATCACAAAAAAAAAAAATACATAATACATCAATTTGTAGTAAAATGTTAGGTTATGAGTTGACACATAAATAATCAAGTTCGTAACTAAATTGAATATTATTTTTTTTTGTGATTGAGAATTAATAAGTATTTTAATTAGATGAATGAAAGATGAAGGATGGATGTGTAATTTAGTAGTTAATTTAGTGTAAAAAAAGACATTGATTGTTTTGAAACGAAGAATATACAATAAAGTATGTTGTGTTGCATATACGTTAGATCTATTTTCATCTAATTATGGATGTGTCTCCATCTATGTGACTGCATATTACAGTTCAGAGAATATTAAGAATAGAACAGGGTCGTACCAAGAATCTAACGGAACCTGCTAATGAGATTTATAGATTGTGACATTGTATTTTTTTTAATTGAAAGAGAATAATATTTGCTAGCCGGGAAAAGTTAAAATAAAAGGTAATTAAAAAAATACATATACATTATAATATTTAATAAAAAGAAAACAATAACATTGCAATTCTGGTAAGTATAAATAAAAGTTTTGAATTATGATATAATTATAATAATAATATAAAAAAAACATTACAATATATATATATATATATATATATATATATATATATATATATATATATATATATATATATATATATATATATATGTCCATTGACGAGTTCCGGGACACCTACTTATGAATATGTTTAGGTGGTTTATATAACCATATATAAGGTACACTTTACAAAAAATCTCACATTTTTGAAAAATTTATTACCGTTTTGATTATTGTTATATATCCATTAGTTCCAAGACTTCGAAATATGTTATATATAGATGAGTTCCAGGACAGTGTTTTACTAGATCACTTAAATTGAAATCTAAAGTAAATTTTTAATAATTGTCATAGTTAAGTAGTAAATACTTAAGATTCTTTAATTTTGAATATTCTTAACAGGTAATAAAGTCATTCAATAAAGTACTTGAGTACAGTAGAAAGTAATAAATTTTTTATTTAGAAAAAACTTTAATTTCTTAACAACTAAAATGATAATTAAAAATACTTCTGTCTCACTACGCCGATGAATAAACCCTTTAAAATAAATTTTTAAAATAATTGGGAAAAAGAATAATTAACAGTGGGTACTATTGTCATAGTAGGGGCTGATTTTTTTTTGAGATGGCACAACGTGCGGCCTTTACTCAATGTCGGTTATATTTGCGGACCTCAAGTCAATACACCAAGTTTAAAAATTCCTCAACTTTTTGTACTAAAACACGTTTCTTTTGTTACTAATAGATAATCTTTTTACAATTTTGCAATTTCACGAAGTTTCTTTAATAATGTGGTTTTACCACTACCAAGAAAAATATACAATATAATAACTAAGATCACTACTTGTATTAAAAATCTGATTATAATTTGAATATATTACGCTTTGCCAGCTAGGTATTTTATTCTAATTATTTATTATTATTATCTGTCTCAAAGTATTTACCCCTCCATTATAATTCAGATTTTTTTCAAAATCAATAGGCTTCGTACCCTTATAGAGATTGATTTTTCGTTTCTGACTTATCGTGATATCGGACGGACGGACAGTTTTAAAAGTTGTTTAAAATTTCATGAAATTTCATAAAATTTTTAAAATTGGATGAATATTAAAAATTTTGGTTTTTTAAAAGTAAATCTATGATACTCTTCACAGACTACTGTGAAGAATATAATAAAAAACGGATTTCGTTATTTTAAAATTTATTAGTACCGAACTTTATTTAACTCTCGCCGCTGGTTTACAAAAGATTAAAAAGTTAATATTCTGTTGTTAATAAACAATATTTTAAAATAAAAAAAGTATGTTCATTTTATTATCAAGAAAAATCAAAATTTTCCTAAAAAAAAATACATGGACTAAAATACATGAGTAAAAAATTAAATTTACCAAAACATAACTCGTGTATAGAAAATATAAAACGTAACTTAACCACTCTCCTTACTTTTCCAAAGTAATCATTTATTATTTTTAAATTGGTTGCTGATCCAGGTTTTCACCTGTGGTGACGTTCTATTTCGTAATTCCGGATTGTCTTTTATTACATTTTGAATTGTCTTTAAAGATGGGAGTGTTCTTCTTCGCATATGTTCCCCGAATTCGGTATAAATTATACGTTTTTCCGATTCTGTCCAACGTTTTCTATTGACGTGTCCATATGGTGAAGCTAAAATTAAAAATAGTGTCAATATAAACCAAAAAGTACTCGCGTTAGACTTGTTCATTGAGCAAACAGTTAATGATAATCGGGATTTCACGCAGTTATAATGTTTCCACCTAATCTTTAGATTGTCTGCAAAACTAGCTCTGTTTTGATAAGCATTAATATAGATAACTTTCTTCAAAGTTTCTTGGAATAGTGTACTACTGCAACTAACATCAATAACTATTTTATATTGTCTGACAAGTTGATTATTTTTTTTATGAATTAGTATGCAACAAAAATATAAAAAATAAATATAAATAGGCAGTGGCTGCAGGTGCATAAGTGCTGTAAAGATGCAGAACTATCAAAAATATGCAATTATCTCATCTACGTTTTACAGAAATTTTTAAGTCATTCTAAAATATACATAAAATAGATTTTATTGATAAACTCATTAATTTTAATTTAGATTTCATTATTAAATATTAAATAATGTGTGTAAGCGCTACACCGCTTGAGCCGCCCACGCTCATAGTCTCCTTTAGTTGTTCTAGTAGGTTTGATAGATATATGCTTGTCAAAAAGATTAACAGCGAAACTTTCCTGTCAACAGTATTTTGATCAAAAATAAAAAAGATGTATTGAACAATCCTACTTTAAAATTTTTCAATTTATCTTTTTAAATTTTGATCAGGGCAAGAAAGTTTCGCTGTTCACAAAGTTGTTAATTTGGCTTTTTGAAAACATACGCCTATATAGAGCACTAGAACAACTGAAGGTAAGCAATGCACACACACTATCTACTATTTAATAATAAACATTACATTAAAATTAATGAAATTATTAATAACATTTATTTTAAGTATAGTTTAGAATGTCTTAAATAATTTCTGTTAAACATAAATGAGATACATTTTTTGGCAGTTCTGCAGCACTGCATCATTTATGAACCAGTCGGCACTGTACGTAGGAGATACTTACTGCTCCTTTTTCGCCTCTTTGTAACATTTTCGAAATTTGAAGGTTTTTTTAGGAATGATGATGAAGTACTTGGTTCACTCTCAATTTGTTGATCTTCAAATTCTTCACCATCAGAACTATCTATATTATCACCCTGAGCAGCTTCTAGGATTTTAGATATTCCCAAAATCTCTCTTTGTACAATTGTTTGTCTATAAATATTTCTGTGAATCTTTTCATTGTGACCCATAAAGTTAGATAGATCACTAACTTCCCCCTCTTCCAAATTGAGAGTAATACATGTTGTGGCTATATGTTTCCTTAAAGTTGTTCCCCGTAGCCTTTCTGGATGGGTAGCTCCACATTTTTCGGAATACCTTCTTAACAAATTGCAAGCTCGCAAATAGTTAAAACCATTTTGGTTTATTGTGTTTATTCCAAATACGTACGGGTTATTATCTGAAACTCCCATTTTTTTTCTGTACTGTATAACCAATTTAATTGATTCCAATAAGTTTAAATCCAGAAGAACAGGAACAGTTCGATTCAGTTTGCCTCTTATTGTAAACCTAACATACTTCATGGCAATATGTTTACTCTCTGTGGATAAGGATTCAAATAAATCTTTATTTGAATTTGGATCTACTGTTTGGTGGTTAACAAAATCTTCAATTGTAATCCTTTCAACTTCCCCAGGTCGTCGTCTATTGAACACTTGGATACCCAAAAGTGTTGCTTCAGCTAGTGTTGTCCATTGGTGACTTGAAAAATTTTTTTTTAATTGAACAATAGATTCATTTCTACTTTTTAAAAGATAGGAATGTAGTTTTTTTATGTCTTCTTTGGATGGTAGCTCGACTTTTTTTTGTCTTTGTATTGTTAGCTGAGATTCAGCTACAGTTCTGTTTATATTAATATTAATCTCCTGATTAAAAAGTTTAAGAAAGTCTTTTGCGTTCTTCCTTTTTTCATAAGAATGGTTTTTAATACATTCCGTTATGAAAATGTTCCCAACTTGTTTAAGAAGAGTTCCTAAACTAAAGGCTACTGTTGGCGCTTCAAATATACTCTTAACACTGTTAAAACGAGCTTCCAAATTTATAGCTTTGAGGGTATCGTCACAGTATTTTGGATCATAAATTGAAGAAAGATCAGTAATATCCTTATTTATTTTTTTGACCGAACATAGAAATCTACCTAAAAGTCTGATTCTCTGTCTAATCATTTCGTGAAATCGATGGTTTCTATATTTTTCACACATTTTGTTTGCATATATTATAATAAGTTCATCATATCTAATAGACAGTACAACGTTATCCTCTCGTAGAGATGGAAACAAATATTTTTTTACCGTTTCGGAAGCCCTGGCATGTAATCGACTGCTTACTTTTTTACTTAGTTTCATTATTATTCGTTCCGTTGTATTCTTTTTCCCAGTGCATAAATTAAAATGGGTCCTTAAAGACTTTTTAGCAAAAAATGCCTTACAGTTGGCACAAACCTTGAAGTCTGCACCTGTTTTGTTTTCCACATTAAGTGGTCTACGGGACACAATTAATTCACCATCATTAATTGCTGCATCAGTGTTAAATACAAAATTTCCTCTCTTTCTGATGTCTCCAATAAGCTTCCTTCTTTCAGGGTTTCCTTTGACTAAACATAAAAATTTCTTGACATCTTCCTCTTCTTTGTGCACTGTCTCTAAATGACGAGAAATTTTTAACTGTTTTGTATGACAGTAAAGGCAAAAATTAATTTTCTTATCTCCTTTTTTTCCTCTTGATTTTGAGATGGTCATCTTCAAATCATCACAAACTGGTCCATTAGGTATATCTGAATATCGATGTTGATTTGATGTATCTTTTAACATTACCTCGTTATCTGATACAACATCGGTATCTGATATAACAGATTCTTTTTCGGAAGGAATTGGACTTGGTTGATAATCGGGGTCTATATCAGAATCATCTTGAAATTCTAAAATATATTTTTTCATGTTATATACGTTAGGTGTTTCTTTCTTCCTTCACTCCTATGCCGTAAAATGTTGGAGAGAATACTGGGGCACATCGAATTTTATTTCCCATACATTGCAAAGATGGCATCCCAAATGTCAACCCTAGCGGGAGATAGCTACATTCTTGGATACATTAAATGCAACATGGGTTGATTGATAGCTCAGTTTAAATGTTTTTAATTCTCTGTTTAACGATTAAGATGTTTGATATTTTTTTTAAGATAATTAAATTAAAATGACAAATGGTTGGTTAATTGGATTTCATTATTTTAAAATTTAGTAATAATATTAATTATAACGCAGTGGTGTTTTTCCTGTTGATTTTAAATATAAATTGAAGCAATTTAAAACAAATTTAAATCGTTGAATAGAGAATGAAAATAGAAAATCAAAACCCCTTTCAAACGAGATAATAATCGACCCTTGTTGTTATGTTAAAATACTTAAAGGTGTAGATACCCTTTGCAGCGATTAAAAAATGAAATTATATAAAAATATGAATTGACGTGCCGGAGCATTTTCTCGAATATTGTACTGTACAGAAGCTAGTAGAAATTTTTCGAAAAAATGAGACAGATGTTTATAATTATTAACAAATAAGTAAAAATTATGTTTTGGATCCATTCTCTACAGGATTGAACAAAAATGTAGGTCATAAATAACTTCAGATATTCTGGAGTCAAAAACCGGATAATTTACGTAAGGATACAAAAAAAAAAACAAAATAGTTTATTCGATTTTCTCACGTCAAAAAACCTAATTATGGAGACCTTTTTGTCTGTGTATATAAAAAGCTAAATTACTTTAAAACCTTAACACTCTGTATCTCAATAAGTTTTAATTTTTGACTCTCAGTTATTAAGCGAAAAATTGTTAATATATGATTGGCAGGTAAAATATTATCCATCCTTATTAATTATCCTGTAGTGCAAAGAAAAATAATTGAAGTTACTATTAACTCAGAAATTGAATATCATGAAAATAAACATGTAGACCTCTTAAAGTACCAGTAACTTTGCGAGAAAAAATTACGAAAACAGTGCACCCAATAATAATTTTTTTTTGTGATCTTCTAGACCCTCCCATGCTTCTGTATACTTTAGAAATAGGTTATTTTTGTGCTACTATTGGTTTAAAATATTCGTTTTGAAACTTTTTTGGTCCTTAGTACATTTTTGAAAATCAATATCCCATCGTTTTCTTGTATGCAAAGTGTGAAGCATTTTAGAAGAAAAGTTATCAGATTTAATTGAATTTTAATTTGTAACTTCAAAAGGCTATAACTTTTTTGTAAGTACCTTTGTTTACCCAGACTAATTTGTCCAGGCTATACCTTATAAACGAATAGAGATATTCGATGAAAATTTGAGTACGAAATATTTTCGGAGCACTCTATCGATCTAAAATTTTGGATAGTCAGCCACTACCGCTTCAAACTCCTTTATTTTAAATGAAACACTCTGTACAGTTTCATATCTTTTCTATAAGCTGATTTCAATAATTTATGTCTATTATATGTACATATACAAGGTGTCCCAGACTAATTCATCTAGACTATGTGGTCTATTCTGTAAAAATTCGGTTAAAATTAGGTTATAAAAATAACCCGATGTTATTTTTAATTTTGTATTCTGTATTTTTTGATTAAAATTATATGTCAAATATTCTTATTTTTAATGCTGTGTTGAGCTTAATTTAAATGCACTTTTAAGTATAGAACCGGGGGACCGAGCGTCATATTTTGAGAAGATTTCAAAAGTTACACAAGGCGCGTGTACCATTTGAATAGTAAATTTTTGCAAGTTAAAAATTTAAGAAATTTGAAAAATGTATATAATTATATAATGTCATTAAATATATCGTCGGCTTACTGCCAAAACAAGATAAGTTACATTTTATTAGTTTTGAGTAAATTAAACTTAATTTAAGTTTTAACCTACACTAAAAGAAAACATTTAATAAGTTGTAAAATAACATAGATTGTGGTACTATAAACATAATTATTACTAGAAATAAAAAACATAATAATTAGCAAATGTATAACTAGTAAAACAATTTTTTTTTCTGTACTTAACCTAAGATGGTTATTTAGGTACGAAAATGCATTTAACGCAAAAATGGTAAAAATGTACTTATCTTATTTTGGAAGTAAGCAGACAATATCATAATTTTTATCTAAATAGTGTTCTGCAAGTTCTTCTTGACCGGGTTCATGTATTTGGGGCTGTGGATCTAGCATTTGTTTCAATACTATATTACCACAAAACTAGGTACCATGATTTTGGTGTCATTTTGCTTTTCTAAGTGCGATTTCGTTCATTTAAATTTTCGACCGAATTCTATATCTCGGGAACGACAGAAGTAGGTACCATGATTTTGGTGTCATTTTGCTTCTCTAAGTGTCCCTAGCTTATATCTGAGTCCGATAAGGTTCTGGCTTTCTTTATCCCGAGATCGCGGCACGGACAGACAGACATTGGTACCTTAATATATAGTAGGATTACATCGTTGCCGTGTCTATTTTAACCGGGGCTGGTTATAAAATAACTAATAAAAAGTTAAACTGTTTGAATACCAAGTAGGAACTTGGGTTAAAATTTAAATGGCATAGTTATAAATAACCTTTTAATTTGACAGTTAAAATTAACTAAGGCATTACAGAATAGGCCTCTATAAATATTTATCTTAAATTAAAAAAAATAAGCAGGGACTTTTTTCAGTATTTATGAACTGGTTATAATTTTTAAAAAGTCCTTGCGTAATTGATGGAGATCTACATCCAAAAATATTAAGATATATTCAGTGTGCCATTTAGAATTTTATGGTTGGGTGTTGTCACTAAGAGGTAAATATTTCGGGGATAATAGCCTGGAATAATAACGTGTATACATAATAGACGACATCAAGTGTAATACATCGATGACATCAGCTCATCGAGTGGAATATATAAATGTAAAAATATACAGGGTGGTCCATTTAGAATAAAGAAGTTTAGAGATCACTTCCGTTATAACCGGAAGTGGCTGTCTCCAAAATATTTTATAAAGATAGAGAACCCTTCGAAAATTCCGCGTACCTTTGCAATAAAACATCTCTATTCGTTAATGTGATATAGTGTGGATGAATTAGTCTGGGACACCCTGTATAGGCAAGCAACCTATTTTTGATTCCAGAATATATGGTATTATTTATTGCCTAAATTTTTGTACATTAAAATATCATACAATTTAAAAAAAAAAACATTTAAATGCAATATTTGTTAATGTCAATAATGAAATTAATAACCTTATTTTTTTGTGCAGGCAAATAGGAATTTTTTTGACAAGGGGGGTAGCCATGTGTGAGTTGAGGTAATTTTAAGGTGAAGGGGGAGAAAAAGTCTTTTATATCTCACAAGGAAAGTCAATGTTTAATTATTTAACAAAACATTGAGTGCGATCGGTTTCGAAGTGTCATCACTTCATCTTCAGGCTCGCCATACTCTCCATCCACTCAATGTTTTGTTAAATGATTCAACATTGACTTTCCTTGTGAGATATAAAGGACTTTTTCTCCCCCTTCACCTTAAAAAAAGGAATTTTTTTATAAATTCAATTTTTTTGCGCATACACATGAGGCATAAGGTTATTTCTCAAGTTTTTTTTGTGTAAAAAAAATATAATTTTTATATTAATTATTCCAATTACAAATGTATAGATTTACCAGTAGGAGTTGAAGGAGAAGCTGCAATTCTTTCTTCATTTTCTACATTTTCTATGAAACTATCTAATAAACTAGAACTAGTATTTATACTTGTTAATTCAGAGCCCAAGGTAAAATCACCAAAATCAGTTAAAGTGGTAGCATAATCTCTTTCGATTGGAATTTTTTCTGTTGAATCATTTATTAAATTATCAGATTCATGTAAATAAGAACCATTAATATTTTCAATAGACAAAGGCGTTAATTGTACAAATACTCTTGCCTTGTTGAGATCGTTCTTGTTATCTAAAATATTAACGTAATTAAAAGCAAAAAACTTCAAATTTCTAATATTTGGCCACCTCGTATGTGTATTTTTCTATTCTAATGATACACATTAAAAAGAATAAAACAGAATATAAAACGAGTTTTTTTATCTTTAAAGAATTCTTAAAATACCAATTTTTAAGTTTTTAATATCTTTAGTTTTTAAGTTAAAAAAATTCATCTCCCTAATTAGAAAAGGACAGAACACTTTTCAATTAATTTAAAAGAGTTTCTAAATACAATTGTTTTGTTTATAACATTTTCGAAATATTAAAGTTACTCATTAAAGAAAACATTCCCACCACTTTTCATTACCCTCAACTGTATTTTCGGAAAATGATGTATTTCTGTAATTTTAAGAGGATAAATAAAATACTTATTTTTGTTATCATCTTCGGTTTTTGAGATATCTAGATGTAGTTATATTAAAAAATCAACTACCATTTTCACCCTCATAGGTGGAAAAATTAATTCCTATTAACTTCTTATACCTTATACAGGGTGTCCCAAAAAGTAGGCCAATCCGTTAAGCATAGTTTACTTAGGTCAGTGTAAGAAACCTTTATTATTACTTTTTTCAGTTGGAACCAAAAATTTAGGGGGGTTAAAGGTAATAAGCCCCTTGCAACTAGCGCCCTCTATGTGGTAGATGATATTTAGGCTCAAATTATGATTTGTCATCCCATAAAACCTGGGGTATCAATTTTAAGCCATCTACTTATTAAAACAGCGAAAATATAATAAAGAACGTATTTTTTTAAAATAAACTTTGTCACCCTCTATATTGAACATGATGGTCCCAATCGTAAAAAATAAGAATAGAGGTTTCTCACACGGACCTAAGGAATCTATGGTTAATGGATTGGCCTACTTTTTTGGGACACCCTGTAGAATATACAAGCCAAGTGGTCTGTTGGGAGGTCTGAGCTGGAGGGTGATGAATGAGAGTGAATGAGAGAATCAATATTAATCAACTTTAGTACCCTGTGTATCAAAAATTGTATTTATAATAAATATTTATGCAGTGATCATTTTAAAGCTTATTTTGGAGGGTAAACACAATTGAGAGGCGGCTAAAAATCGGATAGTGTAAAAAAATGTAAAATTAAAAGAGCCACATTACAATTGTATGGTGGATTATAATTTTAAAGTACTTTTAAATTATTCATTTAAATACTTTGTAGACTGTTTAGTTAGTACACTTACCACTAGTTTCTAAAATAATTGCTTCATATTTACTTCCTTTATGTTTTACAAGACATCCACTATTATTATTTTTAGTTATTGCTTTTATAGGGTATATTCCTTCGGAATTATCATTAAACCTCACTAAGGCAAACATCTTGAGATCTCTACAAAAAGGTTACATAACATGAAATAATTTTATTCACATAAAAAATCGCAAATACTTACAATTTAATATTTAAAATATTTCTAAAACTAAAGCCACAAATCACAAAACATGCATTATTTGCCCAATCTAGCTTTCATCTAAGAAAACAATGGCAATAAAAACGCGGGATAAAGTCAGATGGTGAAAACAATTAGTGGGGATGTCTTGGAACTTACCGTTTGTCAAATATACAAATAAAATATTCGTTATTATTTGAAACATAAAGGATAGCCGATCAATCGGAGGGGGTGTCCTGGAACTTACCGTTTATCAAATATACAAATAATATACTTGTTATTTATTATTTGAAACATAAAGTGTAGCCAGACGAAAACGTGTCAGTCATTATTTTAGCAAATTTTCTATAATATGTATTAATTTAAATAGGGAAAGTATCTATCATGATACATCATTAAAAAGACAAATTTATGAAGAATCCAACAATATTACTATGCATTGCTTTTCTTCTATTTGAGCGCCGTAAGCGGGATAAAAACTGTTACGTATTGTAGAATGTAATACTTTATTAGTAATTTAATGCGTAGCAAAAACTTGTTATTTTGAATTGCGATTAAAGTTTGTAATTCTTAACGTAAAATCTCTACAAGATTTTTCAGTTATTTATGTTTATGTTTCATTTAATTACGTTTAATTCTAAAGTAAGTAGGTCTTGGAAAAATTTACGCATGTCGAAACTTACAATTCTTTTTTTTAAGGGTTAGTTTGGATTTATTTCAGATTGTGCGTATAATAGAATCGCAACCAACACGAAGTAATAAATTAAATTTTTGTGGGTGTTTTACAGCACAGGTGGCTCAAACAAAATCTGTGATTTTATACAGTTAGCAGTTATACAGTATGTTGATTTCAAGAATTTTACCTGTACCGCCTTTTTTGTGGAACGTATCAATGGGCTCTCCTTATTTTAATTCCTTTTAAGACTTTGATGAGCGCACGATTGGGTAATTTATAGGTCTTAAAAAATATTTGCTATATATCTTGTTGTTAATTTACTCAAACAGATAACTCTACCATTTATATAATAATTGCAAATAATTCAAAAAACATTTTGTAAAGTAGCTACATACCGAAATAATTCCTACTCAATAATATTCAAAAAAATATATTTTTAAATGATGATTTTATGTACCCCGTAAATAATAATAAAGGCACCTACACCTGAAATTTCCTGATCTGAGAGATATATTACTCCGTGTCGATTGCGATTCCACTACAGTTATAACGGACATGACTCGTATTTCTGTCTTTGCCGGTCATGGCCTACTTTAGAATTTTTTTTGTTGATAACTCTTTAATGCATTCCACTATGAAAGGCTTTTTATAAATTTCATCCCGATGGAGATGCATTTTTTTAAATAAATTTATCTTAAACACAGAAAATGTGAAAAAGATGTGAAATTTGGAATTTAGGTTCATGAAGATATAACTAATTATTTTATTTATAAATATTGTGATACATATAAGAGAAAAAAGTTTGTTGGCGAAATGTCGACATCTAAAGGAATTTGAATCTTTCAAAAAGGTTAAATTCATTTCAACAGGGTTCTGCACTTATGAATACAATTATTCTGAAGATGCCTTAAAATGTAGATACTGTTCATATTTAAATTGCACTCGCCGTTTGTTAAAGCAAATTTTCAATTTTTTAAGCGACACAAATTAATTACTGCTTATTATTTTAGATAGATTTTGTCAAATTCTGTCTATTTTAAAAAAAAAAAAACAGATTTGATGATCCTTTTCGAAAAAAGACAAAAATTTATTTAAAATGGAAGTAACATAGTTATTTATTTAACTAGGTAGAGGAATTACAGATTTACCGCCGTGGTTAGCATTACATTGCCGGGGCGAAGCCTAGGAAATTAAACTAGCCTGATTATACAGTGTGTATTAAAAATGACTAATTAACATCTCTTTTAAGTACAGTGAATATAACTCACGCATTTTTATTATTTTTCTAATCGTTGTTTTTATAACTATATACTTTCAATTCTTATACAAATATACATATAGTAACTTTGTAGGTAATTTTTAATTTTCTTTTGGCCGGACACTCATGCAGAACAAGACGTTAAAAGAGAAATGAAGAAAAATAAATGTTTAATGCCTAGGCAGTAAAAGTGTTACTTCTAAGATCGAAAAATGGCACTAAAAGTAACATTTAATGTCATATGGAGAAAAAAATCCCTATATCCGTAAAATAATATATAGGGTGTCCGATAATTAATGGTACACAGCTAAACTGCAGATCCTTTGGGTAAACATATAGCAATTTAACCAAATTTACTTTAATTTAAAAGTTGATAACCGAAATAGTTGTAGTTTTCATTTCGTTTTTTCTTAATATTTTATCAACTTACCGGCACGAAATTATGAATTTGAATTTAACGGTTTTTGGAGGCGAGAGATGTGAGAAATGTCACGGTGTATTAGCCTTAATGTTAAATATTATGTAATTACCAGCTTTTTACACGAAAGAAGGTATAGTTTGAAAATGTCGCTCCGAGTGACCGTTTTCTAGATACCTGTTTATCAATTATTCAGGACACCTTCTCAAATTTTCTAAAAATCTAAAATTTTTATTGAAGCACATGCTTAGAATAATAATAACAATGGGAAAACAACAATACTGAAACAGAAACATTTAATATATGTTCTAAGAGATTTTCATTAATTTCATTACATTTGACAACTCATTTGCTAGACGACCTTCTTATCTTAAATAATAACCGATTGTCTCGAAACCGTTCGTCTTGACACCGTTCCACAGCATTCACATTTTTATATCATGATTTATTGACAGCCTACTTCAATCAAAAATTTTTCATTTGGGAATTTGAAAAGGTGTACTGAATATTTGAACCGCAGATAACTGGAAAATGATCACTCGGAGCGACATTTTCAAAGTATACCTTTTTTTCGTAAAAAAGGTTTAAAATACATAATATTTAACATTTAGGCTAGTACATCATGACATAAAAAAGTTTGGTCATTTTAAAGATATTTCATTTACCGTAAGTGGCTCTCTCCACAAGTGGCATCCATACTAAAAACAAATTTGAAAATATCTCCTCCAAAAACCCTTAATTTATAATTTCGTGCCTGTATGTCACCCTGTTGATGAAATATTAAATTTCACCATGTATTTTGGTTATTATCAACTTTTCTACAAAAGTAAGTTTGGTTAAATCGCAATATTTTTTTAACCCAGAGAATCTGCTGTGTACCAATAAGTAGCAGACACTATGTATATATTTATGATTACAAATAATTTTTCGTTGGAATAATGACAAGTTCCGGGACTCAAAAAGTTCTTGAACTTGTTATTACTCCCATGAAAAAGTCCTATTAAAATAAATATATATACAGGGTGTTTCAAAAAGGTATGTCATAAATTCTTCCTCAGATAAATTACCAAAAAATAAGTCATTTTGACTATATTTACTTATATCAAAAACTGGCTCCCAACAAAGTTACAGGGCGTTAAACTAACATTCAGAAAAACGTTTTTTTTTTTTGTAAAAAGTTTGCTGTTGCGATTTTTTTTTTATATTTTTGCCAGTGCTCTAGATTTGAAGGCCCAATATTCTTAGCAAAAAAAAATGTAAAGCGATCCCTTTAAAAAATGTTGGGGGGTCGGCTACCTTTTAACCCACCCGTATTTTTTTTGACATAAAGAAACTTACTTTATCGATCTTAAAATCAAAAAGAACTATGCATTTTCAATTTTTTTTTATATTGAAATTAACTTTGTATCTTTCTTAGTTAACGAGCTATTTACAATTTTTTAACTGAATTTCTAGAGCAAGTCGTCCGCTCTGGATTTAACATATCAACAAAACTAAGAAAAGGTCAGGAGTTATTTTACAAAAAACGCATAAAAAAATCAGTTGTGTGTCTAGGGCTGTGTTGGAACAGGCCCTGCAAAAACTACCTCTTTTATTTATATTTTTATAAAAAAGGTATTTATATTATTGGATTGGCGCCATAAAAATGGTGTGCCAGCCGTCCTTATGGGTTCACCATGCCTCTGATAAAAATACACGTTAGTTTGGAAATGTATTTATTAAATTTAATAGTAATTAAAAAAATTATTTTTTTATTTATTAAACAATTAACAAAAAATTAACAATTGAAAATAAACAATTGACAATAATTATTATACATATTTTATAAACTATTTAATTTAGTGAATGTTCAACATGTCCTCCTCCTTCTTGAATTCAAAAATGTAATTAAAAGAGGTAGTTTTTGCAGGGGCGGCTCAAGCATAGCCCTAGACACACCACTATATTTTATATGCGTTTTTTGTACAATAACTCCCGACCTACTCTTAGTTTTGTTAATATGTTAAGTGCAGGACGGACGAATTGCTCTAGAAATTTAGTTAAAAAATTCTAAATAGCTCGTTAATTAAGAAAGACACAAAGTTCATTTCGCTATAAAAAAAATTTAAAAATGCATAGTTCTTTTTGAGTTTAAGTTTCTTTATGTCAAAAAATACGGGGGGGGGGGTTAAAAGGTACCCAACCCCCCAAATTCTTTTAAGGTGGTCCCTTTAATTTTTTTCTTCTTAGAATATTGGACCTTCAAATCTACAGCACTGGCAAAAAATTCAAAGAAAAAATCGCAACAGACTTTTTACAAAAAAAACACGTTATTTTGAATGTTAGTTTAACTTTGTTAGGAGCCAGTTTTTGATATAGGCAAATATAGCCAAATCCACTTATTTTTTGGTAATCTATCTAAGAAAGATTTTATGACATACCTTTTTGAAACACCCTGTATAATAATATTATTTACTATAAAAAATTTAATAAAATTACCAGTTTTGAATATATTCAGGTATACCTCTAAGCAAGTCTCTTTAAAATATTTATCTATATTTACCCTAAATTTCTACAAAAATATAGGGATTTTTAAAATTTTAAAAGAAAAGTTTTCGCCATCCTTAAGTGAATTTTAGAAAAATGACAAGATAAGTTTCTTCATTTTAAAAGGAGAATCTAAATATCAAACGTCCGTAACATTGTCGGTTTTTGACATACAAGCATTTTTATAGATAATACCCTGCTTATCTACATAGTACATCGCCAAGAAATTTGAATAAAATAATAATATGTTGTAATTATTCAAGTTCATTATTAATTTAATTAAAAAAATGCCATGTGATGCATTAAATGTGGCACATTGAAAATAAAATTAGCTTTCATGTAAGGTGGGATTCAGCTAATATATTATTTTTAAAATCACTGATTTATATATACCTACTGCTCATATTTGTCATTTCCATTAAATACTAAGTCACGGTCACCACAAAATGTTTATTTTCGGCCGCTAGGGGTCTATCATCAGGTCTAAAATCAATATTGACAGCAAACACAAAATTATTTTTCAACACGACATACTTTGGTAATTTTAAAAATCAATTCGGAATTTATAAATAAAGACCAATTGCACAAAATGAAAATGTAGAAAAGTATTCTCGTGAAATTAATTTTTAATTCATCAAAAATTGAATTCTATTAATTTTAATTTATATTAACAAATTTTCCAAGACCACTCTCATATTTCATTTAATCGGTGTTTAGCGAGGCGATCGCTTTAACCGCGAATCGCAAAGGTTTTTTCTTCATTGAAGACGATGTAGGTCCACCACGGGGTTTACCTACTACTTTTCTGCCGAATAACACTCGACCATACAACAATAAACATCCATTTACCATTTATACGGATAAAAATATTAGTCAATCTAACTTTTAATTAGTTTAATTTAAATGTCCTGGAAGTCGACGATCGACATAAAAAAGTTCCGAGACCGTCCCGGAACTAAGCCATCCATGTAAAAAAGTTCCGTACCCGACCCGGAACTCAGTACAAGTCCTGGAACTCGTTGTTATTTTAAAATAAAAGTCTCGGAATTCATCCTTAGACATACATATATATATATATATATATATATATATATATATATATATATTATAATGATAATAATTTTTTTTTTTATTTATTATTACTTTGATTACTTTGGAATTATACCTTTTTTTTTTATCATATAAATAAATATTTTTGCACGAATTTTTTTCTTATATCATCATATTTACCTGTCATCTACTCTTATCTCAGGGTCAAAGGTGAGTTCCATTGGGTTCTACTTGTAAATACTTACTTGTTAATTTGTATAGAGTTTTTTTTTTTATGTGAGAAAAAAATTTTTTTTTAAATCAATGAAAACAATTATTTGAATAACGGTACCAAATTATTTTATATTTTATTCAATTCATGTAACTGTAAAATTCACGCATTTTAAACAACATAAATTACTTTATAATTATTTTATAATTATTATCGCAAGTGCGTCTCAAATTGCTGGGTCCAGACCTGTAGTCTGCAAAGAACGCCAATTTATACCAATCCGTGAAAGTAGGATGAGTAGTACATAAAATAGAAGAGTTTTACTTGTCTTGGAGTGGCAATTGGCGCGCTAATTCGACCAAAAGAAATATCAAACTTAAGAATTAAAATTTTACAACAAAATGGCTGATGCACAACGTGTACATAAATATCCGGAGAGGAATTACTCAGTTTGTGTGTGTTATTTAGTTAGTTCACTTTTAAAAAGAGTTTTAAATTGTTTATGAATGTGAAATGGATTGTTTGTTGATATTATAGCCGTGAAATACTAGAAAATTTCTTATTTCGTGACCGAATTATTCTGAAATCACTTATGACTTGGAAATGTCGTGGACTGGTAAGTTACAATTTGTTTACAAATCTTACTCAACTTGTAGTATTTTTCCTTTCAGACAGTACCATATGTATCAGGAACAATTCTGTGTAGATTTTTGATGTCTTGCGTATTTATTTTTTTATTATTAAACCTTTTTTTTTATCAAACAATTTTTTTACTTTTTTTACCTCCTCGCATCGGGCTTATTGATTTCTCATCCTTCAGTTTTTTTCGTTGTCCTGGAGATTTTTTTTTCTAGAATCTTTCCACAGGCATTAATCTTAAAATTAATTTGTACAATTATTACTAACTACAATTCATATTTGTTTCAATAATTATAAAATAATTTTCTATTTTACATCTGAAATTTATACCAGGTGTGAAATTTGTTTGTTTATTTTCAATGACGAATGTTTATTTTTCATTTTTATTTTTAGGTACCAAGAAATTACGTATTAATATGGAGAAAGTTACCTTAGAAGAAATACTTTTTGATATTATTGGACAATGATGTCTTATTTATGATGAATATTTCATAGGAAACAACGACTTATTACAACTACAGTAACATCCAATGTGAATCAGTTCGTTCCCTTTGCTTTGGGCTTAAATTAGATGCCTCTATATGGATTACTAGGTACGTTTCTCTTTAATAACTTATTTAATTTAAATATGATGATTTACAGATTAAAATTCATGCATATTTCTATACTTTAATTCACAATTATGATCACTATTAAATTGTTCTGTGCACCGTTAATGGTTATTTGCTTATGCCACTTCTTGTGTTTGATACATAACACGATATACATATATACAGGGTGGCTCACGCTCAACGGGACGGAGCTTTATGGGAAAACGAAAAAAGATATAAGAAATTCGTTTGGGAGGAATACGTAGGTTACAGACGGCTACAATTTAAAATTTGTTAGATGTATACAGGATGTCCCACATAAGAGAAAATATACAAAGTTATATTATTTTTAATGGAACACCCTGTTTTTTATTTTAGAATTAAAAACTACATCAAAAATAATGTCAGTTAACTAAAGGTTCACTATTATTATTAGTTTTCGATTTATTTGAATTTTTAAGGAAAAAAAGTCCCAGAAATTAATTGTTTACTCTTGTTTGAATAATTTTTAATGAACTAATTTTTTTTTTCTTATGTGGGACATCCTGTATACATCTAACAAATTTTAAATTGTAGCCGTCTGTAACCTACGTATTCCTCCCAAACGAATTTTTTATATCTTTGGTCGTTTTCCCATAAAGCTCCGTCCCGTTGAGCGTGAGCGTGAGTATATATAAAGAAAATGAAAAATATGCTCGTTTAAATTGTTGCACCTATTTTTAGTTGATTTTTACTTTGTTTTTTTAAGTAAATAATAACTGCACTTATTTTTAGTTGATTTTTACTTACTTTGTTTTTTAAATAAATAATAACATTTATTTTGATTTTTACAAATTTGATACTTAATAATGGATGTTCAACTTATACAGCACAATGTTTTTTAGCATGATATTCTGCTATGAAAGAAAAAGAAATAATTTCAGATGTTATATATTCTTCAACGAATTCTGTATTATTAACTTTAGCTTCTAAAATTCCTGAGATTTTTACTAGAATTATAATCCAGCACAAAGGAAACCTACAACACAATATTTTTAAAATTTATTTTTAGTTATTAAAATATTATTACACTAGGGCGATCATACTTACAGCAATTTTGCTGTATTGTAAAGCATTTTTAAAGTTTGTCCAACAATTGGTATTGTGCAGTAAACGTACAGCAAAACGGCATAGGTATATGTCTAGTGAAATGCTGTATTTATCCACCAAAACGTCACTACTGTCCAGCAATGGTAATACTTAATTTACTGAAACGTAACAAATTTAAATGTTATTTATCTTTAGTGAGCTACATGAGCACTTCTATACTGCCGTCCTAGCAAGAAAGGTTTTATCTGCAAAATTAGCAGTTTTTTTTATTTATGTTCATTTGTCTACATTTTATCTTTCTTGATTCTGAAACGGAATGTCTTATTTGCATCAAAGGTACTAAAATGTTAAAAAGTTACACAAAAAAAGGTTTAAAAGATAATAAATATAAATTTTCAGATAGGACTTCTCTTGTTAGGATGGCATTATATGACTTCTCTGTTTTTGTATTTTTATAGTTGGGAGTAGGGTTATGAGTATCGGTCAAAGGTATCAATACCGGTATTATGTGAGATACTTTGTGGTAGAGGCATCGATACTGTTCGATATTATGTTAAAGATATCGATATTTATAAGTCTCGAGTAACAAAGTATCGAACAAGTAAAAGATTTTTTTTAAACGGCTGACAACCCCATTCAATAGGACAGAGTGGGGAACTTAATTAAAAACAAGAGTGCATCAGTAAAGTATATTCTGTAGTTGACACCTTTTCTTTCTCTACTGGTACTCTACCTGGTACAAGTTATAGTGTCAATAACTGGCAATTTACCTTATAATTAAATAACAAAAAAACAGTGGTAACGCTTAATCATATTACCAAGTTTCACCACATGCGAAAACTAAAATATTTCGGTACAAATATTTGAACAAACCTTATTATCCCTGACCACACACATAGTGATTACTTGCTTCTAACCCAAGTAACATTTTTTAGATTTATCAAAGTATACAAGGTAACCATCAAACCCTTTTTTAAGACACTGATAAAACTTTTGAATCCGCGAGATAGCCTTAGGGCTGTTATAAATCTGCTTTAAGAGTAAAAGGGAGAATCCTATAACGGTTCTTAGGAGTATTTTTAAAACAATATCTTAAGACTAATTAGACTTAAGACAAAGTCCGTAAGAGTATATTAAGAATTTTATTAAACCATTTTCAAATCTTTTTTAAGATTATGTTAATTAGTGGGATAGGCATAAAAACTTTACAAAACTAATCAGTTTTAAGAGAATTAAATTTTAAACTGTTTTAGCTTTATTCTGTTTTATCATACTTTCTGTCAGAATAATTTTGCAAACATGTTGAGAAGACTGCCATATTAGAAATTAATTATTATATAGTCTATGTTTAATTTGTTACACTTGTTATTTCTTTAATTTTCAAACACACACAGATTTGGGGACCGTTTCCAATGTTTGGAAGGTATTCAAGACTTACATAGTTACTCCTCAACTTAACAGATCGCTTGAGAAATTGTCCCTGAGCCAATTCCAAAAATCATCATTTTGACTTCTAAATGACCTTGAAATCTGATTTTTCTGACGTGATGGAGCAAAACTGACCCCGAGATTGGATTCAGGACGCCAAAATACCTAGAAATACCATAGTCTGGTCAAATAGTCCGGACTTTTTTTTGTTTTGTAAACCTGTGTTATTACAGTGAAACCTGTGTAAAACGGAATCGCACGGTCGTGCACCGATTTTCCGGCATATACAGGATTCCGCGTTACACAGGGTAGATAAAAAATTGCACATAGTAGATTTAAAAAAGTGATGATTTTATTTAAAAAAATCTAATATACATACATTTAATATATAGTTGTTATTATTACTATGTACCTACATATTTTTATTTATTATTAGAAACAATATAAATTATTATTTATTCCACATTTCTATCAATGTAAGTTGTTTTTTATTCTTTTGTAATACGTAAGATGATTCCATGAATGTCCTTAATTCTAAAATCTTCTTTCTCATCGGTTCGCTCTCTATTCTTTGGGAAAAATCCTCTAACGCTGCAACACTCCTCAAAGCTTCAGAAAAATTTTTTATCCGATCGGATTCTTCAACTTCTGTTCCTGTAGATAAAAATAATAATTTAAGAACAGATCGTTTTGAAAAGCTAATGGGAAAATAATTTTTTCTATCTGTTATTTTTGTGATGGTAACTGAAATCTTCCTATCTTATTTTTATTATGTATTTTAACTTTATTTCTACTTGGCCAAATGCCCAATTAAGATGGAAAGAATAAATAAAAAGTTGTTTATTTTTTAGAGAATTAGAAAAATCGCTTACCAATTCCAATCCCATCATTATCGTCTGCCACAGTAGTTTCCACGGCAGTTTTTTCTAACACCAGTTCTTCTATGGACTGAAATCCAGCATTTGTTGTAACGGCTTCATCTAATGTGATGTAATCATGAACATTACAACCGGGATTAATTTCAGTAATTAACTCTTCGACTTCTTTTGTACTTTCGTCAATTTCGTCAACATTTTCGATTAGGTCAACGTCTCCATCTTGCTTGATTCCACATGCCGCAAAACATTTTTTAACACAATCAGGTTTAATATTTTTTACTGAATAATCAATCCATCTGATAGCATCCAAAACTGATATTTTTTTAGCCAAATCTCCTGCTGATTGAGAGAATCTCATATTCGCAATAATTGACCGCAGCACTTGTTTTCTGTAATGCATTTTGAAGTTTTGTATAACTCCATGATCGAGAGGCTGTGTTTGACTTGTGGTGTTTGGTGGTAGAAAACACAATTTTATATTGGATAGTATTATTTTGGGGCGACACGTTGCATTATCCAAAAATAGAAGGATGTGTCGATTTTCAAATTTCATTTTTTGATTTAAAATTTTTAGCCACTGTTCCATAAGAACTGATGTCATCCATGCTTTTTTATTTGCTCGCCAATAAACTGGTAGCTGAGGCACATTGGTATTGTTAAAACATCTCGGTCTGAGGGATTTTCCAATAACTAGAGGTTTTTCTATTTTTCCGTCAGCAAAGGCGCAAAACAAAACGATTAACCTTTCTTTAGATTGTTTGCCTCCTTGACATTTTTCACCTTTAAAGCACATTGTCTTGTCCGGCAGCGCTCTATAAAAAAGGCCAGTTTCGTCACAATTAGCAATGTCTTTTAGGGTATATCCTTTAATTAAATATGTAATGTGCGATGTCCATTCAGTCACAGATTCCATGTCGACGTCCTTAGCTTCACCGCAGATCTGATTAAATCTTATGTTATGTCGTGTTCGAAAACTTTCCAGCCATCCATTCGAAGCTTTAAAATCTACTTTTCCAAAATGGTTTGCAATTTCTCTTGCTTTTTCTTGAATAATTGTTCCAGATACAGGAAGATTGCGAGACCTTGCAACCATTCCAAAACTGTTGAATTTACGTCGTCGTGATGTGATTCCTTCTTTAATTTTTTCCTTGTTTTTCAAAATTTCATACACTTGCGTTTTTCCGCACTTAAATTGAATAACCAATTGCTTTGGAGTAAGTTTTTTTTGGTCACTACATTTAATTAAGTCCATTTTAGATATTAGCGATAATGTATTTGTTTTTCGGTTTGCCATTTTGAAATGTTTGCACTTTCACGGATAAACTCAAACTGCCGTACCTTCACAATACTGGTTTATTTGTGTATTTACTGCTTTTGTACCTAAATTTCTGTGATAATGGTTCTAAGTATTGATAATAGTTCGCCCTTATTATGGGGCTTTCCGAAATCATAAACTAATTATGTAAACATCTATAAATTCTTTTATACCTGCAAAGCAATAACATAAGTAGGTTCCGGCTTAACAGATTAGAAAAATTCCGTGTTCGCGTTAGACAGGGTTCCGGCTTATAAGCAATTTTTACATTACAATATGTAGGTAATCGCCAAAATTTCCGTCATACACAGGATTCCGTGTTACACAGGTTCCGGCTTACTCAGGTTTCACTGTATACGGATTCTAATCTATTTACCGAAAGTTATTTAATAGAAAATAACATTGTAAATATCGAATATATAGCACTATAAAATGATTACATTTGTCTTCGATATGTTTTTCATATAAAATATCACATTTTGTATTTTTTCAAATTATTTCATGGAAGTGACTATTTAACCACCAATATAAATCCTATTGTAGATTTGTCTTTGCATGGATACTTGTCATCGTGAGAAAACCATTTTTAATTGCGCATACTGGACTATAAGAACCAAACTTTGTGTTTAATCATAAATTACTTTAGGCCAGGCAAGAGTTGTGTAACATTATATCATAGTATATTCCAATATAAATTACATTTATATACCCTAAAAGGAATTAGCTGTAGATATATTTGACAAATTTGACATTATGTGGTTAAACGCAGTAAACGCAATCATAAATAATAAATCTACTATCATTGGCACAATGTTGTCATTGGCACAATGTTGTCATTGGCACAATGTTGTCAATGGCACACTGTTGTCATTGACACACTATCACTGTCTTTGGTACACAAAATACGTCATTACTAAAATCGAAAGATTTTAGAATTATTTGAACTTTGACCATAATTTATTTGAATATCCTTTAGGTACAGGTTTGGTAGACAGGACATGATATCTGGTTAAACAGCCACTGCCGTATTTACAATGGAGGATTTCCTCATTGTGTTCTATCTGTACCTAAAAACGGACAATAGCTTATAAAACTAATAAAGCAAAAAAAATACTTTTTAGAACTTTCCAGTTTTAAAAAGCTCCTGCTACACTTTTTAAAGCGTTTCATAAAACAATAGTAAAAACGAAAACCTCAATAAAACATTAATAAGTTCAATAAGATGGGCATAACCTAACCTCACACTTGAGTTTCTTATTTACTCTACGAACAAGTTATTCAAAATATAAAAATTAGTAATAATATATTAACCATTTTTCTCTTTCACTGATCATCTCACAATGAACTCATTAAACACTGAAGAGAAGGAGAAACATATACATTTTTTTTGTTCATTCTCTATGGAAATTACCACTTTTGTTTATTTTGAACAATTTATCTTTCAACGCCAACATAATGTGATTGGGTTGAAAAGTTAGGTTATGCTCTAAAACAAACTTTAGTTCTTATTAAAACTATGTAGTTTTAAAAGAGCCCTTTGGTTTACTAAATTAAATAAATTATAAGAGTTATGTTGTAAAATTGTAAAAATGTACCCAAAAGGTTCTGGGATCAATTTAATTTAAAGTATAATCCTAAAACACTTTTTAAAACTAAGTTTTAAAACCTACAGTATGCCTCTTTAACACCAAATACACCTTAGGAGTATCTTAAAACTAAATAGTTTTAAAATTACTTATTAATTAACTCTTACAGGACAGCGATAAAGCATAATTTACTTTAGGATAAACTAGTTTTCTCACACAGATTTAGAGGAATCTATAAAACCAAGTAATAAGATCAATTTATCCTGCAGTCCTATTAGCAAAAAAAATAACTAATAAAATAATTGTTAATTTTTATGCTTTTACAAAATCCTAATAAAACATAAATAAAACTTTATTCTCTTAAAAATGTTACTTGGGAAGTATCGCTATGGCGATAGTATTGGTAATTCAGTATCAGTGCCTAAATATCGATACTTTCATTGTTTAATATCGTTACTTCTATAGTATTGAGGCATCAATAAGATCCCTATTATCGTGTAAAATATAGGCATTCATTTAATTGTATCTACTTGTTTTCAATGATTTATTTTTTATTGTAGTTGGAAACTGAAATATTGCAATCTAAAACAACAGACAATATATTAGAAAATATGTTTCTATTTTATTGAAAAGAAGAAAACAACTTACCAAACTTATTCAAACGTATAAATAGTTTCCAATTTCTTTAAAATCTCAAATACATACAAGAAAAAATGACAAGTGACATTTTTTTATGTTTTGTTGGTTATGACAAACGAATGGCTACGTTCGAAAACAAGATGATATCGATAGTACTTCTCGTGGATACTTTTTTAGCAAGTTACTTTATTACGTTGTGTTATAACAGACAGGTTAAATACGTAAGTAACAAATAGATGTTTCGCGAGGTTTTGATTTCCCTCAACAACTTCTCATGAACGTTGCAATTACGTTGTATGGTTATGTTATTTCGTTCCCTTAAAACAACATCGCCGAAAAGCTTGGCAACGTTATGTGCTAGCTGGGGGAAGACCTCGTTTGAGGATTATTTAATCGCAACGGGTCAACATGAGGCCGCGGAAAAAATCAGATTATCCATCCTGAGAAACATTATAGGAAATGACTGCACGCATAATCAGGCCTATGAGTGAACACCACGGTTATTATAACTAAGGTCGGTTAAGTTATGATAACTGGGCATGGATAACTATCTTCATAACCGAAATTGAAATATTGGTATGACTGATCAAGTATTTAACCGTGCCCGTTATCTATGCAGTTTTGAAAAGAAATAAGTTTTGTTTTCATTCTTAACGGAGTGCGTTCGTGTTTAATGGCTAAGTTCACTTCTATCGAAAATTACTTTTTCCAATTAAAAAGAAGATTAGACGTATAATTTTTTAAAATAGGCCAATAATTAAGAGAAGTAGAATTATATTTTTTAGAAAAGCGTAATTTTCATCAAATCGATCGCCTTTTATTTTTTCTGTATTTGTATTTACGTTTGTTCTTGCTTGTTTCTGAATTAATTGTTGCCTTATTGTTAACTTATTATTGCCTTTTATTTTTTGTATATTTACGTTTGTTCTGTTTTGTTTGTTTTTAGAATAATTGTTTTATATTGTTAAGTTTATTATCGCCTTTTATTTTTTGTATATTTACGTTTGTGCTGTGTTTTGTTTGTCTTCGAAATAATTGTTTGGTAGTGTTAACTTATTATATATACTCTTTAGTTTGGTGGTTTTTAATTTAAAAATGGCGAAAAGGTTAGGCAAAACTAGCCAATTGCAATACGAGGAGTTGCTGAATTTTGTCAAAAAAAATCAAATGTGGTTGTTGCCCTTAAAAAGTATTTTTATTTCCTAATGAAATTTAATCCACTGCCATTTTTTGTAATTATTGGTTTTAATTTTAAAAATAAATACATACTCTAACTTTATAATACTGTTTACCAATTTTTAATATTTTTTAGGCTAAATTTATGTAATATGTTTTTTTTTTAAATTTTGATTTTGATTTCTCTAAAAAAACAAACATCTTTATAGAGATGTCTATTTGACATTTTTAAAAATTAGCTTCACGGAATTCATTTTTAACATTTATACATACCTACATATTTTTCTTGTACTCAAATTAAAAATGGCCTTGTAAGGTAATATCTTATATACAGGGTGGGCCACTGATAACGCCTTGGTCTGTAGAGCCACAACCATGTGATTTTTTAAAATTTGTTTTTACAATGAGATGTATGTCCCAAAAACCAACAATTTAAAAATAATTTCAATTATACAGGGTTCTTCAAGAATGTGATACATATCAAAGTTAGGTTTTTTAAATGGGATACTTTATTTTATATTTGAATTGCCCTCGCTTTTTCGATTATAACAATTAAATAGTATGAGATTATACAGAGTATACGCTAATACCAATTTTACATGAAAATCGTATTGATCTCAATGGCCTGTATACTGCAAAAGAAACAATTGATATTAGTCAAATACCTACATACTTTTCTCATTTTGTTTAATTGAATTTTATATCACCAGAAACTTTTATTTGACGAATTTTTTTCTTCAAGCGTAAATACCATATATTCTTTAAAGTAGAAAAACGACTCTCTATAAAGTTCCGAATATGTCCAAAATCTAATCAGCTCATTAGAGACACACAAACACCTACATATACGTATGGCCATATTTGTGACATTCATGCATGAGAGATATTTTTGGCATCAAGGTAGTTTTTATATAAAATCAAAATCAAAACAAAAAGAAATTGGGATGTATACAATTTAATGTACGCTTATTAACCTTCCAACTAGAATGAAAATATATAGTGCTGTGCGTTCTATATTATACTCTTCACAGTTTAACAAACCCCCTTAACCCTCCATTTTTATTCCATTTTTGTTCAGAATCAATAGGTTTTATCCCCTTAGAGTTTGATTTTTACTAAAAATTTTTAGTTGATATCGCTTTTCTGTTTTTATATCTGGCTTTATTTAAATTTTACCCATCTAACTACTCCATTTTTACTTTCCTATCTGTATACAGATATAAGGAAAGTATAGGAATCATGATTTTTTTCGACCTCGAGTTTTCGACGGATTTTTACGTTTTGAGGTTCCCTGAATCCGTTTTGACTATTTTCGCGATGATGTCTGTGTGTGTGTCTGTATGTCGCATAACTCATGAACCGATACACAGAAAAATACCAAATTTTAAACTTAAGCTTTATTCCAGCGTCTAATGAACTGATTAGATTTTGGGTAGAGTCGGAACATCTGGGGGGGTACTTTATAGGTGGTCATTTTTATATTTTATGGAATATATCTGTTATTTACATTTGGAGAAGAAAATTCTTCAAATAAAAGTTACTTCTAATATAATTATCTATAATTTTTATTCCATACATAATTTCTCTAAAATAGACCGTATTCGAGATATTTGAGAAAATGTGTAAATTTCGAATTTTGAAGAAAACTCAAAAACGGATAAAGAAAAAAACATTAAATTTTAAACTTAAGGTTTATTTCGGCCTGACGTGAAATGATTAGATTTTGGACAAAGTCGGAACATCTAGGGGGGTACTTTATGGGAGGCCGTTTTTATATTTGGAATATATCTGAATTTTATATCACTAGCAACTTTTATTTGCGAATTTTTTTCTTCAAGCGTTAATAACAGACATATTGCTTAAAGTAGAAAAACGACTCTGTATATGCCCGAAATCTAATCAACTCATTAGAGGATGGATTAAATCTTAAATTTTAAATTTATTGTTTTTCTCTGCATACATTTTTGAGGTATCGTGGATACAGACACACAGATACCATCAGACACCTACATACACGTATAGCGATATTATGACATTTGTGCATGAGAGATATTTTTGGCATCAAGGTAATTTTTATATAAAATCAAAATCAAAAGAGAAAGAAATTGGGATATATACAATTCAATGGTATCCAGTCAATTCGTCGCGCGACAATTTATCGCGCGACCTTTCAGAGCCGACAATTCATCGCCACGACTTTTCATCGCTACGACAGTTTATCGTTACGACAATTCATCGCCACAAAAATATCGTATTGTATCTATGATTTATACAGTATGTCTGAAAAACAAACAATTTTTTTTGTGCTATATTGAATTTTTCGTATAAGTACCAAATAAAATTATTTTTTCAAAAAAATTACAAAATATCTTACTCTAAATTACACAAAAATATGATTTACTTTTTTTCTGCTAATCAAGTAGTTTTTACTAAGAAAAATATAATAAATATCAATAATGTATTATTGATAAGCCAATTTAAAGTGTATAAGCGGCAGTCGCAGGTTCTCAACAGTCCTTTACCTACTATTTAAAAAGGATTATCTTCATTAGCCAATTCGGGTAAGTTACCACATTAGTTAATAATAATAGAGAATTATAATTATCCTTTATTAATCCTTTCAAGGAGAAATTCATAGTGCAATCAATATTTAATTCTAAAAATCTGATGTGTCCAACACATGACTTTCCTATCTAGTTATTATAGGCTTTATAGGCGGTTATTTTGTACAACCTATTATACCTCCTCTATAAATATTTAGGGAATAAACTAAATATATACATTTTCCACATACATTTAATTCGAAACATTTTTTTACAGATATTCATTGAAAACGAAAGTACTGAAAAATTTAAATTTAGTACTTTTCTCCAATTTTTCCATTACGGTTCATTTTCGAAAAATCATGTAAAAACAAAAAATATAGAGATCAATATCGCAAACAACTTTTAGTTTAACAATTTTCTTAAAAATCAGAATTTTGCACATTTTGTCAAATTTCTCGAATACGGACCATTTCAGGAAATTTTGACATAAAACAAAAATTATAGATAATACTATTAGAAGTAACTTTTATTTGAACAATTTTCTTCTTCAAACATATATAACAGATATATTCCATAAAATATAAAAACGGCCTTTCATAAAGTACCCCCCCCCAGATGTTCCGACTTTGTCCAAAATCTAATCATTTCACGTCAGGCCGAAATAAACCTTAAGTTTAAAATTTAATGTTTTTTCTTTATCCGTTTTTGAGTTTTCTTCAAAATTCGAAATTTACACATTTTCTCAAATATCTCGAATACGGTCCATTTTAGAGAAATTATGTATAGAATAAAAATTATAGAGAATTATATTACAAACAACTTTTATTTGAACAATTTTTATAAAAAATTATTTTTTTTTACATTTTGTCAAATTTCTCGAATACGGACCATTTTAGGAAAATTTTGCATAAAACAAAAATTATAGATAATTATATTAGAAGTAACTTTTATTTGAAGAATTTTCTTCTCCAACCGTAAATAACAGATATATTCCATAAAATATAAAAATGACCACCTATAAAGTACCCCCCAGATGTTCCGACACTGCCCAAAATCTAATCAGCTCATTGGACGCTGAAACAAAGCTTAAGTTTAAAATTTGGTGTTTTTCTGTGTATCGGTTCATGAGTTATGCGTTATACAGACACACACACACACACACACACACACACACACACACTGACACACACACACACACACACACACACTGACACACACACACACACACTGACACACACACACACACACACACACACACACACACACACACACACACACACACACACACACACACACACACACACACACACACACACACACACACACACACACACACACACACACACACACACACACACACACACACACACACACACACACACACACACACACACACACACACACACACACACACACACACACACACACACAGACATTATCGCGAAAAATAGTCAAAACGGATTCAGGGGACCTCAAAACGTAAAAATCCGTCGAAAACTCGAGGTCGAAAAAAATCATGATTCCTATACTTTCCTTATATCTGTATACAGATAGGAAAGTAAAAAGGATTATCTTCAATAGCTTGTTTGTGTAAGTTAGTATTTTAGATGCCCTGTTTATAATATATGTATATAAGGTTTAAATAAGAAATACCAACGAACTGTAATCATTCTTATTTTGTCTTTGTACGAGTTTACATCATTGTAAAATTTGAAAATGCCGTTACAATTTGTTGACAGCGAAAGAGGTCACAAAATCCTTTAATACAATGGCCATACACATTCTAGAGAAAAAATTTCTGGAGAAAAAGGTATTTGGAAATGTTCTCTAAGGTATGTGCAGTGAATATGCACATATTAAGCAGAATCCTTGATAAAAATTAGAAACGACAAACCTTTCAATTCGATTTTTTATAGAAAGCGTACCTTTAAACTCGAAGAAGTAATGTTTGGACAGAAATCGATGATTTTTTCATTGAGATTTTTTTTATATCGTTTTTTTAAAAACGCGTCATATTGGGCGTATTACTAACCCTGTCGTTAATATGCCCATAGGGTGATCCTAATATGCCCATGTCATGTTCCTAATATACCCATTATTTTATTTTAACAAAAGCATACAACCTTCGTCGGTTAAGTATATTTTTTCGGAAAAACAATGCATAAGGATAACAAACTAATAAACAAACCCAAAATTAAAATATTTCTGAAAAACTAAACATTACTTTACACTGGTAAGTAGACAGTAAAATTTCTGACAACCTTAGCCACAGTCTGAACAAACAAAAACTGTCTTATCACCTTTGGTGAGCCCGACGCACTCTTGGTGAAAGTAAACTAAACACATCGAGCACAATCGCATATCTTTTTTTATGTCTTCTTGACAAGCTTTGCAGTACCACGATTCTTTGGGTTTTATTTTTTCTCCTTTATCTTCGTCTTTTAAAACGATTTTTTTTTCTTTGGTAAGTTTTTTTGTGGTTTTGGTGGGAAAAACTGCCTTTTTCACAATAAGCGCTTTGCTGTTAATAGCTTTTTTCTTTCTAGTTGTTTTTGGGACATCTTTATATGGTGTCTCCAACATTTCAGTAAAACTCACGTTTAAAACCTTTTCTTCTGCATCGTTTCTTGTCTTTGTGTTATTTTCTTCCTCTTTAGGCGGGTCCTTTGACTTTTGGTCCTCATCTTCTCTCTGGATGTTTTTGATTGACTTCTGGTTTTCTGCGTCCATTTTTAAATTCTTTAACGCCCTTTGTTCTCTGATGTTCGGCCTTTTAGCCTCTTCGTCATCCAATGTTGCCGATTCGTCATCAAGTTTTGCCTCGTCTTCCGAAGAGAACGTTTCTGTTAAGGTCTCGCTGTATAAAGACATATTATCATCTGTTGATGAGGAGCTACTTGATGACGACCGTTTTCTCTTACTCTGGCGTTTTTGTCCAAAATATTCAGGATAATTGGAGATCTTTGACGGAGGAGTTTTTTCTATGGTGCTTTGGTCATTCCTTTGTTGACATCCAGAGGGTCCAGGTTGGGGTGTGGTTTCCCTTCTAAGCTCTTGTCTTTCTTCTAGTCTGTTAATTTCTTCCATGTTATTATCTCGTTCCGTTAAAATGCTAGGAGCAAAAGCTACTTCGGGAATAGCATCTGGATTGTACGGATAGATACCCGTAGCAGAGAAACCTGATGTTATATTTTGGGGTGTTACTGACTTGTCCCAAACGATAGAGAAGAGCTCCCCAAACCTTTGTTTGGTTATAGCTCGGTCTTTGTGGCGAGTCCAGTATAAAAGTACCTGTTTATCCCAATGATGTTCGAAAGATTTAAATACAGCCTTGTCCATTGGCTGCAGTTCATGTGTCGTATTACTTGGGAGACATAAAAGGGTGATGCCATAAGAGTCTGCAGTTTCAACAATAGAAGGATCTAAATGGCAAGATGCGCCATCAAAGATTAAAAGGCAGTTGCCTGGAAGTTTATATTTGCCAAAGTGCTTTAGCCATTCGTTAAATGATTCAATTGTCATGCTTGCTTTCTTCGTCATGAGGACTAGAGTTCCGGGTGGCAAGTTGTCACTCCATTCGCTTTTCATCCTTATGCCTTTGAATAAAATGGCTGGGGGAATTCTTCCTCCACTGGCGTTACCGCAAGCAACGACAGTAACATTTTCCGCGTGTTCTGGTGCCACTAGGTGAACCCTTTTTATGCCCTTTTTAGCTAGAATAGTCTGCTGATGATGTAATGTTAACCTGCACCCCTTTTCATCCATATTATAAATTCTTTCAGGTTTATCCATTAAGTCCAGTTCGAGAAGCACTGTTTTAAGCTTGTCAAAGTAATCGGAAACAATATATTTGTTGAGCTTTTGTGCTCTCGCCGGGTTTATGTTCTGGGCCCGTCTAGGAGAAATCTCTGGGTGTCTATTTAAAAATGCTTTTAACCAGTGACGGCCAGCTAGACGCTTTTCTTGTGAGAACATATTAGGTAAACCGTTTTGCTCACAATAATGATACACAGATCTTCGAAGCATTCGTTTTGTAAGTGGGTAACCCACCTGCGCCAGCCTGATAATTCGGGCCGCTAATTCTGTTTCTTGGTCTTTACTCAGAACACTTTTTCTACCAAGTGGCTGTTTTACGTTAGCCTTTTTGTCAATATAACTCTTAAGAGTCCTTCGCGGTATTTTATATTGCTTAGATGCTGAGTTTTTCGACTCTCCGTTTTCTACCGCTCTAAGGGCGCGTTTAAGGTCTTCCTCCGTCCACTGAGACCGAATTCCTTTTGTTTTATAAGGTGACATCTGTAAAACAAAAATTTAAACTAATAATAAACGTTCCACTACGAACCGAAGGTAATATGCCCATATGGGCATATTTGCTTCCGATGACGATGGGCGTATTAGCAACAGAGAAAGGTTATGTATTTTTTTTTGGTTTTGAAGGTTAATTTCAAAGTATTTTTATTAAAATTATATACTAAGAAAATGGTAAATAGACGTACTTTAAAATGCTTTACTTACAATTTTTGTAAACAAACACACACAAAGTTTACACTCTTTTTAAACACGTGTTATTGTTATACTCGACAGTGCTCAAAACGGGTGATTCATTTTCAGCCACTGGGCAAAGACTAGCAGAGACTGATTTGACTTGTACCGCTGTAAGTGCAAAATCTTAACGCGTTGGTCGCCCTCTATTAGCATGTAAGCTAAACTTTTTAAAATGGCAGCGGGTGTGCATATTACCTGCATGGGCATATTCACCGCACCTACCTTATATTATAAATGGAGATGTACCGGTCGCATTCATACCATAGGCGATGAAATTGTGAAGAGTACCGAACATAATCATGTGTCAGATAGTGCTGATGCCGAAGTAAGAAGAGCTGTTAAAAAAATGAAAGTTTTAGCTGAACAAAGTGGTTCCACTACTCAACAAATCATTGCAAAGGTTTCCGAGGGTTTATCATCATCGGCTGCAGCCAGATTACCACAACTGAGTGCAATGAAAAGAACTATTCAACGAAAAAAGGAAAAGACAGAAGGAATTCCTGCGATTCCAAATTCTCTGCTTCAATTAGTTATTCCACAGGAATATACACTGACAAGCAGTGGTCAGTTATTTTTAATGTACGACAGCGGCCCATCAGAAGATCGAATATTAGTGTTTACAACAGCAAGAAATCTTGACTACATGTTGGAGTGTGAACACTGGTACGGAGATGGAACTTTTTCAACAGCCCCTAATATGTTTTCCCAAATATATACAATCCATGGCGTCAAATATTCAAATACCATTCCAACAGTATATGCAATTCTGCCGAATAAAAGAGAAGAAAGTTATAGATGTTTATATGCAGCATTAAAAAATTTGAAACCTAAACTTTGCCCTACATCTTTTTTAATGGATTTCGAAAAAGCAGCGATGAATGCGGTACGAAGTGAATTCCCTAATACTCAAATTCATGGATGCTTTTTTCATTTTTCTCAGTGTATATGGAGACAAATCCAGAATACCGGATTTCAGAGGCGATATGTGGATGAAGAAGTGTTTTCATCAAATTTGCGACTTCTGGCTGCACTTGCTTATGTTCCTGAAGACGATGTAGAGAGTGCTTTTGATTTATTATTGGAAAGTGAATTCTATGCAGAAAACGAGGACTTAGCAGATTTAATAAACTATTGTAAAGACACGTGGATTGGTAGATTAGACAGAAGAGGAAGAAGACGGTTACCAAAATTTCCTATATCTTCTTGGAATTGTTACAATGCAGCCAGAGGGGGAAATGCTAGAACCAATAATGCAGTTGAAGGATGGCATAACAGTTTCAGTTCAATTTTTCCATTGCACATCCCAACATTTGGAGGCTAATTAAGGCTTTACAAAAGGAGGAAAGCCTTAACAAATTGAAAATAGAGCAAATTGTGGCAGGTAATGAAATTACTCAAAAAAAAATTTACAAAGATTCTGCACGTCGTTTAAAACTACTTACAGAATCCTACGACGCTCGTAATACCATGGAATATCTTCGAGGAATTGCGCATAATTTTCGAATGCAAGCCTAAATTATTTAATATTATTATATTATATTAATTCAATTTAAAATGTAATAACTAGCAACTACAATTTTTTATAATATATTTTTTTTTCAATATACCTACTTGTTTTTTATTACCTATACTAAAAAATATATAAAATAAAATTTTGATTATAATAAAAAAATAAAATAAACCATAAAATGAATTCTAAAAAATGGCTGGCGACAAATTGTGGTGGCGGTGAATTGTCGTAGCGGTGAATCGTCTTACGATGAAATGTCGGCTCTGAATTTTCGCGCGATGAATTGTCGGGCGATGAATTGACGTAGATCCCAATTCAATGTACGCTCATTAACCCTCCAACTAGAATGAAGATATTTAATGCTTGGCATTCTATATTATACTCTTCACAGTTTAACAGACCCTCCTTAACCTCCCATTTTTATTCAATTTTTGTTCAGAATCAATAGGCTTTATCCCCTTATAGAGCTTAATTTTTACTAAAAATTTTAATATCGCTAGTAGTATAACTAGTAGTCTCCATATTGCAGGAGTGCTAGTACTTTAATACACGCCTACAGACAGGCCTTGTCACGGTTTCCCATTTTAGGATCAGAACTGGCAATTAGAACCCAACAGTGAATGGTTAGAGTGGAGAATACTACATACGGATCAGAATTATTTTTAAATAAATAAATTTAAAAAAAATGCCTGCTCACGGTGGGGTTCGAATCGCGGACCCTTGGATTAAGAAGACTTAAGGTACCATTTGGGAACGAGCGACAAACGACAAGAGACCGAGACAGCAATAAGGCGGCATATATTGCCATACTAAATCTGCTGTATTCGGTCTCGTCTACCGAAATGTGTTTCAATATAATTACGTGTTCAGACGTAAAGAGACCGCTTTTGGTCTCTCGCTGTCGCGTCGCGTTTTGAAGTCGGTCTCGTCTTGAGAAATAGTACCTTGAAAATATTTAATGACATGCTGGGATAGAAAATGGATAACTTAAAAATGTTTGAAATATTTATAATGTCCGACAAAATTGGAAACTTACCTTTATTTTTTTTTATTGTTGCTTAGAGTTATTAGGTACTCTGTCACGCAACTAAACAAACTGTTTGGGTTTTGTATTTAATGCAAAAACAACAATTTAATATTGTTATAAAAAATCAGTATTTACTTTAATCGTAGCTACGTGTTTTATTTAAAAAAAAAAATTTTTTTTTGATCTCTAAAGCAGCTGGTTTTTAAATTCTTTCTTTTAACAAAAACAATCCTTTTTTCTTCCTGTGTTTTTAATCTGAAACACCACCTCATACAACATTTAAAATAGTTATTTCTATGAACACTACTAGGTTCCGATTACAATAATTAGAAGGACACAGCTACGTCATCATTTGGCAAAGTATGTAGTTAATTATCGCCGCCTACTGGGGTTAATATTATAGGAATCTAGGAAATATTATTAAATAAATAGCTTAGCGACACCCCGTATACTGTCGAATTAATAGATTGCGTGATCGATGATTCATAAAGCCGATAAGGAACAAAGGAAGATTCATACATATATGGTGTGACTTGTAGATATTTGGGGAGATTATTGTGTATTTGAATTTGAATAAGTATTCATATTTAGTGGTAATTGTTAATTATAAAATTGTTCGGAAGACCGTGTGTTTTTCTAGACCCGATATATGGTATGTAAACTATGTTAATTAATTTTAAATGAAATAAATCTGATTTTAATATAGAATCGAATTTAATCGGTATTAAGAATAATAATACATAAATGAAACGTATCGAATGAATGTCTATGAAAGAATACCGTGCTAATCACCAAATATTCTTATGTGTCCCAGTTCGACGTATCATTCTACGAAATATGAGTAGCACTCGTGAATCATGACAGGGTGGTCCTAGCCTAGCGATAAACGAAACATCCGAGTGGTTACAGTCGGCTAACCTGATAAATTTTCGCGTCCTCGCGAAGAGTAATCTGTAACATACAAAACAAACAAAATATTAATTAAACTGAAATTAATGAATGTGAGCGCGAATATTTCTATAACAAATATACGGCTCCACTAGTATCGCTTTCCGAAACTTTTGTAACAGTTTCATTTTATCTGAAGGACCAATGCCCGTATAAGCTGTCCTACAACGTTTGGACCCTGGCAGTTCGTCAACCACGTACCGATCGTCATCGAGTACGTTCCTAACTAGGGTCCTTTACAAAGGCTCAAGCTTCCTGCTTCGTCCGTCATTGGAGCCTTTATTTGCTTGGCCAACCTTCAATTTTCTTAACTGGGCATGCTCATTATCGTAACACATATTTTGGTACCTCTGCGCATCCTATCGGGGTTATGATGGACAAGCAATGCTATTCCTAACTGACAGGCCATTTGTAAACATATTGTTATTTCTATGTACAAAATAACAGACCTGTCAAAAACAACACAAGTTGTCAATCATAAACCCCTTTATCTTTTCAGAAAACTTATTTCTGATCATTTCCAAATCTGGACATTCGTTATCGTCACAGACTTCAGCCGTCAAACATCATTAACTCATCCAGGACTATCGAGATAGAATGAAGTAGAGACAACATAAACACTTTTTTGCCATATAACAGATGAACGAACTTCGAGTAATCGAAAAGTGTAATAAAAATGACGACTTAAGAGTCGTACGTTGATTTATTTGAATTCAATAATTTTATGTTTGAAGATTAACGAAACGAAAATGTTTTTATATCACTTAATTGAAGTTATTTTACAAAAAGGCATTTATTCTCACCAACAGTGACTAGTATCGTGATAGTATCTCCTCTTCATTCCATCTCAATATCCAAATAGTTCGAAGGGAGTTTTCCCTGTAGTGGAATTAACGGTCAAATTAATTCCCCATTTTACATCTGCTACAGCTTCGTCCCAACGATTTTCGTCATTAGTTGAAGCTATAACTGTTCACCGTTCTACTTGGCCGTAAGCCCGATGAGTCTAAGTAGTACATACTACATGTTTAACACCTAAAGTCAAACATACCTGTTTAACACCTAAAGTTAAATACACTTGTTTAACACCTAAAGTTAAACACACTTGTTTAACATCTAATGTTAAACATATCTTAACACCTAAAGTTAACAGTATTCCTTAAATTTTTTTTTATAAAATCAGTGTCACAGTTGCAAATAAAACTGCGATGAACCCTGAACATTTCTATTACGTCATCTAGAAATTCAGTACAGGCACCAGCCAGTTTTTGTGTTCTTGTATCAATTTTAAAAATACAAATTTCGTAAAGCCGTTAACTGCTACGATGAGATAAAAGTTTTCCCCAATACTCTTATATAAATTTCTTAAAACCGTTAATCGATATGATGAAATACGAGTTTTCCTAACACTTTTATAAAAATTTCTTAAAGCCGTTAATTGATAAGATGAGATACGAGTTTTCCTAACACTTTTACAAATTTCTTAAAGCCGTTAATTGATATGATGAGATACTAGTTTTCCTAACACTCTTATACAAATTTAGTAAAGTCGTCAACTGCTAAATGACCTATCACGAGGGTGATGCAATTTACTAACATTAAAATTATTAGTCATGCTGTTTTTTGGGATAAACCATCTCTTTCCTTTTGCAGTTTTTGAAAGTCGTCTATTCTTTATACAATATTCTTTATAAATTTGTCGTTCTTCATTTCGTAATTATCTCTAGGATATCGTGACAAAACATTCATAATATTATTACAAGCGTTGCCTTGAAGTATCCGGTCATCTTCTTTAATATTTACAATCATTACGTCAAGTCATTGATCCGTGGGTATAATAGTACTTCGGCTCAGATCGTCTACGTGGCTGATCTTAGTGACATACACGGTATTCAATACCAAAATCGAATTCTTGAATTGATAGCCACTATCTTGCGATGCGAAGAATTAAATCTCGTTTTATACGGGTGTTACAAAGTAAATTACAATCGGTGACGATTTTAATTTTATGCCACTTAAAACTGAACTTTTTAAATGCGCATACAGCCGCCAAAGTTTCACGCTCATGAATAATATTTTTTCTCTTCTTTGGTTGTGGCTCTACTAAATATTATACTAGCCTAAAGTGCTGTAATTTTGATGTATAGAAGTATTCCTACTGGTCCGACTTTACTGGTGTCATAATGTTCTTCAGTTTTCACTTATCTGTTATAAATAGCATATATGGATCGTTCTACTAGCTTCTTTATTTTTAAAATCGCCGAATTTCGTTGATATCCTCAGGTGCTGCAAAATCTGCTATAGTGTGCTGGGTGTGTCGACTTCCATTCCGATTTGGGCGTCCTTTGCGGTCATCCTGCCTCTTCTTAGAGGTCTTTCGTCCTCCTCTCCGTCATGGGTCTTCATCCTCTATCCACCGGTCTTCATCATCCAATCCGTTGTGGGTCTAAATATTTTGTTCATAATCCTTTGTAAATACAGCAGGAGCATCAAAAGTCTTACAGTATGAATCGTACATTACAGGTTCCCTATCGTTTAGTATGATCGACATTTCCGTAACAGTCATTTTAGCAACCTTTCGTAAATTAGTAGCGAAACAATCGCCACACTCGTTAAATAATTTAAGTAATTTAGAATGTTCAATTCTATTTAATACTGAATTAGTTTGTTCCTCGAGATCAAATAACGTAAAATTTGGTAATACAGCAATATCTGTTGCTTATCAAGTTTTAAAAGGTAACTATCTTCGAAACTCTGGTACAGGTGTAACCTCTAGCAAGTATTCTGTCTTTTTCATAACAAACAGATTTATCGGACATATTGGCAACATGAATACAGCAACAATTATGTTAATAACATACGGTAAAATAATATGAAAATTATTATCCTAATTTGTATATCCTAAATCAACAAAAACATCTTAGATCTACAAAAATATCTTAGATCAACAAAAACATCTTAGATCAACAAAAATATCTTAGATCAACAAAAACACCCTTAACGTTTTCATTTTTAATTGGAGAAATGTCACCTACAAAATTCTGCGGAATAATAGTAGTTTCTTCTACACATAAATTAATTTTCTTAGACAAAGACTCGTTAATATGTGTAACGTTGACGTTATTTTAAAATAAAATATGTCATACTTGGTTGCATCTAACGAAAACTGTAACCATATCATTATTAAAAAATGGCTAACCTACAATAACAGGGACATCCTGTATATTCACCGGTACTGGTTAATCGGTAGCAGTAGCTAAATCAACATTCAATGTTGTCGTAATCTTTGAAAGTACTATAACAAAATCTCCGCATAACCACACAAACGTAATAATGTGGGCTGACCCTGTAGATGCAACTTGACTGCATCCGATTTACGAATTGTAACTGCATCACAACCCGAGTCTACAAAGCCTCGTATATATTCACCATTAATAACACAATCAATAAAATAGCAAGTACTAGACGCCTGATTATTAGATAAAATTAAAATTGGTTTCGACTCACCCTTATTTTGTCATCAGCTGGTCTTTTACTTACATTCATGCACAACGTCTTGCTTCGTGTCCTAACCGATAGCATTTTGTGCATTCAACACGTGGTTTCCTACACTTTGACTGAAAATTACATTTACTTTTACATTTAAAACATCAGGTTTTGTATACGGTTTAGTACTTCGTGTATTCGAAAGTGAATAACCTAACTCCACTTTCAGGAACGGCTTTATCAAACCCTCTGTTTTTTTTGAGTCGTCGATACTTCAATAATACTTTCCTTACGTAGCATTGGCAGGTATCCTTCAAACAATGCCTCTGGTTTTTCGTAACGACCAGCGCGAGCAGAATTGTGGATGGTTACTTATGATTTCGTCTTAATATTCTCTCTATTACTGTTTCAAACTGTCTAATTCTAGCTTCATATGTAACACTTGCACTTTTTGACTGGAACAGGAATATAAGCCATGAGATGCGCTTTGTACTATATTTTCTCGCGATATACTTAACTATCGCTTCTTTTTACGACCCCCTTCGTTAAAGGGTGACGTATTGTCACTATTGTCTTGTCTCGTCTCGTCGGAATATAATTACGTTCAGATCGTACATCTACAGAGTCTAAAATCTTTGCTCATTGTTCTTAACACGATCAAAATACCAAGTTCTTAACACTATCTTAACACGAATCACTGAATAACTTAACTAATGGTATCCGTTTTAGTTACGTAACAACTTAAGTTTCTGCACGATCTGTGAAGTATTTCACTTACGCCACGTACGTTTTTCTATAACAAAGGTAAACAGTTAGTTCACCCCACACCTGAACTGTAAACTATGTTAATTAATTTTAAATGAAATAAATCTGATTTTAATATAGAATCGAATTTAATCGGTATTAAGAATAATAATACATAAATGAAACGTATCGAATGAATGTCTATGAAAGAATACCGTGCTAATCACCAAATATTCTTATGTGTCCCAGTTCGACGTATCATTCTACGAAATATGAGTAGCACTCGTGAATCATGACAGGGTGGTCCTAGCCTAGCGATAAACGAAACATCCGAGTGGTTACAGGTATCTCTAACAATATAGTATTATAAGTATTATAACTAACAACTTACTTATTTTTTATTTATATATAGTTATAGATAATATGTATTCGAATTTCGAATGCATATTATCTATAATTTTCAATAGACAATAATTAAGTAAGTTGTTAATATTTCCTATATTTATATAATATTAACACTCCACTAAACCCCAGATAGGCGGCGATCACCAATTAATTACGTTGCCAAATGATGACGTAACAAATATTTTCTGATCTCGAAATTCGTTTTTTAAAAAATATATTTTATTATTTTACAAGTTTTATTTCATCTAACAATACATCTAACTATCAAGAGAGCTAATTAACAAGTGAAGTAATGCATATAAAAATGTTGTAAACCAGAATAATGAAATTAGATATGCGATAACAGTTTCCAAGAAAATAGTCGTTGACTCTTCAATTCACATAAGGAACGTTGACGTAATTCCTCCCTTCGCAAATTCAACTTCGAGGGTTAACGAGGAAGTTGAACATTGGCCAGGTCTATTGGTTGTTCTTGCTTCTTTTGTGTGTGGATGGTACGAAGTTTTTTGAAAGCTAGAGTTCCCCCAAGTAGGATCAGGAGACAATAAATAACTATTGTCCAGATGCTCGGCGTGGAACGGATTATACGGAATATTGGATCTGGATTGTTTTCGAAAAATTTTGATTTAATATCCTGCAGTTCGTCTAGGTTAATTTCTTGAAGTTTGATTTGGGAATTAGTTTCTGGAATACTTAGGGTGTCGAATTGCAGTTCAGGAAAGAAGATAGGTTGACCAATAATTTCGCTATCGTTTCTGTTGACAATTTTCTTTTGTTGCATATTTATTGAACAATCGATTGGAATATTGATAAGGTAGGTGCCAATAACTTCTATAACTTCTTGTTGGTTCTCACAGAGGAGAGAGATTGTTTCTTTAAAAGGAAGGATGCCAATCCATTGATTCGTATCTTCCAATCGTTCGAAGTATGGTTCTGTAATTTCGATTCGTGTTTGGTGGCAAGCGGAGGTGTTTTTGATATTAAGGAGTTCGACTTCACAAGGATTTTCTTTCTTGATAAATTGTGGTTCAACATTCTCGCAAAAGTACTGTTTTGTTCCATACAGTTTAGGACAGGGCATGCTCATAAATACGTATTGCTTATCGTTTTTTAATAAGAATTTATTTTTTGGAATTATTGCTTTTAATTGACCTTTCGTTCCAATTGGTTCGGGATATAAATGATAATAATTGAAAACGTTAATTGAGGTTATGGGTATTCGTAGTATATACGTAATTCTGTTCTTTAAAATGAAGCTATCAATTTTAATTAATTTTTCAAACATTAGAATATTGTATGGATTTATTTCTATTGGTAATTTACCTATCTCTAATTTTTCTTGAAGTGTTTTTAACTCGTTGTAAATATCTTCAGTTCTTATTATACTAGGATGCATAACTTTTAACTTTGAAAACGATATAGCTGTTTCAACGTCTTGTAATATAGAATTAATTATCTCGAACATATTTACAATTTGATTGATGGTATCTTTAATAAATATAGCATTTTCTTTAAATACAGTTCCATGAACAATTATTGCTATTTGATTTAATTTTGACTCTAAAAGTTTTTCATTGTGACTTATTTGATTTATTGTTAAATTAAATTTGTTTATTAGTGATATGGATAGTGAATTTTGTGTTTGTATGTTATTAGCTAATTGGTTATGATTTTCTTGTAGTTCTCTAATAAGTTGATCGTACTTTTTGCCATCATCAGCATCGAGATTTCCAGTAAGTGCTTTAAATGCCGAACCTAACCCGTCAACAAGTCCTCTTTTTGTTCTGTAAGAATTAGGTAAAATTTCTCTGAGTTTGGTATCGATTTTTTCTTCTAAGAAGGATAGAATTTTTATGTCGTTAGATGTTTCACTTGTATAATTTATGTTTTTAGAAATATAAGATTTTAGATAATCTGCATGACGACTTAGTTTATTGACTTCGTCAATAACTGGGTTAAGGTCGTAATAGTGTATCAGGTTAAAGTATGAGTCTCTGACTTTTGCCGTTCCTAATTTAAGTGGCATAAGTCTAAAATTATTGTCCAAATTTTTTAAGGTAATTTTATTTTGGGAGTGTCCAAAGATTCCCAGTGATCTGAAATAAATTAAAGTGTTTTAGTTAGGAAAATCGTAAGTTTTTTGTAGAGGTCGTTTGAGATTGTCCATGTGAATTTTGTTTTTTGAATCTGTAGAAACAGTTTTATTTTCGATATTGACCTTTTTTATTTCAGTAGATTTATTGAATTTGTTGGCTTGTTTCTGCCTTATATGCTTTTTAATATATGTTTTTTGGTTTTGCTGAAAAATGTTAGGGTCATCAAGGGTTTTATTGATTTTTTCGATACGGTTTTGTTTTTCTTTTAGCAAATCTTCATTAATTTTTGAATATAGCAGTTTTGTTCTTTCTTTGTGGTCATTTATGTAGTCGTTAATAAGAATTTTGTCAATATCTAAGTTAAAAGGATCGTCTGTGTTCATATGTCCGTTAATTATGTCTATAGGTTTTCGCTTGGTTGTAGAGTGTATAGAGTGATTATATGCCATAATCGCATAAGGCATTTTGAAAAGAATTGGTGTTTTAAGAGAGCCTTTAGTGTTAAGTAACCGTATGTGTTCTATAATTGTCGAATGTAGTCTTTCTATGGAACCTTGTGATTGTGGGTGTTCAGGCAAACAAAAATGTATTTTAATTTTATGTAGGTTGAGAAGTTCTGTAATTACGGTATTTTTGAATTCAGTACCATTGTCGGTGTATATTTGTTGAGGGATACCATGGTGAGAGAAGAATGTTATAAGATTGTTAACGATTTCGGTGCTACAAAGACTTGTTAGATGGTATGCTTGCGCATATTTTGAAAAACTGTCAACGATTGTCAAAAATTTGGTACCTTCGAGAGTAAATGTATCTATATATAAGAATTGAAAGGGTTTTGTTGGAGTAGGGGTTTGATTCATTTTTATTTTTACGGGATTTCTTTCGTATTTGCTTTGTTGGCAAATTTCGCAATCATTTATGTAAGTTTGTATCGAGTTTTTCATGAAAGGCCAATAATATTTGTCTTTAAGTCTCAAATATGTCTCGTCTATACCCCTGTGGTTTGTTTTGCCTTCGTGATAGGCTTGTATAAGTTCCTTAACTTCGTCTTTGGTTGTAATGTCTAATAATTTTTGGGTACACCTTTTAAATTTGATAGCAGAGTTTTTAAAATAATTTTGTAGGATTACTAAGAATGGCTCAAACATATTAGGATTTTCGAAATAAATGTAATGAACGCCGTCTGGATTAACGTAATTTTTTATAAGATTAATTACATCTGATTCAAAATTATTCTTTGAAATTTGAGCACTAATTCGTCTTTTTTTTTCGAAAAGAATTTTTATTTTTGGGGTAGCTGGTGAATGTAGTACGTCACTGATAATTATTTGGTTTTGTCCGTAGTTCACAGCTGTCTTTATTGTGGGTATTTCAAAAGTCGGATTGTGAGTTAAATTAGAATGTATAGTAATGTCGTCACTGTCATTATTGTTTTCAATATTTTCAATTTGATCATTTAGTAATGTTTCTATTTCGTGTGCTGTCTCAGTCTCAGTGTGAGCATCTGAGTCAACTTGAACTTGTAGAGATATATTATCTATGTCGTCATTTATTTTTACTGTATTATTTTTTAAAGAGTTTTCAAATATAGGTATGTTCTCGGTATATAAATCAATAAGGTCATTTTGGTTAGTACTTTGTTGTGGTGTGTTATAACTAAATAGATCTGAGTTTTGTTCGGTGTAATTTTCAACATCTTTTAATATATCTCCTATTTGTTGCCAAAATGGGTCTGTTTCTTTAGTATGCAGTTCGATTCTAGATAAGGCGTCAGCGTTTGAATTTAGGCTACCTTTTTTGTAAATTATGTTATATGTGAATTCTGATAGTTTTAATTTTCAGCGAGTAAATTTTGTGTTTTCTTCTTTTAAGGAGAAGAGCCACTTAAGGGGTTTATGGTCTGTTATAATATTAAAGATTCGGCCGTACAGATACGGACGGAAATATTTAGTGGCCCACACAATGGCCAAAAGTTCTTTTTCAATGACTGAGTAATTCTGTTCTGTGTCATTTAAGGTACGAGATGCATACGCAATTGGTAGGTCCTTACCAATAGGGCCTTGCGAGAGAACAGCCCCCAGAGCAACATTGCTTGCATCCGTGGTTAAATTAAAGGTTTTTGAGAAGTCAGGGTATTGCAAAATTGGTTCGTTAATTAACAAATTTTTGCATGTTTCGAAACATTTAATAAACTCGGAATCGTGTACGATTTTTGCTCCTTTTTTTAAACATTTAGTTAATGGTTTTGTTATTTTGGCGAAATTTTGAATAAATCGGCGATAATACCCTAACAAACCTAGAAAACCCTTAATTTGTTTCGTTGTAGAAGGTATTGGATATTTTTTGATAGCTTTTATTTTATCGGGGTTCGGTTTGACGCCCTCTGGAGTCACAATGTGACCTAAGTAGGCAACTTCTTTCCTTAAAAATTCGGACTTGTCCAGCTGAATTTTGAAGTTTGACTCTCTAAGACGCTGAAAAACATTTTTTAAGCGTTCAATATGCTCCTGCAATGACGTCGAGAAAATTATTATATCGTCTAGGTAAACAAGGCATTGCTCGTTTTGTATACCTCGGAGAATATTGTCTATAACCCGTTGAAATGTCGCTGGTGCCCCTTTTAAGCCAAATGGCATTCTTAGGAACTCCCAGTGACCATTTTCAGTTGTGAATGCGGTTTTTTCTATATCTTTTTCGTCCATCTCGATCTGGTGAAACCCACTTGCCAGATCGAGAGTGGTAAAATATTGACATCTACCGAGTTTATCTAATAAGTCGGTGATGTTTGGAAGGGGATATTTATCGTCGATTATTTTTGTGTTTAACTGTCTATAGTCTATTACAACCCTCCATTTTCTTTCCCCCGAGGCGTCCATTTTCTTTGGTACCACCCAGATAGGGGATGACCACGGAGAATTACTAGGGCGAATTATTTTTGAGTCTAACATCTTTTTAATTTGTTTTTGTACTTCGTCTTTGTATATGAATGGATATCTGTATGGTCGTGAATAAACAGGAATTTCATCTGTTGTATTTATTTGGTGTTTGATTTTATTTGTGAACGTTAGGGGTAGATTATCTTGATGAAATATGTCTGTGTATTCTTTAATTAAATTAATTATCTGTGATTTCTCTTCTAAATTTAAATGGTCAGTTCTGAATTTTGAAAGGTCTAGGTTTTGTTTAAAATTTTCGTCAAAATTATTTAAGTCAAATTCTTGAATTAAGTCTCTATCAAATTTTTCTACATCTATTGGTTTTGAAAAGTCTAAAGTAATTGGGCAGGTAGAATTGTTTAGAATTGTCGTCAATGCTTCGCCATTTTTGGCTATTGTAAGACATTCTGGTATTTCGCAATTTCCGTATTTTTGATGTGGAATTATTATTTCTCCGTTAGAAACAGTAGTTTTTATTTTTACTATTTGTTCGCAACGCGGAGCTATGTTTAAAAAATTTATTTCACTTTGAGTTGGCTGAAAAATTAACTGAATTTTAGTATAAGGGGTGGAGAGGTATCCTTTATCGAAATCTAAATTTGCTTGCAAGATTCTAACGTTATCTATTCCTATTAACCCATCAAATATATTATGGAATTTAAACAAAAAGAATTTTAAATTTGTATGATTTGGTAATTTAAAAATTTTTGGAGTTGGAATTAGCGTACTATACTTATGAGCAGATTTTTGAAACACAGACGAAACAATAAATGGATCGTCTTTTATGTATTTTGAATAAAATTTTGTTGCTACGTTTGGATCGATAAAAGATTTTGTAGACCCTGAATCAATAAGTAATTTTAAATTATGTTCTGTAAAAAATATATAAGGTAATTCGTTTGCATTTTTTATATTATTAAGGGATATGACGTGCGGAGTTACGTCGTGGGTCTGCCATGAGGCTGATTCTGAAAATTTGTTTCTGGGTCATTAAAATCAATTAAATCATTCTCGAGATGAAATCTTTCGTTGCCATAAGAAGAGTTATGAACATTAGTGGGTTCAAGATTAATATCGTGAGAATTAGAAAAATTGTCAGCATTTTGACATTCCGCATTAAATAATTCTTCGGCTATAAAATTCATTCGAGGTTGGTTTCGATTAAATGAGTTTGAAAAATTTGGGCCATTTCGAGTAGAAGTACTCATTGGAGTATTTCTGTTAAATGTATTGCGCGTGGAAACACTCATTGGAGTAGGTTTTGAAAAATTCTGTGTAGGTGTTTGATTAGGTTTAAAAACGTTATTATTTCTATTTTGATTAAAGACTTGAGCATTAGTAGGAAAATTTTGATATCTAGGTACTCGTGGTTGGATGTTTACAGGACCTGTTGGGAAGGAATTTTGTGTTGTAAAGAAATTATTAGGAGTTTGTGCATTAAAATTATATCGAGGTTGTTGATTAAAATTGTTTCTATTATTAAATCGATTTTGATTATTTGAAATTGGTCTCTGTTGTTGCCTAAATTGTGGTGAAGGTTGTTTATTAAAATTTCTGTTTTGGTTATTTTGAAAATTTTGGAGATAATGTATATTGTCTTCATCTAAAACATATTGCAATGCTTGATTTAAACTATTGGGCTTTATACAACGAATTGTAGTTCCCAAAGGCTCCTTAAGACCGGATAGAAACGTTTTCAAAGCTAAAGTATTATACAAATCCTTTTTTAGTAATTTACTATTTTGAGTTATTTCGTGTAACTCTACATAGCTACAAATAAGATTTAAAATATTTAAAATTCTATCGTAAAAATGTTGAGGTTGTTCGTTATTACCTTGCCTCATCATAACTAGATCGCGATTTAGACAAGCTTCGTCTCTCTGATCGGCAAAATTTCTAGAAAGAGTATCTTTTAGCGATGTCCAACTGGTTACATTTTGTATATTTACAACAAGTTTTGCGTTTCCACGAAGTTTAGAAATTAAAGAGTTTAATAAATATGTATTTTGGAAATGATTTGGCTGATCTCTAATATAAAAACTGTTAATAAGGGATTCACATACCGATAAGTACCTATTAAGTTCGTTTGGATTACCATCGAACTCTGGTACGCAATTTAAATATTCAGGTTTAAAGTCTGCCATTTTTCTTAAAGGTTTTTTGTATTTTAGATCTTTCTCTTTATTTCTATTTTTAAAACTAAATCTAGAGCAGCTTTCTTTTTTTGGAATAGGAAGGTCAATTAAATTATCTAAATCAAGAGTTGCAAATCAATTGACATTTAAAAATTAAAAAAAAATAATTTTAAGTTACTTACAATAAAAACACGAATTTGAGCATTATCCTTGTCTAACTATAAGGATGAACAGTACCTATCCCTGGAATCTGCACTCCTTGCAAAGTTGAGCGATTTGTGTCCCAACTTTCGACGCTGATTGTTGTGAACGGCTATACTGGTCCTCGATGGATGGGCTTCTCGATGTTTGGGGAACCGCTCCAATATCAACACCTCCACACACGAATCGCGACAAATGTTCGATATCCAATCAATCGTTAAAACGAAAATTGACACGTTCGATACGCGACAACTTGGATATCCTACTGACTGCGCCACAAATATTTTCTGATCTCGAAATTCGTTTTTTAAAAAATATATTTTATTATTTTACAAGTTTTATTTCATCTAACAATACATCTAACTATCAAGAGAGCTAATTAACAAGTGAAGTAATGCATATAAAAATGTTGTAAACCAGAATAATGAAATTAGATATGCGATAACAGTTTCCAAGAAAATAGTCGTTGACTCTTCAATTCACATAAGGAACGTTGACGTAATTCGTAGCTGTGTTCTTCTAATCGTAATGAGACCCTACAATAAATCAAGTTCAACAATTCTTTCAAATATCCTGAGTCCGGCCAAAACAATTTTGTCGAATGCAATGGTTTGAAGTGGGGACATTAGAGGAGATACCGATTGTACATTTCCGTGAAACTTAACTCGAGAGCTGAGAGCCCATAATATTTACTAATTTCTACCTGCAGTAGTTTTTAAAACAGTCCGTAAATATTTAAATAACTTTCGCTATTGCACCACTAAAATGTGAATACGCCAGGCCAATGTAAACGGACCATATACATTCCTATGTCGCATTTAAATTAAATAGCCACACCATGCAACTTTTAATATCCTGAATCTATATTTAAAATAATGGCTTTACCTTTAATTTATTTGCACAATTGGGATGCAAATCCAAAAAAGTATCCGCTATTACGTTATCAATATTAATTTTTTCTACACCCACATGGATATTACCCAGACAACACACCCAATCACAGAGATATCCACAGAATATCTTTTTTGGATATCCAATATATTCAGTGGATCTAATATGGATATCCAAATGTCCGTCTATATCCCAGGATATCGAAGATATTCAGCAAAATATTTTATGGGTATCTTTAGTAGAGGTTCATAAGTAACCAATGATTATTGAATAAAGTCGAAAGAAAATAGCAGATATAAAAAATATTTTCAACACTCTGCCTTTGATTTTGCCCACTAAGGAGAAAGTCATCCGTATTAGAACTTTTCAGCGATAAATGGAAATTCTCGACTCCAGTCTCTAATGGGGTCTGATTGAGTTACCAATTTAGATCAAAATCAATTACGGCGGGTTGAGCATGAGTAGATATTCAACGAGTGAAAGTGGTGTCGCCATCTATACTTAGTAAGCAAAATCTAAAATTACATCTAGTGGATATCCACCATGGTTTGCGTTCGTTCCTAGACTTTGATATATTTTGTGGATGTCCATAGGATATTGAATACACCTTAAAAAAATTAATTTTAAATATCTGAACGGTACTATTAGCCACAATGGCGTAATTTTTTAATAATTTGCTATATAATTACTATTATTTATGGACATTTGAATGTCTATAAATTACATCTCATGGATATAAAATAGATATCAACCATGGACTGGACATCCAGTGGATAAAATAAATAAATAAACAAATTTACCAAAATCGTAAAAGTGGACGTGGACGCGTGGCAGTGTGTTTGACTTCCACGCGAAAAGCCGGGAACGATTCTAGACTGGCGATTTTTTTTTTCATATTTATTTGATTTTAAAAATCTGTAAAATTTATAAATTATTTTAAAATTAGTTATTTTGTCTTAATAACCTAAAATATTTTTTTATTTGTAACATATGTACAACTCGAGTGGATTGTCCACTACGGCGTCGTGCTCAAATTTCGTCTTCGTGCGATATAGCCATCATATCCACTCTTGTTGCACAAACTACTATATAGTGTAAGCTGATAATATAAGAAAGTTAGTATAATAGTGAAAGAAAACATGAAATTGCAAAACATCTAGGAAACGAAAATAATTTTTTTCTCTACTCACAAGGATATTAGATTATCTACACATAGAGTACAAAACGAAAAAGAATGGTATTGCGTTTAGTTAAACAAATATATTTCATATCCATTATAGGTAGTAAGAACACTACAAAAAATAAAATCCACCAATCACAGTTCCTATTTTGATCAACCAACTACTATTATTTATAAAATTTTAAATAAGTAACATTTCTGTCAAACTAATTGTCAGTAAAAAAATGTTTAGTTATTGAGATTAAATATACATTAAAATGAGTTATTCTTGTGTAGACTCGATAAATAATAATAGCATTTCTATTTTTGTTTGGTCTATAATTTTATAAATATTTCGTTAATTTTAATAAAACTATATAAAGTCAATTTAATTACGAGTATTAAAGAAAAAAATTTTAAGCACCTCGATGGTAGTGAGTTCAGAGCATTTGCCTTTTTTCTTGTTTATTATATTTTATAAACTAGTGAAAGTTTAAATTAGTTATTTTATCTTAATAACCTAACATAATTTTTAATAATATTTGCAGATTTTTATTAGTAGGTCGTAGAAAAAATATGCTGTACAACTCGAGTAGATTGTCCATATCACACTCAGACGATTTAGGAGCACTCCACTAACGGCGCAGTGCTCAAATTTTGTCTGCGTGCGATATGGCCATGAACAAACTACTATTGTACCTATATAAGAATAAATTAAATAAACCTAAATCATTACAATACTTGTTAAATTCAGAACATATACGAAGATAATAGTTTTATTGGTTGAATTGAAAAATAAACTATGCCAATTAAAAAATAGTTATTTAATAACGAACAATAAAATATTTAATTCCCGGAATTAAATCTTATTAGGAATTTCCAGTATCATCTATTGTCCTCTAATATTTTAATAACAGGTGAACATGAATCAGACGACAGCTCAAATAAGGGATTAAAAAGAGATAGACACGAATTTGTTGAAGCCAACTAAAATAGTTTATGCGCTTTAATCTAACACAAATTCAATGTTTTATATGACAAATCGTATACCCCTATAAGGTAAACAGAGATATCAATCAAGTAAGAAATATTTGTTGTGGCACTGCTTATAGTTTTTGAATTTTATGTATGTAGGTATATTATGTAAAACTATTCGAGTCCATTGACTGCTTTTGCATGGAATTCCAATAGTTTTTTCTACCTGGTATCATTGATTCCAAAATAGTTAGCTTTTACATCTTAAAAATTGACCTCTTATTTTCATATGTAATATGCATATACATACACAATTTGATTTATATAAGTTGGTGCATTCCAAAGTTTCTCTTCTTTACGCGCTTGTTTAGATTTTTTGATTTTTGCTAAGAAAGTTAAAATGGTTTATTTGTATTTTAGCATACTATAATTTAAACTTTTTATGACAAGAAAGGTAATTTATAAACTAGAAATAAACTTTTTAAATTTCTTCCTAAAACGATACTAATTCCGGGTCTGCTTACGTAAATTTCTCAACGGTTGAAGGCTTGAAAGCAGAAGTAGAAAACTATTCTTCGATGGTTAGATATTTATAAGTTCCTTTACTCACTGCCGGGGACCGCCACGTCCCGGGACACCTTCATTGCGGAAAGTTATACCCATATTTTTCTTGCACGAAATGCGATTCCTTGTGTGTCAGACGCAAGCCTTAATCAACAACATATATGAAGCGCTAAGTTCCACGGCTATTAAATTATTTTATATCCGTATCACTTAGCGCTTTATATATGTTGTTGGTTATGGCACCTAGGACATTTTACAAGTATAAAATTAAAAATCGATTTTTTTGGCACTTAGCAGATTACTTATTTAATTTAAGCCTTCAATTGAAATATTTTTTTTATAATACAGGCTCTGGTTGAGTGGAAACAAAATACCAGGAAGAAGAGCAGGAAGATTCACCAGGAGCTTCTTGGCACAGGGGGTGGACCCAACAGTGGGTTAAAATTAACAATATTAGAGGAAGAATTGCTTTCTTTGTTAGGAAAAATTCATTTGGGCGACCCTGAAATTCCAGAGTCTTTTTGTGCAAGAAGTATATATAAACAAATATTTTAAAACAGCTGTACCCTCAAATTCTGTTTTAGCTCAAACTAGTGCCTTTGCTGAAGTTGAAAGCAGTGCCGCTACAACCTTCGTAGAAACCACTGACCAAACTAGTGGGATAGTAGAGGAGACTATAGGTAGGTGTTTATAATTGAAAATTATATACTTTTAGAAATAACTTGCCTTAAAAAATATAAACATTTATTTAACTTTGTGGTTAGAGATTATCTCAATAAATTAACTATTCAATGCACTGTATATAATGTTATAAATACAATATATTTTTGTTTTTAGATGTAATATATGAATATGGCCAAAATGAACTTGAAAGTGGTATTGAAACAAATGAAAGTAGTGTAGTAGGGATGTAATTAAAAAAAAATAACTAATTAAACCATTTGTAGATGAAATACAGATAATAGAAGTTTTAAATGAAGCAAAGGCCACAAAAATACTAAAAATAGAGCCACCTACACCAAAAAAGATGAAGTCTGGTGGAATAACTAAAAGTGAGATTTTTATTCATACATTAAATTTAATTTCTAATAATTTGAATTTTAGTAAGAAACATTTTACAAGAAGCTGCAAAAAGCTATGAGAATGCACAGCAAATGTCTGTGGAGACGGCTCAAGCAACAGCTGGAACATTACATAGTATTGCAGAAGCTATTAACAATAACACTGCTGTAAATAGGACCCAATTAAAATTGGAATATTTTGAAAATTTATTCAAGTAGGAAATAAATATGTTAAAAACTTGAACGTATATATTTTTATTATTGTTTTATTTAATTAGCAAAATGTATGTTTTTTAAAATATTTATTCTACGAAGTCCTTCTCGTCGTAAAGGATTCACTGAAAAAAAAAAAGTTACAAATTTATATAGTTTTTAACTTATTCATTAATTTTAGAAAAATACAACTTAATGTTTGAATATGTATATTAAATAGGAGTGACTATGAATCTAACTTTGTTAAATAGTATAAAGAAGCATTTTTAGAAAGGAAAAAACTTTTATGAATGTAGCAACTATTTTTAATATAAAATACCTTGGTTGTTTCCATTGACTACATAAGCCTCATTTTCTGGTATTTCTATTCCTCCTTGCCCATTATCTTCATCAGGTAATTCAATGTTTTTTTGTACAGCAATATTGTGTAATTGCACATGCATATACTATTTTTGCAGTCTTTACAGGGTCATAATGCAACACCCTGTGTTTTAGTAGACACCTAAACCTTTGTTTCAGGACACCAAAACATCTCTCTATATAATTTCTGGCCCTTATGTGGGTTTGGGTATATCTACCTTCAGGTGCATTTACATCCACATAGTCCTGAGGTACTAGTAATCATGGTTCTAATGCATATCCTGCATCACCTACAAATACAATAATTGTAAATGTTGTAACGGAGGAAATTACAAATTCGTTAAACTTTCCTGGTTTAAAATAAAGATATTCAACAAGTTTTAGGGATGATCAAAGTTACAAATCTACCATCGAAAATAACAGAATGTTTATGAGGCATTTTTAATTTTTACTCTTATATAAAAAACACCCTGTATATCAAACAGGAAACACTTCTGTCAGCCATAATTAATAATTTTTGACATGTGCGCCAACACAAAAAAGTTATACAATAAAATTCAAAATTAAAAAAAAATTGGCAACTAATCTATTAAAAAATTGTAAGAAATTATTTACATTTGATTCTTGAAATATTTGAAAACATATTTTAAATATACTCACCTAAAATTCACCAACTTGTGATTTATTTAAGTCTCCTATTGGTCAAAATTTCTTCAATAGATAACTTGATGAAAGATTTGAATCTAATTTTGGTTACCAAGGGGTTTGTTGAAAAAACAAAAAGGTGGGGAATTGAATTTCCAAAGGGAAACTACGTTTCTTTTTTCTTTGTCCTGAAACATTTTGATTTTTTTAAATCTATTTCAACAAATATACACACAGAATCAACCTTAAAAGTAAGAATAAGCTGTAATTAGATGTCTGAAATAAAATTTAATCTAAACAAAGTGAAACGCGAGTTTTAAATCGAAAAATAAGAAAAAAATACCTGTGTATGTAAGTCTAAGAAAATAAAACCATGGCAACCGATGAGTGACATAGCAGCTCCTGGCGACGTTCGTGACTTGTATCCCATCCAAGGAGGCCGCTCACACATAAACCCCCAGATAGATCAACATAACCTAAAATAAAGAATCAACTATATCAAGCTTTCATGGTCAAGAACTCTACCGAAAACAATTAAAAGGTATAAGACAATTATTAAACTGCTTAAACTAAAAACTATACAATCACTTACCATTTATTTTAATTTCTTTTCTTTGTTTCCCATTAATTGTAAGAAAAAAATATTTGTTAGCGGCCAGCGTCAATGTTTACGTTTAAATAATTTGCAAGCCAACGAACATCGTCATTAGCGCAAAGCAAACAAACTTTGCAATTTCGCGCCCTCTTCAGAACCAGACCAAAAGCTTGCAAATTATTTACGTAGTAATCTTTTTAATTTATCTAGTAATTTTTTGAATGAGTGTGTTTTAGGAATGATAGATGGTGGTAGGTATTTAATAATTAGAAATTTTTATGTTAAACTTTTGATATTTCTTTCAATAGTTATTGGTTTACAATAAAAATGTGTTTAAATGTTTTTTTTTTGTTAATTCTGTGTTTAATTTTTTTTAATAGATAAGTAAATGAAAGATAAATTCAAATTTAATAATATATATTTTTTTAAATAATTAAATTTATAAATAATAAATTATATTTTTCCATCACATACACAGTGGCGCCGGGCAATTATAAAAAAAAATAATTCGTAAAACATTCTGTTATTTGCGATAGTAAATTAATGATTGGGGTTGTGTATAAATTAATAATAATATAAAATTTACCCACATACACATACACCCCATATCAATATTATTCTATAGTCTTTTAAGGCTATCATGTTAATAAAATAAGTAAAATTTTATTACATATTAACCAAGATCCATGGTTACCTCCATTTATATATTCATCGGCTAACAAATTTCTAACAGGACTTAGGGACCAAATCGCAGTCATGTGTTGACCCAGAAAAACGAGCATTACAATTAGTTATGACCATATTACTGTCACATATCTGAAATTAAAAAATCAAGATGTAGGTGATATTTGTTGTAAAAATTATTTGCTTTAGTAATTTTTTATATTTACCATCTGAAAATTAAGGCTATAGTACCCTTTCCTGTTATAATACAGAATTCCTGGACGAATTGGGTCATCTGATGGTGGGGCAACAATAGCAACGTGGGTACAGTCAATTGCCCCAATAATTCCAGGAAATTGATATTTTTCAAAAAACCTATAATTATTATGTTCAAATATATAAGCAAAAACCTACACATAACTATTTACCCTTGTTTAACAAGACTTCTTTCTTCTTCAGTTTCGGGAAACTGTATATAGTTATTCATTAAGTTCACCAAAGCACTTGTAGTTTCAGATATTATGTTGCTAACGGATGACTGTTGTAGGCATAAATTAAGTGACGGTGCACACGAACGTATTTATACGGTGCGGTAACGCAACGTCGACGCTGCGGTGTCGCAGAAGTGTTTTTGACTAGAGTGCACACGAACGCCCAACACATGTAGTATTCTCTCAGCACGACGCAAAGATGGAGGTCGAATATGAACAACGCGTTTTGTTTGCATATTACGTATACAAGTTTTATATTTGTAAAAAGAAAAGAAAATATTGGGTACACCCTTATGAAAGCGCTCGTGCATTACAAGGAGCATTTGCTCGTGATTTTATGGATCTCAGAGGTGACGAGGTGAAGTCAAAAATCATTTGATGAATTACATGTTAAACTTAGCGAAAGCCTAAAGGCACAAGACACGAATATGATATTGGCAATATCTCCGATGGAGATGTTAGCTGTTACATTACGGTAAGTAAAAAAAATAAACAAATCGTAATCTTATGTAGAAGGTGAATGTTAAGATTAGGAAGATGGAGAAGCAAGGTCTGGGGAGAATGGAGGCAAAGGAGACCTTTGCGGTACCGAAGTGAATGTTTGAGTTTGCGACGGTCTTTGGGATGTGAAAAGACAGGAGGGAAAATGATCAGAATTTTCCAGCTGAGTATGTGAACGAATGGGTGTCGGTTGAGTGACAAAGTGAAAATGTTGCATTTCATGTTGGGATTGTATAGGAAGCAGGCCTGACCGATAGCGCTTGACCATCTTCAAAAGCTCTAATCGAAATTAATTTTTTTGGTCCGGTGTAAATCCTCGAACCATCGGCAATAGGGAGTTAAAGAATGCTCTGTCTTCGTCGTCGTCTGGGGCTGGCTTTGGTGCGAGGCGCTGTTGCATAAATGTCAATAAAGCATCTTCTATTTTCCTTTTCCTCGGATGTGCCGTAGGTGCGGCTCGACGTTGAGCGGTTCTTGAAGGACCGGGAATCTCATCAGTATTCCCGGCGGGAGGCTCTTCGTTGTCGGCTTCGGCATCTTCTTCCTCTGCTTGGGAACTAGCTTCCGTTGGAATATTTTCCCGCGTTCCCATCAAAAAGTCTAGCTGGCGGGCGTATATGTACATGTTAAACTTAGCGAAAGCCTAAAGGCACAAGACACGAATATGATATTGGCAATATCTCCGATGGAGATGTTAGCTGTTACATTACGGTAAGTAAAAAAAATAAACAAATCGTAATCTTATGTAGAAGGTGAATGTTAAGATTAGGAAGATGGAGAAGCAAGGTCTGGGGAGAATGGAGGCAAAGGAGACCTTTGCGGTACCGAAGTGAATGTTTGAGTTTGCGACGGTCTTTGGGATGTGAAAAGACAGGAGGGAAAATGATCAGAATTTTCCAGCTGAGTATGTGAACGAATGGGTGTCGGTTGAGTGACAAAGTGAAAATGTTGCATTTCATGTTGGGATTGTATAGGAAGCAGGCCTGACCGATAGCGCTTGACCATCTTCAAAAGCTCTAATCGAAATTAATTTTTTTGGTCCGGTGTAAATCCTCGAACCATCGGCAATAGGGAGTTAAAGAATGCTCTGTCTTCGTCGTCGTCTGGGGCTGGCTTTGGTGCGAGGCGCTGTTGCATAAATGTCAATAAAGCATCTTCTATTTTCCTTTTCCTCGGATGTGCCGTAGGTGCGGCTCGACGTTGAGCGGTTCTTGAAGGACCGGGAATCTCATCAGTATTCCCGGCGGGAGGCTCTTCGTTGTCGGCTTCGGCATCTTCTTCCTCTGCTTGGGAACTAGCTTCCGTTGGAATATTTTCCCGCGTTCCCATCAAAAAGTCTAGCTGGCGGGCGTATATGTACCTTCGGCCGGTTTCGGCTGCTTGGCCGGACTTTGTTATCTTACGTTGGAAACGCATGAAGTTGTCTCTCACATTTCGCCAGCGACCCATAATTGTTTTTCCTGAAATATAGAATTAATGTATGATATTGATTTAGTGAATATGCATAAAAAGTTGGGTATTATTGGGTGATATTTATGTTATTGTTTTAGATATTTGGGTGGAGGAAGTACCTTAGTTGAATTACATTACTCCTACCGCATTGGGCGTTCAACTTTAAGCAAATTGGTCAGAAAAGTGTGTCGAGCACTGTGGACTACTCTTCGTTGTGAGATGTTTCCGGCATATACTGAAGATCGATGGTCAAGTATTTGCGAAGGATTTGAAACGAAAACGAATTTTCCAAACTGCATTGGAGCGATAGACGGGAAAGCACATCAGATGCATTAAACCTAGCCTAAGTGGATCCTTATATTTTAATTATAAGCATTACTTTTCATTCGTCTTATTAGCCATCGCAGATGCTTCATACAACTTTATTTACATAGACGTTGGTGCACCAGGCAAAGATTCCGACAGCACTATTTTTGAGAAGTCTTCCTTTAATGTACAGCTAGGTGTAAGCCTAGTTACCAAAACTTATTCTAAATGCTACACTATTCTAGCATATGCTACCCAAATGGAGCACTAGCGCTTGTCGTGATAAATTGTTAAAGTTATATTAACGAAGCGAAAACAGATTTTTTTTGGAAAAAAGCCGTTTTCTTTAAAAGTAATAATTATCGTTTGTAATTAACTAACTTTTAAAATTATTTTGTCCAGGTCTAATTACGATAGATAAATAAATGTTTGTACTTACCTAATGCATTTTTAATGGCTTCTTCCTTGGTTTCGAAGTCGGGGATGAGGGTACTACAAATTTCTATCCAATCCGCAGTTTTTTTATTTTTATTTTTGTAGTCTTCACTACCTACATCCCAGAGTTCTGGATGTCTTCTCACCTCTTCAATGAGTAACTCCGTGTCAATTTCCCTCTCAGTCATTTTCACCGCACGTTCTTGTTGACGCTCATGTGCACTCAACGATATACGGTAATGTACTGTTTTGCCGCGCGAACGACGGACCACGACAGCGGTGAAGCAGTCACCGCAAGGGGGGATTTTGCCGCTGCGTCACCGTCGAGCGGTAAAGAACGTCGGACGTCGTCGACGTCAAGTGTGAATTGTTCCATTGGAGTCAATGTATTTGTGGATCAGGCGTGTTTTTACGTTGCGTTACCGCACCGTATAAATACGTTCGTGTGCACCGACACTAAGATTTAATCCAACGCATTTCTGGTAACTGTTATATCCCAAGAAATACAGCATCGTTAGTACCTAAAAATAAGTATTTAGTTAGCTTTTATTAACAAGTACTTACCTTTAATTCTATTGAAACCGCACTTTGCCTTTGAGGATTTATTAAATGAGGACGTAACATTTCCACCAAATCTCTTGTGCCTTCCTTATTAAACCTGTAATATTTGATAAATAAATCCTCAGGCATTTGAAATGGATCACTATTGTCTCTTAAAATTCTTCTTTGCATATTATTTTCATCTCTGAAAAAAATATATATTCTTTCGAGTTTACACAATAGACGGCACAAAGCACAATAATTTTTATCTCTACAATTCTTGTTCCAATCCTTGAAGAATGGCTAAGTTTATTAGTCCATCCATGTTTTAAAATTCCAAAATAAGTAGAAATTAAAAGCAAGAAACTACTACAAATTTAATCAAAAACAAGAAACTACAATTTTAATCAAAAACAAGAAACAACTACAATTTAAATTAAAAACAAGAAACTATTAAATAAAAAATTAATAAAAAACAATTACTCTTAAGCCAAGCAGAAATAAAACAAGTTAAATTGAAAAACAAAAACAAAATTGACATATTGTCAAATCTCGTCTCATTCTCATGATACAAAACTCATCCCTGACCAATCAAAGCTCACAGTTATCCACAACGGCAGGTTATTTGCAACAGTTGAATAACTGGCATTTAACTTACTCAACTGTCAAAAGTCACTGTTAAATAACCTACAAAAAGTAACTGGTAAGACGTCAATCATACGAATAATTGAAATAACCCACCAGTTACGAATAACCATGACGGTTATAATAACCGTGGTGTTCAATCATAGGCCTGAATGTCCACATTCTCAGTACCCGCTGCAGAGCACGACAAATATGACTTTATGATGAGCTTGTTAGATAAATATGTTAACCCGAGGGTGAATGAATGTTTCGAACGATATAATTTCATGAAAAGGGTCCAGAAAGAGGGCGAGACCTTCGAAAATTTTATAACTGAGTGTAGGTATTTGATAAAAAGTTGCAATTATAAGGAGGTAGATCCAAATGAAACCAACGAAAACAAAGTACTTCGAGACAAAATTGTTATGTGTATTACCCAGATAGCACAAAGTCGTCTTAAAGACATCTTTAAAACGTCTAGCATAAGACATATGAGACGTCTTTAAGACGTCTGGAATTTCCTGAAAGACGTCTGATGTTACAAAAGGGGACGTATTTAAGACGTCTTATTAATGGCTTATATTGGTCAATAGAGCTTAAAATAAGCCATAAATAAGACGTCTTTAAGACGACTTATTAATAGCTTAAAATGATCTTGTGAAGCCTTAAATAAGCCATAAATAAGACGTCTTATTAATAGCTTATAACGGTCTTGATAAGCTTTAATTAAGCCACAATGTAACAGAAATTCTGTCCATTACGAGAATTACGAATAAAATGATAGTAATCGTACCGGATATCGGAGCAGTAGACATAGCCAAAATTTGAATAACTGAACATTTGGCGCTTGTTGTTTGGAACCAATGACTCGAGTTTGACTGATTTAGCTCTTTTCTATCACCGATTGCTGCCAACGCCAGTCGTGAATTTGTTAAAAGCGTTAAATTTTTCGATGTAGTGAATTAAAAGTAATTTTCGTTAGTGCAGATAATAAGGGTTTTGCCACATTAGAATATCTGCATTAAGTGGGAGTTCCTATAATTAACTAACTAAGACCTATGAGACCTTGTGAGATATGAGATAAATCAGACTCGGAATCAGATGGCAGATGAACTAAATTGGAGATCAGGATAAGGCAAATTCACCGTTATACTACATCAGTAGCTACGAGGGATATCTTTGCTTCGCAGAACTTAAGGAAGTACCTATTCTTCGAATAAAAGAAATCTGAACAATCTAAATACATTGTATTCAAATGGATTCAAACTGACATTGTATTATATTGTATATATGAAGGTGCATCTTCTAATTTCCACCTATTCAACTTTACAGACTTGACTAAGAGACCATATGTATTTCTTACTGAGGCATTTTTCTGCTTTTTGAGAAAAGCAGATGACGTCCAAGGTTTTTTTTTGTTATTTTGTACTTTACCTATTAATATTTATTTTGTCTTCTCGTGAAGGTAAATTAGATCCGTGAACTGACCTAATTTGCTCTCTCAATAAGAAATACATCCTGGCAAAGAATCTACGCCCCTGAGTATAACATCAAAATATTAAAAAAATAAGTTTAACTAAAAAAAATTACCGGTGCAACAAATAAGACGTCTTCAAGACGACTTATTAATAGCTTATAATGATCTTGTGAAGCCATAAATAAGACTTCTTTAAGATGTCTTATGAACGGAGGACGTCGGATATTTTGATTATTGAAATTAGTAGAATGTTATAAAGAATGCAAAAAATAGAATTAAAAATATTTATTGATAAAATATCTATTAATTACAGGCTAAGAGTTATTTTCTTTGTAGCGCATTCTATCACTCCTCTTTAGCCATAACTGGATTGATTTTTTTCTTTCTCTTTGATTTGTAGTTGCCTTTGTATAGCTCCTAAAAAGAAATTTAGTTAAGAGCATCTAGTCACAGAAAGTTATACTTTGCAAAAGTTAGTAAAAACCGAAAGAACAATTATCTATAAAACAAAACATTAATTTCTTAGAATTTTAAATCAAAGAATTTTCATAATCATTTAATGCAATATGAGCTATTATACTTAATCGCCTACTTTGACAAATTTATTTTAACTTCACTCAAAATAATAGGGGAGTTTTTGATATAAATAGTTCTCAAAATCTCCATAAAAACAAAAAAAATTATAATTGACGAATATCTGATTTAAATCTTATATTAAGATGTTTACTTTTAAATAAATGTAATTATTCTTACTTAGAAGAAACAGGATATTAATGTTCTATTTATATAAACAAATATTTATTTATTACCTGTAGAAAGTATTCCAGGAACGTGCTACATCGGTAACAGAAACTATTCCCCTCTCTCTGGTTTTTGCCCCATATTATTTAAGTAGAAAGAGACACAATTGCTCAAAATAGCCCAAAGACGCTTTTGGTGGTTATAATCGCGTACGCAATAAAATAATAAATAATTCATAATAAGCTTGGGCCATACAAATTTTTGGATTGGGCTTGAATATACTTCTTCTTCTCTTCGTTTTATATGGGCTCAATATTTGAGGATTATTAACCCAGCACTATTTATTTTTTCAATTTTAGTTAAGTGGACAGGCTGCACCCTCGTGCGTCAGACGTCTGTCTTCATTTTTCCACTGTACTTGATATTTAATTTCAATATTCTCCAATTATTACACTGAATATTTTGTTTAATTTTGTATACTTTTTAAAGTCGGATGGTCACTTTTACACTAGATATTTTGTGATTTTTATGGGACTTCTGGGCTCCCGATTCGGAGACCGCCATTTCAATGTTGCCACGACGGTGTCCGAATCGGAAGTCCGGCTTGAATGAAATGTTAAGTCAAATGTCAAACTTCACTTCATTTGATTCTTCTTGTTATTATTTATTTTAAATTCTTTATTTAACTATTTACATTATCTACATTTTCAGTAATTACAGTATACACATATTTAGTAGATTGCTTCTTGAATCTTCAGAAAGCTCCAAACTACTTCACCTAAAATAAAGATAGGCCATGGCCGATGTCATAACCGTGTTGTACTCCGTATTACTGTTTTAAATTTTGATTGAATCCGGTACCTCCTTGCTTGTTAAAGCATTATGTACTTGTTTTGAGTGGCTTGCTAGAACGGTAGTGGTAGTTGTCTATAGTTTTTATTTGAATTTAATTTTGTGTGTGTTTTCCCTGAAAAACCAATTGCAAAAAACAGGGTTGTCCTTGTCGGTGTGTGCGTCACATTGTAGTTTTTGTGTAGTGTAAACTGAATACCAAAACACAAGACTACACGGTTTAGCCCTCGAGCTGGTCTGATATCGCCTGCGACGATTTCAGCCAGGTCGGTGACGTCACCGTGCAGTCTTCCGACCGACCACCGTTTATAACTAGTGGTCGTAGTGTTTTGGCATTTCAGTGAAACGCTCGCTGCTGCGAGCTAGTTAGTAGCATAGTTCAGTCTGTGTGTCTTTTGTATATGTCTAAGTTTTGATGTAAGCACCCGTGGATTCTTGTTTTACCGTCACCTTGATGTTGCGAGAGTATGTCTTCCTTAAGTCCGTTAGGAAGACTATGATTGTAGAATCTCTGTGCTGTATTTGTTATGTATTCTTTTATAGGTTCCACGGATGCTTGCGTATGGATGTCTGTTATGCGCGCATATCTGTCGCACCCCAGCGCTAGCCGAAGACACCTGTTCTGTGTTCTTTGCATTTTTTCAAAGTGTGAGTTTGCCATAGAACAGAAGACTGGACTACCGTATGTTAGAATTGGCCTGAGTACTTGTTTATAGAGTAAAATTTTGTTTTGTGTTGACACTCCACTATGCCTGTGAAGCATCGGGTATAGCGTTTTAATAGCACCCACTGTTTTACCTACCCTATCAGTGATGTGCTTTTTGAATGTAAGACCTTTGTCTAAAATAAAACCGAGGTATTTCATGTCTTTTGGTTTCTATTGCTTTGCCTTGTATTTTAATTGAACTCATTATGTTGTCTGTTTTTCTTTTTGTTAGAATTAGACTCTGTTTTTTCAGTATTAAGTTTTATTTTATTATCCTCAAAGTATGGTACCAGGGTTCTATTAACATGTATGTCCAGCCTTCTTGTTGCTATTTCTGCAGAATAAGATGTTTTATAGATACAGGTCTCATCCGCATATAGGGCCGTCTGTATACCATCTTGACCCATTGGCATGTCATGGGTCATGATGGTATACAGGTGAGGCGCCAGTACTGACCCCTGGGGTACCCCAGCCTGTGCTATGTATGGTCCGTTCGTGTTGTCTTTGATTTTTATGTAAAATTGTCTGTTGTGTAAGTAAGTTTGGATTGTTTTTACAATGAAAACGGGGTAGTCATTCTCAAACATTTTGTATATCAAACCGTCTGTCCAGACGGTGTCAAATGCCTTAGCAGCATCCAATGCAACTAAAACTGTTTGGTGTTTTTTGTTGAATGCTTTCTTCGCCTCATTGGCGATTCTGATAATTTGTGCATTGGTGCTGTGTCCAGCTTTAAAACCGTACTGTTCAGACGGAATGATTGTTTTGTCTTGTTCGTAAGTAGTTAGTCTGTTTAGTATTATTTTGTCAACGATTTTGGAAATTCCATTTAGAAGGGATATGGGGCGGTAGCTTTCAATTTTGTTTTTGTTCTTCCCCGATTTATGAATAGGGATGACGTTGGCTATTTTTAGAGTCTCTGGGTAGTGTTGAAGTTTAAATATTGCATTTATTAAATAGTGCAATTGGACTATAGTTTTCTTGGACATGTTTTTGAGAAGGATATTAGGTATGCCATCAGGTCCCGGAGCCCTCTTGTTGTGTGATCTCTTAACTGCCTCCGCTACTTCCTTAGGGGAAGTTAGAAATTGCGGTTCTACTTTTTGTTTACTCATTTCTCTTATGTCTTTACACATATTTTCAATTTCTGTTTGATTTTCGTTATTAATTTGGTTATTTGTGAAATTATCTTGAAAGTATTCGCCGAGAGCTGCACCTTTTTGTTCGTCCGTCAAGCACACTTTGTCTCTGTGTGTCAGAGTGGGAAGCTCTGAGTATGGTTTTTTGAACCGTCTCAGAACTTTCCACAGTGAGTTGTCCTGTGGATTAACCGCTTCCAGGGTCTTTCTCCATTTGGCATTTCTGAGATCTGATATTTTTTTGTTAATTACTTTGCCTAGATCTAAGAGTCTGACCCTGTCCTCGGCTAGTCTGTTTGCTTGCCATCGTTTTCGTAATGCGTTTTTGTAAGTAATTAGTTCTGTTATGTCTTGGGGTAGTATGTCTTTTTGTGTTTTGTGTGTTGTTAGTTTTGTAGATCTGTCTCTGGCTAGTTTGATGGCGTCCGTCAGTTTACAGAATTCGTTTTCTAGTGTGTCTGTATTGTTTATTTTGTTTGTTATTGTGATGTTTTCGTCAAGTATTGTCCTGAATTTTTGCCAGTTAGTTGTTTTGTAATCGTGGAAATGTCCCTGTATTCTAGGAATCGCACTTTTGAATTTGATTTCCAGATATACAGGGTCATGGTCGGATGTCATTGTTGTAATTGTCCGTATGTTGTCAACGTTAGGGATGTTTTTTGTTACGGCTAAGTCCAGTGTGCTTGGCGTATAACCGGAAAATGGAAAATAGGTTGGTTCTTCAGTGTAATGAATTATACAATCTTCACTCTCGGCGAATTCATTCAAGATTCTACCGCTTGTGTTGGGGGTAGTACAGTTGGCATCCCAATGAAAATGCTTGCAGTTGAGATCACCCAACAACATGACTCTGTTACCTAATGACATAATACTCGTGAGTTCACGTTTTGTGAGTGTATTACTGGGAATATTGTACATGCCTAAAAATATAATATTATTGATTTTTATAATTAAGTGCTCTTGTGATATGTTAATATTGGAGAGTTGGGAAAATTTAAAATTTTTCTTTATTATGAAAGCTACCCCTCCCCGTGCTTGGTCGGGTCTATCTTGTCTTATGACATCATACTCGGGTACTTTGAATGTCATTGTCGGTGGGTAATGTGTCTCTGTTATGAGCATGATGTCAAAACTATGTTTGAGAATGAAACTGCGAACAATAGTGGTTTTGTTACGCATCCCATTTGCATTGTAAAAACAAATTTTTAGCTTGTCAATGTAATTGTTTAGTTCCTTAATTTCTTAAATTGAAGTTGTTGTCGACGTTAGTCATGAAGCTATTGTATGTCTCAATTAGTTCTTGTCCCGTTCTACATTGTCTAATTAATGTGTTGAGTTGTCTTACCGCTCTAGCAAGTTAGCAGGGGTCAGGACACTTGGGCCTGGGAACTTTTTACTGACCGTGGGAACCAAATTTTCCTTTGATGATACCGCCCTGCCACGCCCACGCAATTCTTATCTACTAATCGGTTTTTAATTGCTTTTTAATTGTTTAGTCACGTGTTTTTTACTGACCGTGGGAACCAAATTTTCCTTTGATGATACCGCCCTGCCACGCCCACGCAATTCTTATCTACTAATCGGTTTTTAATTGCTTTTTAATTGTTTAGTCACGTGTTTTTTACTGACCGTGGGAACCAAATTTTCCTTTGATGATACCGCCCTGCCACGCCCACGCAATTCTTATCTACTAATCGATTTTTAATTGTTTAGTCACGTGTCGTGTACAGCAAATCGATTTTTAATTGCTTTTTAATTGTTTAGTCACGTGTCATCCATCTCTCATTCTATACACGTAATATATCACAGCAATCCACCATACACCATTTTAATATACTTTTTTAAACCATTTTTTTATTAAAAAAAATCTGACTACACGGGGGATCGATCCACCGACCCAGAGATTACCAGTCTGCGTCTTAGACCGCTCGGTCACGAGGACATTTAATAATCATTTACAAGATGATGTATATAATCAACCGCACGCAACGCACACAACGCACGCAACGCAACGCACGCAACGCACGCAACGCAACGCACGCAACGCACGCAACGTATGCAACGCAATGCCATAAGGACCTTAGCGTGTATCACGTGGGCCGATTTAAATGGGGGTATGTGCACCGGAAAGTTTGACGACTGACGTTTAGCGTTTCACGTTTGACGTTAGACGTTTGACGTTTTGACGTTTGACGTTTACCGTTTGGCGTTTGACGTTTTACGGTTAACGTTTGACGTTTCTGCTAGTATCAAGCGTCAAGGTTAACAGCCCAGATCTCCGAGAGGAGGCGAATCCTACACCAGACAATATTTTTTTAAAGTAAAATAAGTATCCCATGTTAAATCCCATAAGAAATCGCTAAGGTTCATTCTGGCAATTTTTGTCTAAAAGTCCAAAGGTCAATCGAAGTTCGAAGTCTGGGTTATCAGTAAACATGATAACGTCGAAAATCCAAGATGGCGGCAATAGTTGACGTAAACAATGAAAAATATACGAGGTAAATGAAAAGTCAGAAGGGCCTTAGCGTATATCTCAGCTATCGTTGGTCCGATTTAAACGGGAAAAATGATATTACGTAGAGAATGATGAACGTTGAATATAAAAATCATGCGCAATGCCACAAGGGCCTTAGCGTGTATCTTCACTGCTATTGGTCCGATTTAAACGGGAAAAACGGCATTATGAAAAGAACGATTAACGTAGAAGAGAAAAATATTGTGCAATGTCAAAAGGGCCTTAGCACGTATCTTCACTGCTATTGATCCAATTCAAACGGGAAAAACGGCATTAAGTAGAGATCGTGGTATAGATTAACGTTGAAGAGAAAAATCATGCGCAGAACGAAAGGCCACAAGGGCCTTAGCAAATATCTCAGCTATCGATGGTCTGATTTAAACAGGAAAAACGACATTACGTAAAGAATGATGAACATTAAACAGAAAACTCATGTGTAAAGCCAGAAGGGCCTTAGCGTATATCACGTGGTCCGATTTAAGCGGGAAAAACGGCATTACGTAGAGAATGATTAACGTAGAAGAGAATTTTTATGTAAAGCCAGAAAGGCCTTAGCGATTCAAACGGCTACGTGTAGAGAATGACACCTAGTTGTCATTTCGCACATGCGCAGTTCATAATGCCGTTTTCATATCTTTGTTAATATCGATCGGATTTGAACGTTGAAAATGGTAGATGACAATGTCATCTAGATGGCATGTGCACATGCGCAGTTCAAGGGTTAGTTCTCGCTTGTCACTTTATATCTTCGTTAATATCCCATCAGATGTCTTGAACGATGATGGCGATCATCGTTCACGTGAACTAACCATATACAAGATGGCGGAGTCAAAAGGACCTGTCAAGTGTCAAGGTTCATTGCTATTGGTCGGAAAGGAATGGGGAAACAAACAGTTGATGTATTCGTTTCGTTTCGTTACGTTACGTTTCGTTACGTTTCGTTACGTTTCGTTACGTTTCGTTACGTTTCGTTACGTTTCGTTTCGGTTACGTTTCGTTTCGTCACGTTTCGTCACGTTTCGTCGCGTTTCGATACATTTCGTTACGTTTCGTGGACAAAAGGACCTAAGTCTCGGTGGCATGTCACCAGGTGCAAAATGGTCAAAAGGATCTTAGGTAGACAAACGGATAGACAGACAAAAATACAGATAAAAGGACAGGCAGACGGAAAGAGGAGACAAATATCTCCTTAAAATTTATTGATACGAGGATCCAAAAAGACCTAAACATTGAATAATACTTAGAAATCATGTAGAGAACAGTACAGGCCTAAGAACAAAAAAAACTACTGAAGAAGAAGATGAAGAGTAAAACGTTGAAAGGTTGATATCCGTAGAAATTTATAGAAAAAAGAATGGAAAATCGTAGAAATCTTTAAAGAATACACGCTGCTGCATTGTCAAAGGGGCCGTAGTTGGTTAGTACAATAAATGTAATAACCAAGGAGACATTACTTTTCTGGATCTCTGAATACGGGAAGGTAGCAGTCAAAAGTTCAGTATTTGAGAACAGGTCTAAGAAGTCGTATTGTTCGTATTGTAGTCATACATTATCGTCGTTTCCTTATTACTTACAAGTACAATAAAAATACTCTACGTCCATTGTCGATGGTAAAAAGGTAACAAAATACTCTTCGTCCATTATCGTATGTAAACCTGCGCAGTACGTTATTGTCGTGTCATCGTCTTAATCTTTATTAAAAATAAATACAACAATTACAATATACCATCTTCGTTTGTACTCGATTATTTTCGCATTTAAGATTTACAACCTGGAAAATCATCTGTCAAACATTTATTATTATTACTGTCTATTTTTTTTTTCAAGCTATCAACCTAAAAATATCGCAGCTATCCAACCATTGTCATCTCTACAGGTTTTCGTATGTCTATTCAATATTCTTTTTAACCTAAAAATATGGCATCTGTCATCTGTCACTATTAAAAAACGTTTGTACTCACTTTTTTTCGTATATTATTATTTAGTTTCAGTATTTTTGCATCATCTTCTGTCTCGTATGACTCGTTAAATCCAATAAAAAGGCCTCATTTATTTTCATAAGTAATTATTGATTGCTTTTATATTTAGCATTTCTGCCCTAAAAATATGACATCAGGCATCCGTCATTATTAAAAACGTTTGTACTCACTTTTTCCGTATATATTTTATTGTTTAATTTCGGTTTTACATCTTAAAAATTATGGCATCTGTCATTAAAAACCAATAAAAAGATCCCATTCTTAGACATCATCTCTATACCGAAGGTATTTCTTAATTAGAAAGCAATTATCGATTGCTTTTATATTTAGCATTTCTGCCCTAAAAATATGTAATCTGTCATCCGTCACTATTAAAAACGTTTTGTACTCACTTTTTCATATATTATTGTTTAGTTTCAGTATTTTTGCAGCATCTTGTGTCCCGTATGACACGTTAAATCCAGCAAAAATACCCATTCATTTTCAGAAAGTAATTATTGATTGCTTTTATATTTAGTATTTCTATACATTTCGACCCTAAAAAATATGACATCTGTCAGCCGTCACTATTAAAAACTTTTGTAACTCACTTTTTTCCTCATTATTGGCATTTTCTTGTTTAATTTCGATTTACATCTTCTGTCTTAAAAATATAACATCTGTTATTAAAAATCCAATAAAAAAGGGCCCATTTTTAGACAGCACCTCTGTGCCGAAGGTATTTCTTAATTAGAAAACTATTATCGATAGCTTTTATATTTAGCATTTGTATATATTTTTCGTTTTTCAACCTGAAAATATGACATCTATCATTAAATCCAATAACAAAAATATAATATCTGACATTAAATCGAATAAAAAAGTACTACTTACATTTTTGTCCTAAAAATATGACATCTGTCATTCATCACTATTCAGTAAAGTTTTCATTTCATACATACTATTTAATAAATCCTTTTTTATCACCAAAAATTATGTTAGAAATATCCATTTAATTATTTTGTATCGGTATTTGAAGTTTAGCTGTATAATTCGGTGTTACCATAAATTCTCCTCTGTCCTAAAAATATGCCATCCATCATCAATAAATACATTACCATTTAAAAAAAGTACAATCAAAGTTTAATTTCATACATACTCTTTTAATGGAACCAGTTTTAGTTAACAAAAATTATGTTAAAAATACGTAGTCGATCTAGGTATCTGGCTATTTGAGATTTTACACTCAGTTTTTCATTATTCACTAAGTAGTTAGGTGCAAAGAGACGACTAAAATTAAAATTTTCAACTACTTAGTTACAAACAAACTTACTTACATCTGAAAATAAAGGTTCAGTTCAGAATGAATTATAAATTTTCAAGGTGTTCGGTTTGTATAAAGATAAACGATATCATCGGTTATTTCCTGTCTACAAGTATAGATAACTCAAAATATTAAAACAATATTTTAGTGCTTAATGGTAGGCAACCATTAATACAATGTAAGAGCAAAAGGACATTAATCTTATTAATGGCCCATAGTTAAATGGAACAACCTCTACAATAAAAATTTCTAAAACTGTTTAATCAGTAATTTTCATAGAAAATTCATGATGGTTGTATATACCGGGGGAACAAGAAACACCAAACTATCATTATTATTACATCAATTAAATGGACCAAAAGTAATACTGTATATGTTATTTTCACCGGTAAATGTTTAATTGGTAAAAGAACATACTTGTTAATACCTAATAGACCGAAACCGTTAATTCGGTTTCAAAGGAATATTTATATTGTCACATTAGATTAATAACGCATCCACCAATGGTGTGACAGTATGCTCGTAGAGATGTTCACTGTACATTGAACAGATTCCAATTCGAGTACCATTCTCATGAGGCAAATAATATAGATATCTCGTTACAAAGTCTAGATGAGAGACAAGTTAGATATTATTGGACGGCGTTACGAAAAACAAATGGTATTATGTAGAATACGTGACGTAGAATAATATTAAAAAGAAAAATAATACAAAAACCAAAAGAACCTAAGTATTCACTATTATCGAATAGAATTAAACGAGAAAAAATTACATTGTAACGGAAACGAGCCGTAGATTAACGCTGAAGAGAAAAATTAGGCACATTAACTTTGAAGAGAAAAGCCATGTGCAAACCCAGAAGGACCTAAGTAGTGACTATTATCGGATAGAATTAAACGGGAAAAAAATAAAATTTTAACGGAAACGTGATGTATATTAACGCTGAAGAGAAAAATTAGACTCAATAGCCGTAAGGACCTAAGTATTCGGCTATTATCGATGCAATTCATATTAATAGGCATACATCGTCATTAGTCATTGTAAGAAATCTCAGTTTAAAGCATTCTTCCTTCATTGTGGTATGTTATCGTTAGTCATTGTCGTTGGATATTAATAAAAACAAGGTAAATGAATACTCAACCAATTAACTTAACAATTACAAATCTTGAGCTGGCGTAACATATACTAACTACGGTCATCGATTGTACTCGAATTATCTTCTCAAGTCCTCGTTTGTTTATTTTCTTCTATCACTTAAAAAACAATCAATGACTTAGCAAGTTACTAAGCAGAATTTTGCTACAACAGTCATCTGCATGTCATTCGTTGTTGAGCACCGCTTATCTTTATCAGTATCGATCAGATTGTGACTAAATTTAAACGAGCAGAATTTTTTGTTACAACCGTCATCTGTGGGTCATTCGTTGTTAAGCATCACATATCTTTGTTAGTATCGGTCAGATTTTGAGTAAATTTAAACGGGTATTACGTCATTCATTGTTTCTTTTCGGGATTTTTTGAAAATATTTCTCATATTTTCGTGAGTTTTGAAGTCGTAAGACCATATGACATACTAATAATAAATCTGTTACGCTAATAATGTAGGATTTGCTTCAACAAACTACAACGTATATTTTTCTACGGTCAATGCTAATGTAAGTTTAAAAAAACCTCGTTTCAGGACACCTCTGAAGACATCTGAAGACCTCTGAAGACCTCTGAAGGCCGTTTCAGAAGACACCTGAAGAGCTCTGAAGAACGTTTCTTAAGACCTCTGAAGAACGTTTCAGAAGATATCTGAAGACCTCTGAAGACATCTGAAAACGTCTAAAGAGGAGTCGAACACCGTAAAAGGACACAGTATAAATTAGTGTGTTACCTCAAAATACAATAGATTTTATAAAGATGACTGAAGACATCTGAAGACGACTGAAGAGGAGTCGAAGACCGTAAAACAGCACAGTATAAATTAGTGTGTTACCACAAAAATACAATAGATTTTATAAAGATGTCGTCGGATACAGCACGTAAACGAAAAATTGTAGATCTTAGACGTGTTATACGAAAAAAAGTATAACTCTCTGAAGAAAATGGAAGTTGATAAAAAAGAATTGAACTTTTTAAACTCTGTGATAGAACCATTAAAACAAATAGCTGAAGTATCGTAAAACATAATCCTTCGTAGAAATGCCTGCAGAATAACATTTCAAAACATTCCATTGCCTTAAAAAGATATATTTATTGTAATAAGAAAGACATTAACGTAATGCAGCATCTTCATCGTAAACATCATCCTACATATATTAATGGTGTGATACCATTTATTTAGATTGAAACGGTTATACTGTAACATTAGTATCATTCATATCAAATCCAACGGTATAACAAGATAACTCTTAATATAATTTTTCGAACTTCATATCAAAGATGTACTACGACAGTGAAAAGTCAGCCTACCAAAATCTGTTGAAGAAGCCTCTAGAGAGACTCTATGAACAAAGAAAAGGAGACATAGAAGCAGCGTTTAAAGAATCGATGATGAAAAAGTGAAATCAATCGATAAAGGAGAACATGCGCAATAACTGTCACACCAACAAGGTACACCGAGTACCATTCTCATGATGGAATAATTTTGGTTATTTCGTGAAAACTATCCAATATTTTTTTAATATTACTGTCTACTAAATGGTAAATGTTTTAGATTCTTCAATTAATAATAACAGATCCTAGATACGAGAATATTTGTAGTAAAAGTATGATAAAAGTCTTAAGATGTTTATCCACGATTAAAGCTCATGGAATCAATACCAGTATCAATATCGGTGGTAAAAGCTAATGATCTTAAAATTACTTGTAATATTCATCTGACATAGATTTGTCGTCTAGATGAGAGACAAGTTTTTGTAGACATTTCACTTAAAAACGACACTTTGAAATAAAATAAGGCATACTATTTTTTCTATCAACATTGCTAAAAAGTAAATATTCATTCAACAAATCTCTATCAACAGAGATATGAAGAGTATGAAGAACTTCTTAGCGATTACTTGTAACAAAGCATGGTGAGTATATTAAATTATATGAACTACATCATTGTCAAAAAGGACAAGTCTATATCTTATTTACTAGTACATTTTTCGCAGGAAGTCATTAGCGTAAAACATAATCCTTCATATCAATACAGACGGTATACCAGCATTTATATTCGAAAGTATATTTATGATGTAATGAAACTGTTAAGTTATATTTCTCGTAATAAGCTAGACAGCATCCTTTACAAATCAGTGGTGTTCTAACGTTCATTTAGAATCAAAGGATAATTTTTAATGTAAGAAATATTAGAGTAAAGGTACATTTACCAATACTGTGACAGTATCCTTCATACCAAAGCCAATGGAAAATTACCATATAAAAATTCAATAATATTCAAACTTGTTGACATATCAGCTAAATACATTTGACGAAACTCTAATAGAATATAATATTTTTTCTACGACTAAATTTAAACAGATACACTGGATATTAAGTAAAGTCTTTTGTAAATCAACTATATAATTACAAACGAATTCCAATGGCTAGGAAAAAACGAGGTGATTCAGAGTTCTTAACATTTAATAAATTTTAATATTAAATAGCTATAAAAGATGATTTTGTAGCAAAATTAGGATGAGCACGTTTGAGCACTTCGCCTATGGCGTCGTTCTCAAATTTCGTCTTCGTGCGATATGGCCATCAAATGCGTATCGTTCGTATGTCTTCTAACCTAACCTTGGTTCGCGGCGATAATAATACCTTCAAAGCTAATAGCTATTGCAAATGTCTGACAGCTACAATGCCATGCTATCAACGACTATATTATTATTATTTTTTTTTTAAATACGCTGAACACTATATTGAAAATTCCGAAACTAACCTATAATTAACCTGCTTTGATATATTTAGACTTTTCTTAGAGAACGTACCTTTCTGGTAAAATGAATCATATCTACTTAACGTTGTTTTAATTATTAAAAAAAAATAAAGGTTCTGCCATTTAAAATGCCAAAGACATCCTTCATACTATTGTATCAAATCTTCATACTTGTTAATGTTATTTTATTTATTTTGTATTTTATGTAGTCTTTGGATCTCGTTTATCATTATTTGATTACTAAAACTTTGCTTAATGACGTACTCTATCGAATTATCACTTAGCCTATTATCAGCCAGTTTTACTATTTAGACTTTTCTTAGATTTCTTTAATAAAATCAATGTACCTTCCTAAATTTATCATACTAGCTCTATTAACCTACTCTGCTATAACACAGCCTACGCAGAAAAATTATAATATCCTAATTCACTGTTTGGTTATAAAAATCCTAATTCATCATTGCATTTTGATATGAAAGATACCGTCACAACATTGGTGGTTGCAATTTTACTCTAATATTTCTTACAATATAATATAAGTATTCCTTTAAATTTAAATTATTTATTCTTTTGTATCAAATTTTGACACCTTTTTAACGTTATTTTTTAATAAATGCTGAGTACTCTGACGTATCTTCCATTTTATATAAATTAAGAAATTGGTATGAAGGATACTGTCACAGTATTGGTAAATGTACCTTTACTCTAATATTTCTTACATTAAAAATTATCCTTTGATTCTAAATGAACGTTAGAACACCACTGATTTGTAAAGGATGCTGTCTAGCTTATTACGAGAAATATAACTTAACAGTTTCATTACATCATAAATATACTTTCGAATATAAATGCTGGTATACCGTCTGTATTGATATGAAGGATTATGTTTTACGCTAATGACTTCCTGCGAAAAATGTACTAGTAAATAAGATATAGACTTGTCCTTTTTGACAATGATGTAGTTCATATAATTTAATATACTCACCATGCTTTGTTACAAGTAATCGCTAAGAAGTTCTTCATACTCTTCATATCTCTGTTGATAGAGATTTGTTGAATGAATATTTACTTTATTAGCAATGTTGATAGAAAAAATAGTATGCCTTATTTTATTTCAAAGTGTCGTTTTTAAGTGAAATGTCTACAAAAACTTGTCTCTCATCTAGACGACAAATCTATGTCAGATGAATATTACAAGTAATTTTAAGATCATTAGCTTTTACCACCGATATTGATACTGGTATTGATTCCATGAGCTTTAATCGTGGATAAACATCTTAAGACTTTTATCATACTTTTACTACAAATATTCTCGTATCTAGGATCTGTTATTATTAATTGAAGAATCTAAAACATTTACCATTTAGTAGACAGTAATATTAAAAAAATATTGGATAGTTTTCACGAAATAACCAAAATTATTCCATCATGAGAATGGTACTCGGTGTACCTTGTTGGTGTGACAGTTATTGCGCATGTTCTCCTTTATCGATTGATTTCACTTTTTCATCATCGATTCTTTAAACGCTGCTTCTATGTCTCCTTTTCTTTGTTCATAGAGTCTCTCTAGAGGCTTCTTCAACAGATTTTGGTAGGCTGACTTTTCACTGTCGTAGTACATCTTTGATATGAAGTTCGAAAAATTATATTAAGAGTTATCTTGTTATACCGTTGGATTTGATATGAATGATACTAATGTTACAGTATAACCGTTTCAATCTAAATAAATGGTATCACACCATTAATATATGTAGGATGATGTTTACGATGAAGATGCTGCATTACGTTAATGTCTTTCTTATTACAATAAATATATCTTTTTAAGGCAATGGAATGTTTTGAAATGTTATTCTGCAGGCATTTCTACGAAGGATTATGTTTTACGATACTTCAGCTATTTGTTTTAATGGTTCTATCACAGAGTTTAAAAAGTTCAATTCTTTTTTATCAACTTCCATTTTCTTCAGAGAGTTATACTTTTTTTCGTATAACACGTCTAAGATCTACAATTTTTCGTTTACGTGCTGTATCCGACGACATCTTTATAAAATCTATTGTATTTTTGTGGTAACACACTAATTTATACTGTGCTGTTTTACGGTCTTCGACTCCTCTTCAGTCGTCTTCAGATGTCTTCAGTCATCTTTATAAAATCTATTGTATTTTGAGGTAACACACTAATTTATACTGTGTCCTTTTACGGTGTTCGACTCCTCTTTAGACGTTTTCAGATGTCTTCAGAGGTCTTCAGATATCTTCTGAAACGTTCTTCAGAGGTCTTAAGAAACGTTCTTCAGAGCTCTTCAGGTGTCTTCTGAAACGGCCTTCAGAGGTCTTCAGAGGTCTTCAGATGTCTTCAGAGGTGTCCTGAAACGAGGTTTTTTTAAACTTACATTAGCATTGACCGTAGAAAAATATACGTTGTAGTTTGTTGAAGCAAATCCTACATTATTAGCGTAACAGATTTATTATTAGTATGTCATATGGTCTTACGACTTCAAAACTCACGAAAATATGAGAAATATTTTCAAAAAATCCCGAAAAGAAACAATGAATGACGTAATACCCGTTTAAATTTACTCAAAATCTGACCGATACTAACAAAGATATGTGATGCTTAACAACGAATGACACATAATTTTTGTTAACTAAAACTGGTTCCATTAAAAGAGTATGTATGAAATTAAACTTTGATTGTACTTTTTTTAAATGGTAATGTATTTATTGATGATGGATGGCATATTTTTAGGACAGAGGAGAATTTATGGTAACACCGAATTATACAGCTAAACTTCAAATACCGATACAAAATAATTAAATGGATATTTCTAACATAATTTTTGGTGATAAAAAAGGATTTATTAAATAGTATGTATGAAATGAAAACTTTACTGAATAGTGATGAATGACAGATGTCATATTTTTAGGACAAAAATGTAAGTAGTACTTTTTTATTCGATTTAATGTCAGATATTATATTTTTGTTATTGGATTTAATGATAGATGTCATATTTTCAGGTTGAAAAACGAAAAATATATACAAATGCTAAATATAAAAGCTATCGATAATAGTTTTCTAATTAAGAAATACCTTCGGCACAGAGGTGCTGTCTAAAAATGGGCCCTTTTTTATTGGATTTTTAATAACAGATGTTATATTTTTAAGACAGAAGATGTAAATCGAAATTAAACAAGAAAATGCCAATAATGAGGAAAAAAGTGAGTTACAAAAGTTTTTAATAGTGACGGCTGACAGATGTCATATTTTTTAGGGTCGAAATGTATAGAAATACTAAATATAAAAGCAATCAATAATTACTTTCTGAAAATGAATGGGTATTTTTGCTGGATTTAACGTGTCATACGGGACACAAGATGCTGCAAAAATACTGAAACTAAACAATAATATATGAAAAAGTGAGTACAAAACGTTTTTAATAGTGACGGATGACAGATTACATATTTTTAGGGCAGAAATGCTAAATATAAAAGCAATCGATAATTGCTTTCTAATTAAGAAATACCTTCGGTATAGAGATGATGTCTAAGAATGGGATCTTTTTATTGGTTTTTAATGACAGATGCCATAATTTTTAAGATGTAAAACCGAAATTAAACAATAAAATATATACGGAAAAAGTGAGTACAAACGTTTTTAATAATGACGGATGCCTGATGTCATATTTTTAGGGCAGAAATGCTAAATATAAAAGCAATCAATAATTACTTATGAAAATAAATGAGGCCTTTTTATTGGATTTAACGAGTCATACGAGACAGAAGATGATGCAAAAATACTGAAACTAAATAATAATATACGAAAAAAAGTGAGTACAAACGTTTTTTAATAGTGACAGATGACAGATGCCATATTTTTAGGTTAAAAAGAATATTGAATAGACATACGAAAACCTGTAGAGATGACAATGGTTGGATAGCTGCGATATTTTTAGGTTGATAGCTTGAAAAAAAAAATAGACAGTAATAATAATAAATGTTTGACAGATGATTTTCCAGGTTGTAAATCTTAAATGCGAAAATAATCGAGTACAAACGAAGATGGTATATTGTAATTGTTGTATTTATTTTTAATAAAGATTAAGACGATGACACGACAATAACGTACTGCGCAGGTTTACATACGATAATGGACGAAGAGTATTTTGTTACCTTTTTACCATCGACAATGGACGTAGAGTATTTTTATTGTACTTGTAAGTAATAAGGAAACGACGATAATGTATGACTACAATACGAACAATACGACTTCTTAGACCTGTTCTCAAATACTGAACTTTTGACTGCTACCTTCCCGTATTCAGAGATCCAGAAAAGTAATGTCTCCTTGGTTATTACATTTATTGTACTAACCAACTACGGCCCCTTTGACAATGCAGCAGCGTGTATTCTTTAAAGATTTCTACGATTTTCCATTCTTTTTTCTATAAATTTCTACGGATATCAACCTTTCAACGTTTCACTCTTCATCTTCTTCTTCAGTAGTTTTTTTTGTTCTTAGGCCTGTACTGTTCTCTACATGATTTCTAAGTATTATTCAATGTTTAGGTCTTTTTGGATCCTCGTATCAATAAATTTTAAGGAGATATTTGTCTCCTCTTTCCGTCTGCCTGTCCTTTTATCTGTATTTTTGTCTGTCTATCCGTTTGTCTACCTAAGATCCTTTTGACCATTTTGCACCTGGTGACATGCCACCGAGACTTAGGTCCTTTTGTCCACGAAACGTAACGAAATGTATCGAAACGCGACGAAACGTGACGAAACGTGACGAAACGAAACGTAACCGAAACGAAACGTAACGAAACGTAACGAAACGTAACGAAACGTAACGTAACGAAACGAAACGAAACGAATACATCAACTGTTTGTTTCCCCATTCCTTTCCGACCAATAGCAATGAACCTTGACACTTGACAGGTCCTTTTGACTCCGCCATCTTGTATATGGTTAGTTCACGTGAACGATGATCGCCATCATCGTTCAAGACATCTGATGGGATATTAACGAAGATATAAAGTGACAAGCGAGAACTAACCCTTGAACTGCGCATGTGCACATGCCATCTAGATGACATTGTCATCTACCATTTTCAACGTTCAAATCCGATCGATATTAACAAAGATATGAAAACGGCATTATGAACTGCGCATGTGCGAAATGACAACTAGGTGTCATTCTCTACACGTAGCCGTTTGAATCGCTAAGGCCTTTCTGGCTTTACATAAAAATTCTCTTCTACGTTAATCATTCTCTACGTAATGCCGTTTTTCTCGCTTAAATCGGACCACGTGATATACGCTAAGGCCCTTCTGGCTTTACACATGAGTTTTCTGTTTAATGTTCATCATTCTTTACGTAATGTCGTTTTTCCTGTTTAAATCAGACCATCGATAGCTGAGATATTTGCTAAGGCCCTTGTGGCCTTTCGTTCTGCGCATGATTTTTCTCTTCAACGTTAATCTATACCACGATCTCTACTTAATGCCGTTTTTCCCGTTTGAATTGGATCAATAGCAGTGAAGATACGTGCTAAGGCCCTTTTGACATTGCACAATATTTTTCTCTTCTACGTTAATCGTTCTTTTCATAATGTCGTTTTTCCCGTTTAAATCGGACCAATAGCAGTGAAGATACACGCTAAGGCCCTTGTGGCATTGCGCATGATTTTTATATTCAACGTTCATCATTCTCTACGTAATATCATTTTTCCCGTTTAAATCGGACCAACGATAGCTGAGATATACGCTAAGGCCCTTCTGACTTTTCATTTACCTCGTATATTTTTCATTGTTTACGTCAACTATTGCCGCCATCTTGGATTTTCGACGTTATCATGTTTACTGATAACCCAGACTTCGAACTTCGATTGACCTTTGGACTTTTAGACAAAAATTGCCAGAATGAACCTTAGCGATTTCTTATGGGATTTAACATGGGATACTTATTTTACTTTAAAAAAATATTGTCTGGTGTAGGATTCGCCTCCTCTCGGAGATCTGGGCTGTTAACCTTGACGCTTGATACTAGCAGAAACGTCAAACGTTAACCGTAAAACGTCAAACGCCAAACGGTAAACGTCAAACGTCAAAACGTCAAACGTCTAACGTCAAACGTGAAACGCTAAACGTCAGTCGTCAAACTTTCCGGTGCACATACCCCCATTTAAATCGGCCCACGTGATACACGCTAAGGTCCTTATGGCATTGCGTTGCATACGTTGCGTGCGTTGCGTGCGTTGCGTTGCGTGCGTTGCGTGCGTTGCGTGCGTTGCGTTGCGTGCGTTGCGTGCGTTGTGTGCGTTGCGTGCGGTTGATTATATACATCATCTTGTAAATGATTATTAAATGTCCTCGTGACCGAGCGGTCTAAGACGCAGACTGGTAATCTCTGGGTCGGTGGATCGATCCCCCGTGTAGTCAGATTTTTTTTAATAAAAAAATGGTTTAAAAAAGTATATTAAAATGGTGTATGGTGGATTGCTGTGATATATTACGTGTATAGAATGAGAGATGGATGACACGTGACTAAACAATTAAAAAGCAATTAAAAATCGATTTGCTGTACACGACACGTGACTAAACAATTAAAAATCGATTAGTAGATATGAATTGCGTGGGCGTGGCAGGGCGGTATCATCAAAGGAAAATTTGGTTCCCACGGTCAGTAAAAAACACGTGACTAAACAATTAAAAAGCAATTAAAAACCGATTAGTAGATAAGAATTGCGTGGGCGTGGCAGGGCGGTATCATCAAAGGAAAATTTGGTTCCCACGGTCAGTAAAAAACACGTGACTAAACAATTAAAAAGCAATTAAAAACCGATTAGTAGATAAGAATTGCGTGGGCGTGGCAGGGCGGTATCATCAAAGGAAAATTTGGTTCCCACGGTCAGTAAAAAGTTCCCAGGCCCAAGTGTCCTGACCCCTGCTCAAGTTCTCCAATGTTTACAAGGCTATTAAGTTCAGCGAATGCATCGTTTAGGGATGTGACATCGGACATGGTCTGTTGGGTATTACTCTTTGGTGCTTCTTTATTTTGCCTCGGTGCTTCTTTCCTGATTTGATTGGAACTTTCATATTCGTTTTGGGCCTTTAACCTTGGGAGTGACCTCTGTGAGGGCAATGCCGGAAAATCTTCTTTTAAAGTGCTAGTGTTGGGTCTTCTGCTCTCCCATTGGTTGACTGCAGGCAATGGGGCGGGTACGTATCTTTTTGGCTGTGGGCGTTGGGATTTCTTTTCCTCTAGTCTTTCTAATCTTTCTAGATATTTAGTACATTTTGTGTAGTTTGCAGGGTGATCACCCCCACAGTTGATGCACGTAGCCGGTGTTTCTCGTGTTTTTACACATGTACGTGTGTGGTGATCCCCTGCACACTTTACGCATTTTGCGGGTTTGCCACAGTTGGCCGTTGCGTGACCCCACTGTTGACAGTTGTGGCACTGTATGATTTGTTTTATCGATTTTCTAATCTCCCAAGTAACTCTGATGTACAGTACCCTTCTGACGTTTTTGTTTAGGAAATCTAACGTCAACGTGGGGCCAGTGATGATCAGGAAAAGTGGCCTGTTTTTTGTATTCATACGAAAGATGGAACGTGGTTTTATGTCGTATTCTTCTATGAGATTTTCCTCGATGTCTTGTGGTTTTGTTCCATCTGCTAGGCCTCGAAGTACGAAAGCATGGGATTTGTCTTCGTATGAGATATATGTGTGAAATGGCATTTTCTCTGCTCTGATGCTTTTCACCATACGTTCATAATCATCTTTTTCATCCACGAAGAGGATGGTGGATGTGTTTGTATGTTTTAGGCTGAAGTGCCCTTTGACAAGTTCTTTAATGTCTGCGACAAGTTGATTTTGGTTGGCAGTTTTACCCTCAATCACTATCGGTGGCATTGTGGTGGTCTTTTTTTTTCGGGGTATTTTGGAGCATGTTGGGTTTAGCACTTGCCTTCTTTGTTTCAATTGTCTTTTCTGCGTTTTTTACCTGCATTTGTGCTTGTGGTACATTGCTAGTGGGGTTTTCTTCTCTTTGCTTGCCCATTTTTCTCTTCCTCTTTACAATTTTTCTGATTTCGTCATCATATGCAGAATCTGAATCGTCTGTTAGGACATGGTATTTATTTTGTGTTGTGGTCAACGTTTTTTTGGACTTTTCCTTGATCAAAATTTGGAAATTTGAACTAAACTTTTTGGGTGTTTCAAAAGGTAGTTCGTTAGTTGCGAGGGTGTTGGCTTCCATTATTTCTGGGGGTGATGCAGTACCTTCTTTCCTTAGTAGGAATACGCTGTTTGGCGAGTGAGGCAGTACCTCTTGAGTGGTGTTTTTTGTATTGTCCCCATTTGTACTTTTATTATCGTCCTCTGTCGTTTGACTATAGTATCTGCTATTTCGTGATTCTGCGTTATTACGTTCTTCTTCAGAAGTAATATTGGACTCGTATCCCAGTATGTTTTTTGTTGTAGATTTTGGAATATCGTTCCGTTTGGTTCTAGGGTCGTTGTATTGCCGGGTTTTCCTTATTGTGCCAGTGTTCTTTAGGGTTATGGTACTCATGTCCACCATGGTTCCCAGAATTGAATCAGGGGGTAAGGGGACATACCCAAAGCGGACGCTACTCAGTTCACATCCACCTTGGGCGTTTTCCTTACCTCCTGTTTTAGTTGGAGTGCTGTGTAGGGTGTTTTCATCAATTTTATTGGTTTTGAAGTCCAGGGGGTTGGCAGATACATTTTGGGGGAGGCTAAGCGTTTGTACTTGAGCTCCGTCTTCTCCTGAGACGTAAGCAGATACAAATTTTCCGCTATCAGGAGATTTCTCTGCGATTTCTTTATTGCTGTCGGTGTTTACAACTGTAGTGTCCATGTTATCGTCGCTACTCTCTGCGCTTAGTGAATCATCTGATTTTTCAAGCTCATCTATTAGCTTTTGGACTGACTTATCATATTCCTGTCCGGAAATGTTGGTAACACTATCGTCCTGGCTGTCGTGGTACTCCAGGGACTCGTCGGACCCGGCCACCGATGGCTGATGTCTCCTCTGCTATGTCTGCCGGTGTATTTGCCGCCTCACTAAGACCTTGGCGGTCAAGAGAAGGTCGTTTCGGAATTTTTTTTGCCTGGGGGGGCCCCTGTACCGGGCAGCTGACCCCAGGATTAGTGGAAGTAGTAGAAGTTAGTTCGTGTTTATGTTGAGTACTCACAGTTGCATTGAATTGGGTTTTCAGTCTGTATTTTTCCACTTTTGGAGATTTGAAGTTTGTGCTGGTGGTCGTAACCCTCTTTAGAGCATCCGTATTGAATCTGGTTTTCAGCCGTTTGGAATAGGTTGTCTCAAACCCTTCAATGGCTTCTTTGGTTGCCCTTCCGGGCCCGGTCATAAACCGCTTCCCTAGCTTTGAACGTACTTACACTGGCGTTTAAGAAAATTAATTATAAAGAAAAATATACTTTGACAGCTGTCACTTCGAAAAATAAACAAATTTGCGTAGATTCGCTGAACTGTACCCTAGCAAAGTTCTAGGTAAACTGATTCTTCTTGTTAAATTTGAATTATGTAAACCGTGCAAGTTTCCGTCCGACTGAAAGACGTTTTAAAGACGGCTTTGAGTTTTCACATTAATATATGGATTTGGTAAGACGTCTTAAGAACGTCTTTGAGCTCTTACATTAATACGTCTGAATTATGACTTCTGCAAGACGTCTTATAAGACGCCTTAATAACGTCCTAGGACATTGAGACCATACCAAGACACAAAAAAGACGTCTTTCAGACGTCGTGTCCTATCTGGGTAGAGATCCCACCACCAGAGAAGCACTCTTAAGGAATGATCAGCTGACACTAAACAAGGCTATCCAATTCTGCAGAACCAGCGAGCAAAAGCCAAAATTTACAATTCCAAGATACATCCGAGATTAATTTTTTAAGGAGAAATGATTATAAGAAAAATAGGAATATGAGAAGAGAAAATGATATTAAATATAAAGAGAAGAATACATTTTTATGCAGAAGGTGCCAAGTAACTCATGGACCACGGGAATACCCAGCTTTCGGGAAAAGATGTACCAAATGTGGAATGAAAAATCACTTTGCTGTATCATGCCGAGTCAGAAATATAAGGAATGTAGAAGAAGACGAAGGTCAGAGCAGTTCTAATGAAATTTTTATAGGAAATGTTGATGTAAACAAAAAGAACAAAGATATGTGGGAAAAATATCTAGAGGTTGAACATATCAAAATTAAAACAAAGTTAGATACAGGTGCCGATGTAAATGTTATACCATTAAAAATTTTCAAAATTTTATATCTAACCTTAAGATAAGACCAACTGAATATAAATTAAAGGCATTTGAAGGCACCGTAAATAAACCAATTGGACTTGTAAATTTAAATATTGAGTATAAAAATGAAAATATATTTGAAGACTTTGTAATTGTTGAGGGGGCAAATGAGGTTCTCATCGGTGGTCAGGCTTGTTTACAATTAAATTTAGTCAAGAGGGTATATAATATAAATAGTAGCACAACCCTAAAACAAAAATTTTTAAATAATAATAAATGCATTTTTAGTAGGTCAGGTAAATTCCCAGGTAAATATGAAATTACCACCTATAATGATTTTGAACCAGTTTGCTACCCACCTACTAGAATTCCTCTTGCCATCAGAGAACCGTTAAAAATGAGTTACAAAGATTAGTAGATAGGAAAGCAATAATTAAAGTTGATGAAATTGACCCAAACGCAAGTATAAATAGAATGGTAATTGTTGAAAAATCTAATGGCAAAATAAGGTTGTGTCTAGATCCTTCAAATCTAAATAAACTAGGGTAGGAGAAACTATTGAGGAAATTTGTGCTAAACTGTTAAATAAAAAAAATATTTATGTATTTGATTTATCTGAGGGATATCATCAGTTGGAAATTGATGAAAAATCGTCTTGGAAGTGTTATATTTCTACCCCATTTGGTATTTACAGATTTATAGTATTACCCTATGGTTTGACAAATTCACAAGATCTGTTTCAAGATGTTGTTGAAAATAACTTTGGTGACATTAAAAATTTAGTCATATGCCACGATCATATGATAGTCATTGGGAAAGATAAGAATGAGCATGATGCAACTGTAAAAAAAATTATTGACAAAGCTAGACAGGTAGGAGCTAAATTTAATAGTGATAAATTCCAATACTGTCAGGAAAATGTTTATGGGGCAAATTTTTAGTTAATCTGGCATGCAGGTAGACCCTGATAGAATTGAGGCCTTATGGAAACTAGAGAGCCAAAAAAATAAGACAGAGCTTCAAAGAATTATATGCGCCTTCAATTATATCAGAAAATATGTCTTAAATATTCATCCTTTATGCCAGTTGTTAAAAAATAATATTGAATGGCAATGGTTGCCAACACATCAAAAATGTTTTGAAAATCTAAAGAAATCGTTTGCAACTCTCTATCACTAGTCCCATTTGACCCAAAAAGAAAATTGTAGTACAGTGTGATGCATCTGCAAATGGACTAGGATGTTGTTTGATCCAAGTTCAAGAAAACAATATTTTAAAATTAGTATCATGTTCATCACGATCTATGAATGAATATGAAATCAATTACAGTCAAACTGAAAAAGAATTACTCTCAATCTAATATAGCACCCAAAAATTTCACATTTTTTTATACCACGCCAAAATTGACATTCAAACAGACCATAAATCAATTATATCCATAATGAATAAGCCTATCTGTAAAATTGGTTCTGTACGTTTACAAAGATTAAGGTTAAAATTACTAAAATATGTACTAAATGTATACTATATGGAAAACAAATTCACTTTGCAGATATGCTTTCCAGATCAAGTCTAAAGAAAGATAGTTTGGACATGGATATGTTTGATATGGTCCATATGGTATCCAAACATCTTATAGCGTATCTTTTACTAAAAAAAGTTATAGATCGCAATACCTTGACTTCGGCTAGTTCAGCACACGACTACTTGGGCGGTGAGTGCGGATCTTCTCTATTAGTTAGACGTTAAGTGGCAGGCACTGCAATGGGCGCCACTGCATCGATTAAGGGGGAGTAGGGGAATACAGAAACCTATACGAAATTATATCTGCTTAAGAGAAACATGTTATACCTAAAGGGATGTGTTAACTATCAATACCTAAATCAGTGAAAGAAAGAAGGAAATCAAACTAATATTTAATAAATTCAATTTATTAATAAAACATTGGTGTGAAGAGTATCTCTGAAAGATACCTATGAACTGTAAGTATAGAAGATATGAAAGATATCTGTATACAACTTGGCTATTAAGAATACATAAAATATATGAATATTTGTCAAGAATACTAACCATACATAAAAAAAATTATATGATCTCTATATTATATTCGTTTAATAAATCTCAACATCTCAATGTGCGAAGATCATTAATAAATTAGAGATATAATAGGTATACTTATTATCCATAAAATTTAAAGGAAAAGTAAAGTTTTAATACCTAATACTTAAATTATAGAAAATTTACAAGAACCTTAAGTTCAGGCTCCGTTTTATAACTTAATATAAAAAAAATGATCAAGTTAAATAAAATTACAATACCCCGTTAAATTTAGATACAATTAATACTTCAAGTATGGTAAATTGTTTACCTAGGATATAGATCTATACCGGTGGCATACAAAAGGACATTTAGCTTAACGAAAATATAAACAAGTTATATAACATACCCTTAGAAAAGAAAATATGCGTAAAAATGAAAAATACATTTGTTCTAAACTCTAAAAGGGTAGAACCAAAATTATAATAAAGTTAAATTAAAAAAAAATAAGCATCACTGCATTTCATGCTATTATAATAAAATTAAAGTTCTTACGGATCACACTGGGCTCTATTTTATGCCTGAATAGGGCATATGAACTCCCACACCCTATTGAGCAGCACTGGGGGGTTGTTGGTCAACAACACCTAATGGGAAATTGGAAAAAGTTGATCGGGAACCAGCAGATCCCATGACTCCAGCAGTTCCGCAGCTCTGTGAGCTCTGGGCATCACTCATAACAGTATGTCCTTGCCCCAGCGAATCGGTACAGGAATCCAACACATCCTTTCTACACAGCATCATGCCTAGATCCCTAATTCCACAGGACATCACTTCTGAAATGATGAGAACCAATATCCGGAACCGAACAAGGGTAAAAGTCGGTATTTGTCTCGTGGACACGTTCTGCAACAGCAAAATGGAGGACACCAACGCCCACATGGGTTCGTCCTTCATGAACAGCAGAGTTTCAGGTGAAACTAGGACCCTAATAAGTTTCGTTTATTAATAATTACCAAATAGAAATTAAAAACATACCCTTCGCTGAGGGGAGCTATCCAATAAAATTTGCCGGTAGGGCACATGGGCTGGAACACACACACACACGTGGCTTTTTAATCACTTTCTCTCCCCGGCTTTCAATCACCAAAAAGAAAGAATTCGCGGTGAACAACTGTCAGTTGTAATTACCTGAAGAATCGGCCGTGGCTGTTGAACCGAACGAGCTTTGTGGATTCATAAATTAAAAGAAATCCGTATTTTAGAGAAGAAGTAATAATTTAATTTAGTATAAGTCAAATAGATATTGTTTAATTTTAATATTTCCAATGTTAATTTTTATTAATAAAGAGTTTAATAGTGAATTTAGTTTTAATTTTATAAGTCCTATTGTACAGCTTAGTAGTCACAACCAAAATATTGTAAATTATAGGAATAGGCAACACCCAATACGTTAAAATGTATTGTGAGTTGTCGAACATAAACGTACTAATTAATTTAAATATTTCAATGTTTTATTAAATGTATGTATCTAATAAATCTTAGGATAATAAAACGTTACAATCTACCTATGAGTGATGAAAAAATAACAAGTTTCAGAATCGAATAAGCGAAGGATCAGACACTTAACAAGGTATTTGACTATTGTTATAAAGGATGGCCCAAAGAAAGTAAAATACAAGCAGATATTAAACTGTATCATAAATTAAAAAATGATTTATATGTTGAAGCTGGCATCATTTTTCTAGAAAACAAAATAGTTGTACCAAAGGCATTACAAAAATCAATGATTCAATTATTACACAAAGGTCATTTAGGGATAAATGAAACTATAAATAAAGCTCGATCTCTATTTTTTTGGCCAAGTTTGGCCAAATATAGACATCTTAAATTTCATTAAAACTTCCAGAACATGTAAAAAATTCATGCCTTACAACTCTAAAGAACCAATGTTACCACATGCTATCCCTAAGTTAAGATTTAACAAAATCGGTGCTGATATTTTAGAGTTCGGTAGTAAATCTTATTTAGTTTTGATTGACTATTTTCCCACTGGATAGAAATATGCCCCCTATTAAACAAAACTTCTAATGCAGTTATAGGTTATAGATGCAATGCAATGCGTGTTTACACGATTTGGATTTCCTCTGTATCTCATAGCTACCATTTATATCAACAAACTGCAAAGACTATTATAAAATTAAAGATGTCACTGTTTCAACTTGTACCCCGCATTACCATCAAAGTAACGGACTTTTTTGAAAAATGCCTTGAAGAAAATCTGATTTTAGAGAATTGTTGCTAGAGTACAACACCCCCATTATAAGCCTAAAAGCATCACCATCTCAAATTCTAAATAGTAGGTCACTTAGGACCGATTCTCGGTGGAATCGGTCCTAACAACGTCATTTTAATCTCAGTTTAATACAGCGGTGGAATCGGTCCTTAGAACACAATTACCAATTGAAGGGCTTGTGGGAAGAGGGTAACAAGCCACCTGTTCTCAGTTTTGAGTTATTTCAACTTTTATACTTTGAGCAAATCCTGAAATCAGAATTATCAACCTTGCACAATACTGATTTTTTATTAGTATATTTATATATAGGGGAGCGTGGTCTATGATGGGACACTTTTCAATATTTTATTTTTTCAGACGCATATTTTACTTTCTTAAAGGTTTAAGGGTATCAAATCATTGCTTCGGATATTCTTATGTGTTATTTGAGATTTTATATAAAATTAAAAGTAAAGAATATATGATGGTTGTACCAGTATGAATCACTTGTCCCAGTATAGACCAATACAGGTTCATAGTGGGACCTCTATTGGTTTATGATGGGACACGTACGGTCTATGCAGGGACTAATGAAATTTAGATACCTCTGGAGTATCAATCTTAAAAATATTTAAAACATTTATTTGCAATCAAACTTAGTACAAAACAGAACATAAAATTATGGCACAATATAGAATTCTTAGAATTCAAAACATATATTGAGAAAATTCACATTTAAATTGTAACTAACGTGCTGAACGTTTTGTTGAACCTATTGCAGAAGGTTTTGGTAAACTCCTGACAATATTTTCTTGTGCTATGGTATCAATATCCTCTTTTTCGGGATATGCAAAACTATTACCTAGTACTTTACGAAGAAAAGAAACCACGTATTGGCCGTTTATAACATCTTCTACACGAATTGTTTTTTTGGTAGGGTATTTAACTATAACAAAATCTCCGATATCAATATCTAGATCTAATTCGTTGTCCTCATCATTACAAAATGTGTTTTCATCAATCGTATCCTCTGTTTCTGACTCTTCTGAGCTTGGTTTTTTCTTTTTGTATTTTTTTGTAAGTAATTTTTTATTTCTTTCATTATCTTTTTTTTGTTGTTTTCCAAACACTTGTTTTGTAACTTTTTGTTTTTTATTTTCTTGTTTTTTTTTCTTTTAAAAATTTTCTTTCTTCTCTTTGTCTATACTCTTCCTCTATTTTATCTTTTACAGGAGTGACTGTAAGTACTAGTGATTGTCCCTTCTTTCTTTTAGTATTATTTTTTCTAGGTGCAGCTTCCAGATGGGGTCGAATGGTTTCAGGTGTTACTAATGTGGATGTTCTAGAACATGAAGGTCCAGCTACGGGTGATAAATCCGTAGGTATGAAATATACAGAAGTAATATCAACAGAATTAACTAAGTTTTCTAGAGGAAGATGACGTTCAAAATTATCAACTTCGGTGGATGCCTCTTGGATAGTGTTTGCTTCGCATGTTAAAGTACTTCGAGATTTTGGGTTTAAAAAAGTGCTTGCTTCACATGTTAAAGTATTTTGAGATTCGGGATTCAATAAAGTTACATCTTCAGGACAGTCTGTGACGTAGGACATCATGAAATCTTGATCTGTAAATACGTTTGAGTTAAGCGGGCAAATGCCAGTTTTCTCAAAACCTTTTAAAATATTTGTTGGGGTAAACGCAAGAGGAAATGCTTTACCAACAATTTCACTTATATTATAGATTGTTAACGGTGTCCCCGGGTGATTAATTATCCATTCATCAGCTGATCTATTATAGTAAGACTTAAAGGGTCCAGAGCAAGACACATCCAAGGGCTGCATCCGGTGGCTGCAATGAGGTGGTAAGGTCAATAAAACTATACCATTATCTTTTGCTTTTTGTAAAACATCCACTGCATAATGGCTTTAATGGTTGTCTAGTATAATCAATATTTTTTTTCTGGAGAGCAGTTAGTATGTTTAATAATATGATCCATACACTCTAAAAATGTATTTGAAGTCATCCAACCTGTAGGAAATGCCGAACCACTAGAACCAGGAGGAGCGTGTTGTAACATTTTTGGTAGAAATTTTTTTCTTGGAAAAACCATAAATGGGGGTATAAAAGTACCATTGCTGGATATTAAACAACATAAGGTTTCTAATATACCTCGTTCTCCCGAAGTAATTTTTCCGACTTGTTTACAACCACTTTGAGCTAATATCTTTGGAGGCTTGTGCACAGTCGTCACACCAGTTTCGTCTAAATTATAAATGTCACTTGCACAAAATTTATACTTTTGGAGAACATTTGTCAGATTTTTAAAAATTTCACTGACGTTGTGTTCGTTAAAGCTTGTCGCACGAGACAAGCTCGTAGCTTCTGGTGTACGTAACTTTAACCGAGAATTTCGATGTCTGAAATTTTTCATCCACTCACCTCCAGCGACACCATTTGTATTCCAGGTGTCTGGTATAACTATTAAATTTGTAACGGCAAACGAATATGCCAAAATTCTAGTTTCTCTTTCAGTTAAGCCATAGCACATATAAGAGGCATCAAGTAAATACTGTACCACCATAGCTTCCTCTGCTTCAGTAAATACTGATTTATACCCATGTTTTTGTACAAAACTATATTTAGCTTTTTCGTCATCTGAAAAAGTCTTATATTTTAAAATATTACGATGTAAAGCCGATTTTGATATCGAATGCGTTGCTGCTTCTCTCAAAGTTTTTTGTCCGCTTATCACTTGCAGCACTGCTTCCTTCATTTGATTTGCTCTTTCCAAGTGGAATATAGCACTATCTTCATAATGCTCTTTTAACTTTCCCCTTGGCCACTTAGGCATTGTTACAAAATCTGCAACAAAATGAAAAAGTTTAACTAATTATTTATTACTTAACTAAGTAATAAATAATAACCTAAAAATTTATTTTTTCTCCTATGAAAAAGAGATTTATATGTTTTAGATTTACTAAAACAGTTAAAAATCACTCGAACCCCCATATTTATTTTTGTTTATAAAAACCGTTAGCAAAACACTTAAAATTTGCATTATTTCTCATTATTTATATGTTTCCCAGTATAGACCACATTTTGGGGTGTCCCAGTATGCACCATACATGAATTTCCCAGTATAAACCAGTTCATAAAATATTTATTGTAGCCGATTGTTTAAAATAGGCAACATAAAATACATTTATTGGCATAGTCGCTTACTGTCTAATGCCATAACCTCAAAACATATTAAATATAGTTTTAAAATTTTAATTAATAAAGGAGTTATAAACAAAACTGTTTGAATAGAATGTACAAATGTAATTCATTATCTTACCTTTTTACTAAAAATTTCAAATATATTTCTTAATGCTTGTCAAAGATCACAATTTCCTAAGACACAAAATGCGAATAAACTTACGACACAACATAAGGTGGTTCGATACTTGAAAAGATTACTTACAACGTTGTCAGATTGATTGTCCCATTATGAACCATGTCCCAGTATAGACCACGCTCCCCTAAATACACCAAAATGTGCAAACAAAACGAAAAAATATCGTAAGATAACAAAAAATTAATCAATTTTGGTAAAAAAATGCGGCTTTTTCAACTTAAAAATTATACCCTGTTTATTGATTGTTTTAAGGTAATATGAACTTGTAATACATATTAGTCTAACACAAATGAAAAAAAAATTATGTTTCTGCATCATCAAGATCAAGATGTTCTATATTATTATCTTCATCTATCTCTGCCTCCAGGTGAACATCTTGTACACCGAGCTCTGCATAAATACCATGATAAATAGGGGGGATATAGGGTAGTAGTTCCTTAAAGTTTTTCAATTTTTTTGGATTTATTGGGACAAAGGCAGAATATTTAAGGGGCAGCTCTGATAAGTTTGTACACTTTGCAAGTTGCACACCCCGTTTTCCAATGTTGACTGGCTTAATAAAATTAAACACAACCAACCAAAAGCGTCAAAATTGGATAACAGCAGGTCTTGTCCGGTCAATAAACCATAAAAATAAATTATATAAAGAACGTCAACAAAATCCAAATGATGAGCAAAAAAAACATTTATACGTCAACTATCGTAAACAGATAAATGAGTTAATTAAAATTACAAAACGCAATTACTACCGAGCCGAAATACAAAATAATACAAAATATTTATGGAATCTGGTCAACAAAAAAAATAAAAAAAACAATATTATTAATGAAATACTCACAAATTCGGACGAAAGAGTCAATGATAAAAAAGATATTGCGGAGAAATTTAACAATTATTTTGCTTCGGTAGGAGAAAACCTAGCACGAAAAATATCAAGACCAACAAATCCTCATCCAACCCGGAAAAAAAATTGTAACACTTTTTATTGGTTACCAGTGACTGACGAAGAGATTAGAGAAATAATATTGTCACTTAAAATAAATAAAGCACCGGGAGTATATAACTTGAAAGCCGAGTTATTTAAAAAACTGCATAATGAGCTAATCAGACCCATTGCTGATCTCATAAATTTGATATTTTCTAGTGGGGTCTGTCCTTCCATATTTAAAACAGCTATAGTCACTCCAATTCATAAAAAAGATAAAAAAGATCAAATGTCCAATTATAGACCCATATCCCTAATTACTACGTTGGCTAAAATAATGGAGAAAACTGTAAAAAAAAGATTAATGGACTTTATAGACAAACATAAATTATTGTCAGAGCGACAATATGGATTTCAGAAAGGATTATCAACAAATGATGCAATTAAGACCTTGGTTTCCTCAATATATAACTCCATTGATAAAACCGAACCAACAGCAGTACTGTTCCTTGACTTAGCTAAGGCGTTTGATACTGTGAGTCATTCGCAGTTGTTAGACGTCTTGGATGATGCAGGGATACGGGGACTCCCATACACATTTTTCGAAGACTACTTAACTAACCGAAAACAACATGTTAGGATAAATGGAGAACTCAGTAGAGAAAAAGTTGTATCGTTTGGAGTTCCTCAAGGTACCGTACTGGGACCAATTCTCTTCAATTTGTCCATTAATGATATATTTTATTTTAACTCTTCGGGGAAGGTAATTGGTTTTGCAGACGACACTGCTGTAATATATAGTGACAAAACGTGGGAAAATTTAAAAAATAAAATAGAAACTGATGTAAAAAAAATATTTGATATATTTAGACACAAAATGCTTACGATTAACTACAACAAAACCTATATTGTTCCGTTTACCAGTTATAAATACAAATTACCACTTTATAATAAAATTATTATTACGGACAACAATATGATTACTGAAATTTCTTTAAAATCTGAAATTAAATATCTTGGTGTAAAAATAGATTCACATTTAAGATGGACCTCACACTTATCGGACGTAGCTAAAACATTAAGGTTTTTATTATATAAATTTAAATATATAAGAACAATACTAAACTTACCACATCTAAAAACGATTTACCATGCACTTGTGGAATCGCGTCTCAGATATGCCATCATAAGTTGGGGAGGTACATTGCCAAGTCATCTAGAACAGGTCGAAATCCTACAGCGAAAAATTTTAAAAATTATATATTGTAAAAATCTAAGATTTAACACTAATGTAATGTCTTTAAGGCAGCTATATCTTTTTAGTCTAATCATTCATTTATTTCAAAACCGCACTTACCTACAAACACCTGGCCATTATTATCATACTAGAACTAAAACAAAAGATTATATACAAACAAATACTGCTAAAAAAAACATAGGTACGAGATGTTTCGATTTTGTAGCACCCCGCTTGTTCAACTTCCTACCTGATATGTATAAAATTTATATAAGAAAACTAAACTCAACTAATCTCTTAAAATCGATTTTTAAAACTTATATAAAAACATTAGGATCTAAAGAAATAGATAAAATAATTGAAATTGAGTAAAAAAAACCAAAATAAATATTAAAAAAAAAAAAAAAACTTTAAGATCAAAATAAAATAAATGTAACAAACTAAAGAATCAGAGAGAATTATGTATACTAGTTTTAAGTCTAGTGTAGAAAAAATTGTATAATGTATTATATTATATTTTTAAGTCATCCGTGTACTCCATGCTCAACCTTTATGGTCTTAATCGATTACACTGATAAAAATTCTTAAATTGATTGTTATGTATTCTGTATTTGAACAGTATGTTCTGTTTAAAAAATGCAAATGATATAAACTGCAATCGTAAAATATACTATTACTTTTGTTTTTAATCATTAAATATTTATTTAAAGATAAAATTACTTAAAATGAATAAGAAAAAAAATGTTAATATCAAAATAAAATAAATGCAATAAACCAAATTAGAGTAGTGAACATTATCTATATTTATAGGTCTAGTGTAGAGAACATTATGTAAAATATTTTTAAATCATCGGTGTACCTCATGCTCAACCTTTATGGTCTTAATGGGTTACACAGATGAAACATTTTAAATTAGTGTCATGTATTTGAACAATATGTTCTGTTTATTTAGTCGTATTACTGTTTGTTTTAAATGGTTCGTTTAAGTAATATTTTATGAACATGGTATTGGGATGCTCTACTTCAAATCAGAAGCATCGTACCTTGCTAAAATTCACATTTTCTTTTGTATCCGTCGTATTTTTTTTGTTTATATTTTTTAGTATATCTCCAAAAGCATAAAAATCGGCCTGCGTCATTGATATTACTTTGAAAGGATTTTTTGCTTTAGCTTCTCTCACAGCACTGTGCCATTGTTCTGGAGAATATACCTGCTTTAAATATTTTTTTCGCTTCTCGATAGCAGCGAAATCCCTATCTGATGGTAGGTGGGTATGCCCTGGCACTAGAAATCTATGTTCAATGCCTTTGAATTTCATTTCGTGTATCATCTGTAACCATAAGCACATTATCGTCCAGTTCTTATTCTGCCCCCCACAGTTGTCTGTTTAAAATATTAGTTCTTCTGCTTGAGGGGCAGTATGATTGATATATTTCAAAATAACACTTACTATTTCTTCGCTTCCACGCTTTGCTATGTGTTCCGGCCACATAAACATGAAACCTTTTCCAGTGTTACAGTTGTGTACACCAAGATTGTACATCCAGGCCTTTCTGAGGTAAAACGCCTTTCCCACAGTCAAATCTGGTAGTGGAAGGGCTTGTTGAAGATCGAAAGAAATTACAGTTTTTTTTGCCTCCTTTTTTAGCTTCTTCTGTTTCACTATTAAGACTAGCCTGCATCGCGATTGCTCTTCGTTGATGTAATTCTAATTGGATTCGAGTTTCTCCCAGTTTGGCTTCGTCGTTTGTAGTTGATTCCATTAATGTCTTGTATTGATCACATGTGTCGCTCTTAGGCAACTTAAACCCAATGTTGTATTGACCACATAAAATCCTTCTGTAGGCATCATCTTCTTTAGCTGGTTGTGGAACACCTTGTTCTCTACACCACGAAATATAGAACTTTGTATATAGGGAAGCAATAGACAGGTCATGATCGATGTAAACACGATTGGGATTACACGGCCTGCTGTAGTGGCTTGTATATTTAGGTATTGCCTCAATATGATCATGAACACTTTTTACTGTTTCTTCTGGTAATCGATTTTTGCGATTGTGATGTTTATAACGTTGGTCATATTTAGGAATCGTATCTCCCTGTCTAATATGTTTGCAAATATTGTATATTCGCTTCTTAGAGTTCTGAAACCCATGAATAGATAAGAACTCCTCCTTGCATATGTGTGTGTCAAGTCCCTGAATCTTCACGAAATACGAAAAAGTCACTGATCGAGAAGAAGTTTGTCTGTTTTTTTGGGATAACTTCTTTTTTTAGGCATAGCCTTTATCGTACCAAAAAGATACACGTTCTGTTTGTCATATGAATCCAAGTTCCAGAATGAATGGAAAATTGTCTCTTAATTTCCTAAAAGTAATGCTCTGCGTTTTTTTTGCAATGGCATGGAGGTCCCATGGTTTTGGGGGGAATTTTTTTTCCCTTCCAATCATCATACGAGTGACCTAAATTCCGACGCTTTTTGGCTTTTTCTCGTTTCCTGGTTTCTATATTTTGATGCCGCCACCTGGACTTAGGTTTTTTTTCAGGCGTTTCAATACAGCCTCGTGATATGTTTGGATCCTAGAATAAAGAAAACATTATTGACAAAAGAAGGAAACAGGCCACAAAAAGAAGGAAAATAATGTATTGTCGAAAGAAGGAGTTATGCATAACATATGGCATTGTCAATAGCTTAAAAAGGGTGGTAAGTTGTTTCCGTTTGTATAAATACAAATTGATACTTTAAGTGATTCTTTATCTGATCCTTTTGTAACCTCATGTATGTTACGTTCGCCTCTTAGAGCAATGATTTTTCTACTTTTAGGACATATCTGAAAAGCGGATTCATCGCAGTTAAATATTCTGTTTGGATCTTCGAGAACGTCAAAAACATTTTCATGTTTTAAACTAGTTTTAACTTCTGTGAATCAGTTTCGAATTTTTTCCTCTGTGACAACATCTCGTTTTCCACCTAATCGCTCTGAGGTTCTTCTGGATAGTGCTTCTTTATGTCTATTTATAAATTATGTAAACCATTTTCTACCAGGATTGTTGTTATTAAACGAATTTTCTCTTCCGATGTTTAATATAATTTTCATCTTCAACTATAGCTAAAGTCATTATTTAAACAAACTTTTTTAAAATATTTTTTTCACCCAATAGTTGCCACAATGTGGCAATTACTGGAAATTTAACACTTCATATTTCAAGTAATTGCCATCCTATCTTAAAAGGTAAAAAACTTTTTAGCAAAAACACTTTATATAACCATCCCAGCTAGCACAAAAACATTCCATCTACGTTAATAAGTTGCAATTTTAGGCTCTTTAAGCTCACATATGTACTTTTAATGTAACCTTATTATCCATGCAACCTCCGAATGTCCGCAATGGCAAGACTTTTATAGTACATCTCGTAGAGATTACAAAGTTAAGTTCGGAAAACATTACACTAGCACTTTTACGGTACTTTCCCCGAAAGTTGCTCTGAAAAGTTTTATAGATGTTATAATGTGAATTCATTCTACAACATACAGTGTGTACACGGATGGACTTAACAATACTTGTAAAAATATTTATTTTAAATTTAAAAGTACTTCTTCATAATTTCTTTTGCTTGTAAATAAATACGATTAACGTGGAGAAATTATGAAAAAGACCTTTTTTAAAAAAATTTAAATAAATATCGTTACAAATATAGTTATGTCCATCCTTCGATACACTATATGTAAAATAGTATATTGAGGATATAGTAAAATCTGAAGAAAACAAAATAAAAAATTGGATAAATTTATTATTAAAAAGCTTTTGAAATCAAGTACCAATATCATACAAGTAGAGATAGGTATTAATAATATAGGTAACGCAGTTACACATATGTGATATCATAAAGTAGCTATAAAACATTGACAAATTGGACAAAAGTAGGTATAAAGGGTATATAAGGAATATCTCAAAGGTTCACTAGAATCGAAAACACTCAACGCTTGCACGAAAGAGTATAATAAGGTACCTATATTGCAAAGGTTCACTAGTATCTAAACTGGTGAACGATTGTAGAAAAGTAGTAAAAAGTGTATTTATATAAGGTATATTTCAAAGGTCACTAGATTTTTATTAAGATAGCAGTTGTACGATGCTAAAAAAATATATTTGCCTACAACTGGTACTAATCATAGTTTTAATACGATATAATAATAATAATAATAATAATAATAATAATAATAATAATAATAATAATAATAATAATAATAATAATAATAATAATAATAATAATAATAATAATAATAATAATAATAATAATAATAATAATAATAATAATAATAATAATAATAATAATAATAATAATAATAATAATAATAATAATAATAATAATAATAATAATAATAATAATAATAATAATAATAATAATAATAATAATAATAATAATAATAATAATAATAATAATAATAATAATAATAATAATAATAATAATAATAATAATAATAATAATAATAATAATAATAATAATAATAATAATAATAATAATAATAATAATAATAATAATAATAATAATAATAATAATAATAATAATAATAATAATAATAATAATAATAATAATAATAATAATAATAATAATAATAATAATAATATTTATTCAAGAATAACACAAGTTACAAAGTAATAGAATAACAATTTCAAATAAATAAATATTAATACTCAATAAGTGCCAATAAGGCACTTGTTTTGAGAACAAATAAAATATAAAAAAATTTTAATATAAACAAATATAAAAATATAAAATAAAATTAATGCATTATAGAGAAAAAAATATGTATTTTAGATAATATTTTATATAGACAAACACAATCAAAATACCTACATTTAAATAACGAGATATTGAAACGTTAGTTAATTGAAAGAATATTATTTATCACGTCCATTTTCTCATTTTTGATCAATTTTTTTAAATTATTTTTAAATATGGACAAGGTATTACATTTTATGTCGACTGGGAGGGTATTATATAATTTTGGACCTAGATACAAATACGATCGTTGTCCTACCGATTTCTGAGTACGAGGCACAGTATGGAGATGTTTTTTCCTTGTGCTATATGAATGATCTGGTAAGTTAAATAGTTGTTTGTATTTAATATTAATATTATAATAAAAAAATTGTTTTAGATCCATAACATTTGCCTCAACAAACAATGAGTTTGAAGGATACCTGAGCATTATTTTTAAAAATGTTTTTTGCAGAACTTCAAGTGGTTGTAAATGCTATGGTACAATATTTTAAGTTGATGTGGTTGTAGATAATCTCTTATATTTTTAAATTTATATAGTATCATTCTTAATTTTTGGCATATAAAAGTTATGTTTTCTTTCCATTGAGATATGAATCCATGTAAACCCCTAGATATTTTATCTTATTTTCAGAGAGAATGTTAAGTGTTTGCCCACATTTAGTGTCAGTAACTTAATGTCAAACCAGTTTTTCAGATTTGGGAGGTCCTCTTCAACTTTTTGCTTTAGTTCTAGCCATGAGTTAGCCACGAATCCCGCGAAGATATAACTTGATTAAACTGAATATCGATAAATGTAAAGTCTTAAGGTTTAATAAAACAGCTAATATCATTATGCATGATTATGTCATTGCAGGTTCTGAACTAAGTGTTGAGCAAACTATAAATGATCTTTGTGTTATTTTTGACAGGGGCCTATCGTATATTCCTCATTTTATTAGATTCCTTGTTCCTGCCAGACTTACTAGGCAGATTAAACTATTTTATGGACAGAATTTATTTGTAGATGTCCAATTACAATAAGTATTTTTCAAATTATGACATTTTAATAGGTTTTTTTTGAAAGTGCCAACTTTCAATACACTATTGACTTCATTTTTATACTATGACAATTTTATTAATTTCTTTTTTATTTTATTTTAAATGTACCATTTACAACTTTATGTATCTGTAGCGTACTATAAACAAATAGATAGATAAATAAATAAATATGTGAACTTAATTATATAGTTTCTTCCGTAAACATAACTTTGTAGATAATAAATTTACGTGTGTAATTATTATTAAAGAAAATAATATGTATAAACAAAAAGAAAAATATGCTCGTTTAAATCGTTGCACCTATTTTTAGTTGATTTTTACTTACTTTGTTTTTTTTTAAATAAATAATAACCTTTATTTTGATTTTTACAAATTTGATACTTATACAGAACAATGTTTTTTAGCATGATATTCTGCTATGAAAGAAAAAGAAATAATTGCAGATGTTACATATTCTTCTTCAACCAATTCTGAATTATTAACTTTAGCTTCTAAAATTCCTTAGATTTTTACTAGAATTATAATCCAGTCCAAAGGAAACCTAAAACACAATATTTTTAAAATTTATTTTTAGTGAATAAAATATTACACTAGGGCAACCATACTAAAACGTAACAAATTTAAATGTTATTTATCTTTAGTGAACTACATGAACACTTCTATACTGCAGTCCTAGCAAGAAAGGTTTTATCTGCAAAATTAGCAGTTGTTTTTTATTTATGTGCATTTGTCTACATTTTATCTTTCTTGATACTGAAACGGAATGGCTTATTTGCATCAAAGGTACTAAAATGATAAAAGTTGCACAAAAAAGTTTAAAAGATAATAAATATATCTGCTAAAAATAGTTAAAAACTCGATTATTTTAAAACAACAAATTTTCAGATAGGACCTCTCCGGGCGCGGGCGCCAAATTTGTAAGGGGTTTTCTCGCCACAGAGAAAACGGTTCCATACGAATGACGCTAGTTACGCGCGGTTCTCGAGCGCTAGATTTTTGGTGATGGTTTACTCCACAAACTTTCGAAAGTACTCGGGTAGCTACAGATGGAGATGAAAAATTCCAGGGGTCAAAGGTCACTTAGACACAGGTAATAGTAGACCACAACTAACGGGCTTTAATCGTTGCTTGGGCTGGTACAGAATTTATCACTAGCTGAAAAACAATGGGGAAATAAAGTAAGGAATTAACAACCAGTAATGCGGCCAGTTAACATTGACACATATATTAAACTATTTACAAAAAAGGAATAACTTAATGTATTTCAACCCTCACGGTAATATGTACAAACCCTGAACAAAAATAAACAAACAAAACGGCCGGAAATGACTTCCGAGTAGTCTCAATCAGACGTAAAGAAAAAAAAATGAAATCAGTAATTGTAGTTATCACGGTGGCAGCAAAAATTTATTATTGAATTGTCTATTCGGTTGTTGAGTTAAAAATGTAACTTGCTATTTCGCTCGGAAATATTAATTCGGTCGTAGCAAAAATTAACTGTTAAATTGTCTAATCGGTATTTGCAATCAAATGTAATTAAATGCTGCGGCAAAGCAAAATATCATATGCGGTTGCAGGGAATGCGAGGGGACGGGTTCGGGACAATACTAATTCCAGGGCTGAAACCGGGACTCTATAAAAGGTTTACTCAAACTAGTAGTTGGAAAGTAAAACCAACTAACAACCGGGATAGTACATCACTGAATGAAGTGATCGTAATCACGAGCCGCGTTAGACTGGGGAATGATACTATTTAAGTTCAATTAAAATAACGGAGTCTTACGTAAAATAAATTAATAACCGGGATAGCACGTTACCTCTGAATGAAGTGATCGAAATCACGAGCCGCTTCAGACAGGGGAATGATACTATTTTAGTTCTCTTACAATAACGGAGACTAACGCAAATGAGGGTTTCAGACGTAAAATAAACTAATAACCGGAATAGCACATTATCTCTGAATAAAGTGATCGTAATCACGAGCCACTTCAGACCGGGGAATGATACTATTTTAGTTCTGTTGAAATAACGGAGACTTACGCAAATGAATGTTTTAGATGTAAAATAAACTAATAACCGGGATAACACCTTATTTCTGGATGAAGTGATCGTAATCACGAGCCGCTTCAGAGAGGGAATGATGCTATTTAAATTCTCTTAAAATTTGCGGTTCGGAGGATAAAACAAAAGAAAACGTCTCCTCGCAATTCTACCAATATAACCAATCAAAACATTAGACAATTCCCAAACAGTTCCTACCAATTATTTATTGGATAAAGTTTTTAATAAACTAAATTATTTGTTCACGGAAATTTCCATTAGTAGGAGAAATTAAATAAACGACTATATTTACGATCGAATGAAAAATAAATTATTTAACGGTTAAAACTTTAAATAAACTAAAATGAAATTTATTATTTATTCACGGAAATTTCCAGTAGTAGGAAAAATTAACTATACGACTATATTTACGATCGAATGAAAAGTAAACTATTTAACGGTTAAAACTTTAAATGAATTAAAATGAAATTTATAAAGAACGGTGTATTCTAACAAAATAAAGTATTTCTTAATCAAAACAAATTTCAATTCTTAACTCAACACGGAATATTAATTAAAAATAAATCAAATTAAATCGGTTTCAAATAGCACGGCTTAAAGTCTCGGGCGAGAAAAAAAAATCAAAACAATGACAACAATTTACCTATCGGCAAAATCGCGGCTAGGAATGAATTTCGGTTTAGACTGGATCGGAATTGTATCGTATTAATTATTCGACTATTCGATTTCACGGTATAAAAGCAAGTCTGTTCGATAAATCGGTGTATTAGGAACTAAAATTTTAATTCAATCTCGGAGCTCGTTCAGTCGTCGCGTGCCCTTCCACTACCAGAAAATCCCACCATTAAAACTCGCGCAGGCAGAGTACCTCGACGATGGTTTGAACAGCCACAAAATTGATAATATACAGGGCATATCTACGAAGTTAAAATTAAGTAAAAATCGAAATTGATACCCAGAATTAGTTAAAAATAATAATAATGAAAATTGACTTCATTACAGTACTTTGAACTGGTCTCCCCTTGCGGGTGCCTGATATCTGTATGCGGCTCTGTATTTTGGACATCCCGCTGTCATCGCTCTGTGTCCACTGATATTACATACTGGACAGTATTTTTCATTTAGACAATCCTTAGCTTTGTGGCCATCCTGTCCACATTTAAGGCACGCATTCCTCCTGTTTTGTCCAACGCAATCCTTGCTGAAGTGACCCGGTGACCAGCACGTGTTGCAGCTTTTGACTTCCACATGCTGCCTAACTTCGCAGTGAATCGATCCTATTTTGATCCTGTCCTTTTTTAGTACCTCTGGGCCGAGATCTATCTCACACCCTACGATCGCCGCCTGGGTGCCCCCAAAAGTGTCTCTCATAGTTACCCTTATCTCTGAAGAACTTATATTTGGCGCTACCGTCTTTATAGCTTCCACGACTTCTTTGGTGGTTAGGGCGTCCATGTGCTTAATGTGTATTGTCAACATTTTTTCCCTCTCGTCTCAATTCTGGTGTTGAGGATTATTCCAAGTTTTTAACTAATGAGTTTTGTCAACTCCAATGCTTTTTCTCTGTTTCCTTTTACTAGCAGCACTGCACCCCCTTCTTTGGTTTTTCGTGCGTTTGTTATGACTATACCCTTGTTTGCTTCTGTGTCAGCTCTAATGCCTCGAAGAAGGTCAGCATAGCTGCATGTGTCGCTAGCCCCTATAACTACCGCGCTAAACGGCTCCATCGTTTCAGCAGTTTCCTTAACTGGTCTGTGTATGTCTATCCTGCAGCCTTCCCCGTCATAAAAGACCTGCTCTACAATTTTCTGAAACTTTCCGGTTATCATCCCCTTTGGTCTAGAGAGTGATATAATCTTCTTCTTACTCTTAAACATTTTCCCCTTCAGCTCCTGTAGAGGTTTAAACATTTCCTCCTCTTGTGTACTACCTTCCTTCTTCGGTCTTAATACAGAACAAAAAAGTGTACAGCGCTGCTCCCGTTTTTTCCCGTTTATTGCTGTCCTTCTATCCTTTACTATTTCGACGATTCTATCTTCTTCATTAGCATACTCTGTCACTTTGTCAAAAGGTGCCCTCGTTTTCATCCTTTATTGGATCTCCTACTCTAATTTCCATGTGGTTTAATGGGTAATCCTCTGGTCATTGTCCTTCATACAGTTCATGGTCCACTTAGCTTCTTCCAAGCCTTGCTTTTAGCTCTTCTGTGACCAAGTCCGGACCCTCCCCTGTTTGAGTAGAGATGTTCTTTGTCTCTACCTTGTTTCCGTTCTCGCTGTCGTGTGTTTTGAGTTTCTATCTTCCTCACATCTACTTTTATTTTTTTGTCTTGTACTTCTCCTTGTCCTTTTATTATTTCTTCAGATTCGTTCTTTTTATCAATCTGCTTAATTCCTTGACCTTTTTAATTTCTTGTTTTGTGTTCGTGTTTTGTACTACCAGTTCCATGAGTGAGCTCCCGCAGGCAGTCAGTTTATCCAATACCGTCCTAAACTCTGCACCTTCTTTTTTTCCTTTTTGTTAGTCCTCTCAGGTGGCGTTTCTTCTCTAATTCGTTTGCGTTGTTTTTGTTCTTCTTATATCACTATGTCCGATATTTCTAAAACATTCAGTTCTTTCTCTGTGAATCCTGCAAAGGACGTTGTTGGTGTTTCGGTTCCACTGGGGCCTGACCTTGATGTACTATTGAAGATATCGTCCTGCCCGTCAAAAAATCTTTCTGAGGTGACCTCAGTGTGGAGTCCCTGCGTGAGAACGGGTTTATCTTAGACTGCATCATCGCACTGAATGCTAACTCTCTTTGTTCATCATATTTGTTGTCCCTGTTTTCTTTGCCCTGTCTAGATACTTCTTTGTCTACCAATCCTAACCTTTTTTTTTTATTGAGGGGAAAATACTTTTACGCACAGCCGCTGCAGATGTTTGGCAGGGGTAGTGTGGGGCTCGCGGCCGCCAGCCTCCTGGTAATACCCACTAAAAACCCCTCCTCCTCTTCCACCATGGACATCATGGTACCATCCCTGAGGATATATCTTCGTGATGTCCTGGGCTGTTTTATTTTTATTCGTTGTCATTTTCTCTGTCCTCTCCTTCCTTTGTTTTCATTAGATTTTCTATGTATGCCGACACAATGTCCCAGGTTTTCTTATCTTCAAGCATTTTTTCCACCATTGTATCCGAGTCCAGTCTTCCCACTTTATTTTGGACTTCAGTTCTCTCCGTGTTCCATCTACTGCACTTTTGGATTTTTTGTGTGTATGTGCCGAATGTTCCATGGCCCGTAAATGCTTGTGTTATGAAGTAATTTATTCGTCTGTGTGGGCATTTCATCCATCTTTTCAGGTTTGGTATCAGTTTTTGTGTCCACTTTCCTTTTTCACTATTTTGCCATTCCTCCTGCCACCTGTCTATGGTTTTTTGTCTTAACTTTTCTCTTTCTACTTCTTTCTTTTTTGCTCTTCTCCTAGTTCGTAAATTTCTTTCCTTTCCAGTGCTAGCCAGTGAATCGGTGGTACTCCCGCCACCACTTGCGCCGCCACCGTGGATACCGTCCTGTATGCGCTTATGACTTATTAGTGCCTTCCTTTGCGATTTGAGTAGCATATCTTTATATTTTTTTATTTTTGTTGTTTCGTACCATACTGGCGCTCCATACAGTAGTATTAACTGGACTACCTCACATAGTACCCTTCTTTTTTCGTAACCGGGTCCTCCGATATTTGGCATAATTTTTGATAGTGCTGCCATTTTTCCTTCCGCTCTCTCAGTGGTTTTGGTTATATGCTCGCCATAATACCCGTATCCGCTGAGATGGATCCCTAGATATTTCAGATGTTTCTTTGGGCGTATATGTACTCTCCCGATCTCTACTAACACATCGTCCCTTTTGGGTTTTCCTTTTAGGATGATTGCCTCAGTTTTGTGTGTGGCCAATTGCAGACTATTTTCCTCCATCCAGTTTTGGATTTGCTCCAGCGTTCTATTTGCTTTTTCCATCAGACTGTTTTTTTGTTTGCTTCTATCACAATCACAAGATCATCCGAAAATGCTATTCTCCATACGTCCTCCTCTTCCGCATTGGGCCTCAGCACGTCATCATACAAGATGTTCCAGAGTGTCGGGCCAAGAACCGACCCCTGCGGTACGCCTTGTTTTGTCTTTATTTCGTCCCTGTTTGTGTAGAATATTTTCAGCTCCGTTAAATAGCAGTCTACTATGTTGATAAGGTAATTGGATATACGTTTCCTTTCCATTGCGGCTATTATCTTACTCCAACTGGCTGTATTGAAGGCATTTTTAATGTCGAGCGCTACCAACATGACCCATACCGCTCTGGTTTCCTTTACCTGTTCCTTTATTTTATTTAGGGCTTGTAAAGTGGACCTGCCCTTCGTGAATCCATATTGGTTGTCAGAGATCCCGTTTTTTGTTCTTAGTTCTTCCGCTACTCTGTCCCTGACCAGCGCTTCGTAGACTTTTCCTAGACCGTCCAGCATACATATGGGCCTATATGACGAGCTCGTCTCCACTGGTTTTCCTTGCTTGTCAATAAGTATAACTTTAGCCCTCTTCCATGTTTCTGGAAATTTTTGTTATTTAGTACCCCATTCAGTACTTTTAGGATTTCTTCTGGGATTTCCTGAAGTATTAATTTGATAGCATCGGATGGTACTCCATCCATGCCGGGTGCTTTTCCATTTTTCAATTTTTTTCCACGGCTCTTAGTTCCTGAATGGCGGTATATCCTTCCCGTTTACCTTCACCCTCCTTTCCCTAGTGTCTTGTGTCCTTGGGAACAGGTCCTCTACTATTTTCTTTTTTTGTTCCTTGGGCAGGCTATATGGTAATTTGTTTGCTTGTAAGCTTCTCATGGCAATTTGATACCCTTGTCCCCACACGTCTTTCTCCAGCTCCTCGCATAGTTCCTTCCACTTTACTTTTTTTGTTCTGTTTATGGTTTTCTTTAAATTTTTTCTTAACTGTTTCAGTTCCTTTTCTTCCTCTTCCACATTTCTTTCATTTGTTTTTTTTTCTGGCGATTTTTCTTCTAAGGGCTATAATTTGTTTTCTTTGTTCTCTATCTCCCCGTTCCACCAGTAGAGTATATTTCTCTTCCTAGTGAGTTTCTTTGTGGATATTTTTGCTGCGTATGTCGCTGTTTTTACTAGCTCTTCCACTGATTTACACTTTTCTCTATTCTCCTTTATGGTGCGTATAAATTTTTGCTTGTCCAAAATATTTTTTTTGATAAACCCCAGGTTTCGTGTTTGAACTTTCTATCTCGAAGTAGATGGCTTTGTGGAATGATGCTATCTTGTCTTCCAGCGTTTTCCAATTTTTAATTATTTTGCTGAGCCTACTTGTAGCACACGTCACATCTATGTGTGTTTTGGATTTATTTCTTTCGCATGTGGGAGATCCATCGTTACACGCTATAATGTCTCGTTCCGCCATGCACGCTGTCCAATATTCCCCTCTGCGATCTGTTTGTGGGGCTACTCATTGCGGTGACTTCGCATTTAGGTCACCCAGCACTATTGCTTCTTTTTTTTTGTTTTATTTTATTTACCATTTCATCTGCGGTTTTCTTAAATTCTTCGAATGGTTTATTTGGTGACAGGTAGCATCCTATTATAATGAATTTGTGGAATTCCACCATTATGTAGCTTTTTTTTTCTTAATTTTTAATAATTCCGCATTTTTGGTTTCTTACGTACCTATACTGCGATATCCTGTCTTTTGTCGCATATCCACCCCTGTTTTTTTGTTATTTTTTTGTTTGGTTCTGATACAAACAAGAGGTCGGCCTCTCTCTCGCTCGTCATCACGTACGCTAAGTCGTGAGAGATTCTTCCTCTACCTAGGTTAGTTTGGATTATTGTAATTGGCATTCTAGATATTTTTTCTTTAGACGCTCACTAACACTTAACACAGAAGACATTTACGTTCCTTTACAGGTAGTTTCCCTTGGCTTTATTTAAAGCCTCACGAAATTTTGGGCATTTGCTGGTGTCTGCGCGATGTCCTGCCTCTTCACATAGGGGGCAGTGTTTTTCGCTTTTGCATTCCTTGGCTCTATGGTCCGCGGCTCCGCGGTTTAGACATGCGTTTTTCCTGTCTGGTCCACTACAATTGGCAGCTACATGTCCCGCTTCCCAACATTTGTAGCATCTTTTGACATCCACTCTTTCCTCGATGCTACATTGTATCCATCCAATTCTTATTTGTCCCCCCGCACTCTTGATTTTTCTAGCCGCATTTTCGCTGGTTGCCAGGGTTGCTGTTTGGCTATCTCCGTAGGCGGGTCTCATTGTTAGGACTCTTGTGCCTTTTTCCTTCCCTATTATTTTTGAGACAGCCTCTCCATCACATCTTCATCGGTGGTTATTGCATCGATTCCCCTGATATGGAAGACGACTTTCTCCTCCCTTTTGTCTTTAACCTCGGCTTTTGCTTTCTGTATCTTGGATTTTATTTCTGTTTTTAGATTTGCCACTGATCCTTGAGGAGATCTCCGTTTTTTGTCTTTTTGATGGATTTTACGGTCACGTTTATACCATTTATGTCGACCTTTTCTTTGACCTCCCTCAGTAGGTCAGCATACGACGTCCCTTTCGCTTTAATCAGTAGAGTTTCCGTTTCTGCGGCCCTATTTCTTTTCGCTTTTGGCTCTGTTTCCTCTTCCTTCAGGATTTTCTTCATGCTGTTTGGGATATGCATTGTTACGTTAACGGTTGAGTCTCCAAAGATGTAATCTACCATCTTGAGAGCCGTCTGTTGGTCCAGTTCTTCTGGAATTGGTAGTGCGAACTTGACGCAGGAATTTTTAACTGCTGAGTCTTTTAATTTCTTAAGCGCGGTAAACACAAATCTCTCTGGGCCGCCTTCGCCCGTGTCTACGACGGCGCGAAAGACAAATCTCTCCTTCACTTTCTCCTCACCTCGGATTGTGACTCTTGACGTTTGTGTCAGGTGTATTACCCCGCTTTCTAGCAAATCTTCTGGGCCCACCTCGTCGATATCCGGGTACCTCTCTTTAAAGATACGGGCAATCCCTCTTTTCATTTCTAGCCATGTGAAGATGGCCAGATCCGTCGTGCTAGCGAATGCTATTGGGTTGCCCTTTTGTTCTTTTACTCTCCTGTATGCTTGAATTTGCCAGGTCATCTGTTTCACCTTTTTGAACCCCTCATATGTTCCGTCCGTTGAGCTTATGGCCCAGACCGTTCCTGTATCCTGATCTTCCTGCCTCTTTTTAATTTGCTCTTCTATGTCTTCGTCTGTTTGGATATCCATTTCGGTAGTCTCCGCTGGTTTTTTCTAGCTCCAGGTTATCCGCCTACCATCTAACGGTCTTAACTGCTGGGGTTAGTGCCCTGATTCTCTCTTTAATCTCCTTTTTGGTATTGGAGTTTTCTTCCACTAGCTTCATTAGTTCTCTCGTTATATCCTCTACCTTTTTGAGAGACTTAAGGGGAGTTTTGACATCCTCGGCAGTTTTGATTTTTTTCTTCGGCCCTGCTTTGGACTGTGAATTGCTGGCCTCATGCGTGTTTCCTTCTTCCTCCGGATCCTCTGAGGACCTGCCCCTTTTCTTTTTGGTTTCCTCATCCTCGGAAAGGTCTGTATCATCTGTTTGTGGTACAACCGTTATATTTCTTCCTAGCGTGAATATCTGCTTCTCAAAGACATTGTCGTCTATCAATCCTCCTGAGCCTGTGTGTATTGGAGTAGTCGGTGAGTCTGTGCATGACATAAATGGTTCGTCTTTCCTTGCAATGCTAACTTCCAGGTTCTTGACAGGTGTTCTTCTTGTGTTGCAGCTTTGTAACAACCAGGACAAGCCTAAAGACCATTTGCAACTACTGATAGGTCTTTAGCTATTGTTGTTAATATACTATTAAGGGATTAGGGCAGCGTTGTCACCAGCCAAAGGGTCCTGGAGTCCTGAAGGAACATCCATTCGCCAGTGGCAAAAGAAAATAATAAAGAAAAAATAATAAAATACAAAAAAAAACATCCCTTAATAGCATATGTCGAGCGGTTCTTGGCAACTAGTTTTAGACTCTTTCAGTCCTAAGGGCATAGAAACGCCGAGGCTTCTCAAATGCTCGGAGTATTTTGCTGGTTTGGAAAGGGAGAAGAGATTAATAATAAGTATTAAAACATTAACAGATGTATATTAACAATAACTATAAAACTTGACAAATAGTCTTAAGAAAAAATGAACAAAATTCCATTTAGGGAATAAAGCACTATAACTAATAGTAATAAAGATAGGCATAAGATAAAATTCGGGACGAAAATGTAAAATTGGCATTTATATGTAAATAAATTAATCAATTATTATTAAACAAAATTAAGTTAAAATATTTACCCATAATTCACATCGTACACAAAAAACTTTACACATTACTTTACAATACAAAACCAGAGTTTCGCCCAAGGGGCGAAAGTTCTGGACCTTAGTCCGAACCCGACTGAGCGTTTACCCAAGTGATCCTTTCTATATAAACCAAAATTTATGTGACTGTTGATTGTATTTAACAATGTCACGTTCAATGTAGATGAATAAATTGAAGGTTTGTTTCATTGTCATAAGTGTCTTTTTAATTATTTAATTTAAAAATTAAATACTTGTTTATTATTTTTTCTTTAATATTGTTTTTTTGCCACTGGCGAATGGAGGTTCCTTCAGGACTCCAGGACCCTAGGGCTGGTGACAGGTGCTGCCTTTATCCCTTAATAGTATAATGACAACAGAAAGGCCTATCAGTAGTTACAAATGGTCTTTAGGCTAGCTGGTTGTTACAGCTTTGCTTCTTCCATTCCTCTATAATCTTTTCTTCTTCGGCTTTCTGCGTTAATTCGTCGCGCTTTTGCGGCGGTTTCTGGTCGTCCTCCTTGTTATTTTGGTTTTTTGTGTTTAGTGTTTCCATTTAGATCCCACGAGTAGCTAGGAAAGTTTTGTCTGCTACTACAGAGCCCCGCATGTAGAATTAAGGCGTTCCTACGGCTTTCGCCTTCGGCTACCCCGCACACCCTCGCCATGGCGCCGGGGGGCTGCTCGCGACCCTCTTCGGGGGGCTATCCATCCCTCACCGCAGTTCCCAGGTTCCTAACATAACATAACATAACATAACATAACATAACATAACATAACATAACATAACATAACATAACATAACATAACATAACATAACATAACATAACATAACATAACATAACATAACATAACATAACATAACATAACATAACATAACATAACATAACATAACAACATAACATAACAAAACATAACATAACATAACATAACATAACATAACATAACAACATAACATAACATAACATAACATAACATAACATAACATAACATAACATAACATAACATAACATAACATAACATAACATAACATAACATAACATAACATAACATAACATAACATAACATAACATAACATAACATAACATAACATAACATAACATAACATAACATAACATAACATAACATAACATAACATAACATAACATAACATAACATAACATAACATAACATAACATAACATAACATAACATAACATAACATAACATAACATAACATAACATAACATAACATAACATAACATAACATAACATAACATAACATAACATAACATAACATAACATAACATAACATAACATAACATAACATAACATAACATAACATAACATAACATAACATAACATAACATAACATAACATAACATAACATAACATAACATAACATAACATAACATAACATAACATAACATAACATAACATAACATAACATAACATAACATAACATAACATAACATAACATAACATAACATAACCTAACATAACCTAACAACATAACATAACATAACCTTTTTTGTGGGGAAAGCTCATAGCCGGCTTCCGGTGCTTGTGCCAGCGTCGTCTATCGCAACGGAGAGTGTGGGACTCAGGTGTTCGAAGCTCACCTGCCTACCCGAACTAAAACCCCACCTAGGCACCCCTTCGGTTTCCTTCTTTACCGTGGAACCATCTGTAAAGATATATCTTCACGATAAGGATGGACTTGTTCCTTATTGCATTCCAAGAGCGTCTGCATCTTGTTGGCGTCTCTCTGCCTGTTCCTTTTCCTTCATGACTTCCTTTATATAAATGTGGATTTGTTTGTATCTTCCTTCAGAGTTGTCCATTTCTTCTATTAGATTTTCCGTCCGGAGTTCTGTGTTAATCTCTCTTTCCAGTTATTCTCTTTTTGCGTTCCATCTGTGACAGATCAGTATAGTGTGTTCCGCCGTATTCTGCCCACCGCAGTATATACATATATCGTCTTCCACTTTCTTTATTTTATGAGTGTACTCTCTAAATGAGCCGTGTCCCGACAAAAATTGAGTGAGGAAGTAGTCTGTTGTTCTATAGGGGCATAGTACCCATTGGCTTATGTTTGGTATCAGCCGCTTGGACCATTGTGCTGTACATTGGTTTTCATTCCATCGGTCCTGCCAATCCCTTAGCACTGCCTCATTGCATTCTATCTCCGCTGCCCTTGTTTCATTCAGGAGACGCCTTTTCTTGATCATTAGGTCTATTGGTAGTTGTCCAGTTATGACGTGTAGGGCTTCATTTGACACAGTTCTGTAGGTCAAGGCAGTTCTTAGGAGGCATTTCCTTTGCTTTGAACTGACATGATCATGTTCCTGTAGTACTGAAACTTTAGTGCTTTCCCCCAGATGGGTGCAGCGTACATTATCGTGGAGTATGCAACCCCGTTTAATACTTCCCGGCGTCTAGAATTTGGCATGATCTTACTTGATGCCACGACCTTTTCCTCTACTTTCTTTGTTATATACCTAATGTGGTGCGTAAATGCTAGTTTATCATCGATGATTACCCCTAGATATTTAATTTGCCTACATGGCATGAGATCTGTTTCTTGTATCTTGAATTTTATGTTCTCTCTCTTTCATGGTCCTTTAACTATCACTACCTCCGTCGTTGACGGGGCTATTTCGAGTTTATTTCTCTTCATCCAGGCCACAATGTTAGCCATGGATAAATTGACTTTGTATCAGGTCCTCTTTGTCGTTTGACCCCACTACTAGGGCTAGGTCGTCGGCATATGCTATGCTCCTAACTCCGTCGGGCTGGGCAATTCTTAGTACCTCATCGTACTGCACGTTCCATAGGATACGACCTAATACGGAGCCTTGCGGTACTCCTCATGTTTCCCGATCATTAGGCTCCTATATTGGAAGTAACTGTCAATCAGGTGTATCATGTACTCCTGTATTCTGTATTCTCTTAACTTGCTCATTATGTTTGTCCAGTCTGCCGTATTAAAGGCATTTTTTACGTCGATTGCTATGAGTGCTACCCATTTCATATCCGATTCGTTTACAATTTCCACCACCTTTCTCACCGCCTGTACCGTTGATCTGCCCTTCCTGAACCCGTATTGATCGTCCGACATCAAATTTCCTTCCTCTATTTCCTTTTCTAGTCTATTTTTTATTAGCATTTCAAGCAGCTTTCCGAGGACATTTATTAGGCAGATCGGTCTGAAATCCGATGCCTTCTCCATCCCTTTACCCTTACTCAGCAGGACTACTTTTGCCTCTTTCCATAGCCGAGGAAATTCTTGGTTTCTTAAGAGTTTGTTATACATCTCCAGCAGTTGTTCTTTATGTGTTTCGCCTAGTATTTTTACAGCCGCAGGTGGAATTTTGTTTGGGCCTGGTGCTTTGTCTGCTTTTATGTTGTTTAGTGCAGTCTCCATTTCATCCTCTGTGAACAAAGGGGGAATATTTATTTCGTGTCTCGTTATGTGCATGTATTTTCTCCTAGGTGAGGGGAACAGTTCCCGTGTATACTCTAGTACCTTTGTTTTTGGTATGTTGTATGGGCACATTGTTTTGAGGTGTCTAATTGCTATTTTGTATCCAGAGCCCCACATATCTTCATTCAGTTCTTTGCATAGCGTTCTCCATTTTGCTCGTTTTGTTTTGTTTATACATTTGACCAAGTCTCTTTTCTTTATTTTATATGTCTCATCTGCCTCTTGCATCTCTAGGTCCGTGTGTTGTCTTCCGCGAATCCTTACAACCTTTCGCCTTGCAGCGTTACATTGTGTTCTGTTCTTGGATTTCGGCCGTCCACCAATAGGGTATTCTTGATTCGTTTATTTCTAGGGTACATTTTTTTATCAGTGCACCGATTGTTTTTGTGAATGTTCCTATGTCTAGGTTTGAAATGTTTGGTATCCCTCTCACATTTTCCTTAAATGTTTCCCTTTGGAAGAGAAATCTCTTTCTCTCTGTGCTAGGTAAGGGGGGCCTTGCCTTAGAGATTTCATATATAATGTGGTTATGCAGAGTAAAGAAGGTCCCTTGCAGAACTTTCCAGTTGGATATTTTCTTAAACAAATTTTTTGTTGCACCTGTTATGTCAATGAATGATGATGATGTTCCTCTTTTGAAAGTGGGTATTGGACTGCTGTTTTTAAATTGTATGTCCAGAATCGCCGCCCATTCTTCTATTATTTCCCCCCTTCTATCAACTGCTGAACCCCAGCTACCTGCTTTTGCATTGTAATGCCCAGCGATTATTGCCTCCTTTCCAGTTCGCATCACATCTTCTCCTATTTTATTGAAGTATTCTTCAAACTCTACTACTGTCCTATTGGGAGAGAAATAACCACAAAACAAAACAAATTTTTTAAATTCTATCTTGATGTACCCTTCCTCTTTTATCACATTATGTATGTTTACCGCTTTATTTAGTATTTTAACTGTCACGTCTGCACTGAGGTCATGTATATATTGAGAACCTTTGCTTATTGCCGCTATTATTAATATATCTATCGCGTTTTCGTACGTAGTAATGTCCGCGATGTCGTGTGCCGCCCTAGTCCTTCCGAGTTTGTAGTAATTTCATGTTTGTGTTCGTTTTCGTTGGTCCCCCATTGTACCGCCTTTCCTCTCCTCTCTTGCTTCTTTTAGTAGCTGTTTAAAGTTTGGACATTTTGTTTGGTCGTTCCTATGTCCGTGTTCTAGGCAAGAAATGTAGTACCGGTCTTTTTTGCAATTTTTCTCCTGATGGTCACAGTCCCCGCACTTCCTGCATGTGTCTGATCTGTCTATGTCCAAACATTTGGACGTGTGGTGTCCGAACATTAGACATCTGTAACACCTTAGTAATGAAATCCTCTCTCTGACATTACAGCTTAGCCAATCTATGCTGATCCTACCCAGATTGATTGGGCTTCTTGCTATGCCCCGAGGAGCTATCACTGTCGCCGTCTGACCTACGAATCTATTCGGCCTTAATCTTATGTCTACTGTTGTGTCTTCCGCCTTTAGGTCCACACCTATAGTATCCTCTATAGCACTCTCAATGTCCGCTTCATCTGTTGCCACGTCGATGTCCTATATATGTATGACCATCTCGTTCCTTTTAAGTTTTACTTCCGTTCCTTAGACTCTGTCTGAGATGGCTTTTTTCAGGGCGGTAGCCTTTCCTGCTCCTCCCTTTACTTCCAGAAGGATGTCTCCTCTCTTCCTTACGAAGAAACGCTCTATCTTTTCACAGCTTACCCTTTTGCCTTCTTCTCTTAAAAGAGTTATATTCATACTGGTTCATGCCCATACGTACTCTATGGTTTTTTGTATGTAGTCTATGTTAGCATTTTTTCCTGCCACCATCTGAATGCCACATACCATTTTGTCCTCTAAGGTCTGTTTTAGCTCTTTGTATACTGTATATTTCCCGAATATCTGCCATGTTCTCGCCTTTCAACAGTACCAGGTATATTGTCTTAGACTTTTCCACTGAATCTCCGTTGATATTTATTGACCGTGTCGTTTGGGTCATGTAATCTATTTGATCGCTGTTCTGTCCTCCTATCATCTCCACTACCTCCGGGAACATAGCGTACACTTCTTCCAGAGTCTTATCTTCACACTTGAGTTTGGGCTTTGAGATCACTACTATATCCTTACTTTCTACATTTGATGGTTCTCTTGGTTTTGTTTCCGTTCTTTGAAAAACTTCCTTAGGCCATTCCTCATCTATTATGGTGAGGAAATCCTCCACTCCAGTGTCCTTTTTCATCGTCTTTATAATCTTTTCCTTGATTTGCTTCTTCTTTTCTTCTTGTGTGTTCTGTATGGCCTCCAGGCTCACCTTTTCATCATAATTTTTTTGTGCGCATGCTACAGTATCAGCTCTCTTTTTCGTACTGTAAGTAATAATAATTTTAGTGTCTTAATTGAAAAATATATTTTTGCAATGTTATCTGTACGGAAAGGAACAACGAAACGGTGTTGTTATGGAGTATGTAAAATAGACACACGGTATAAATCATTCAAAGGCAATACATACAATACATATTATTTTATAAATATTCCAAAGCCTTGGCTGCAATATCGTAAAAAATTATCAATTTATCAAGCAAATGTGCATTAGGTGCGAAAAAATGTGGTCGAAGACCGAAGTGACAACGGTTTTCGATGGATTGATGATATTAGGTACTGAATATACTTATATTTGTTAATTACATTTTCATGGAGAAAGTGGTCCAACAGAAGAAAATTATTATCTGGTATTAAACAATATTTTTTTTAATATTAAATTCTACTTCGGTATACACAGTAATATGATTAAAAATGTCATGTTGATCCTCAAAATATTAAATCATATATTTTATTAATTATACTCATGATTAACTTTCATGTTAATTAAAGTGTTTTTGCAAGTACTAATAGTTGGTTGGCATAATTAATTAGAGTAGAGTTATAATTATTATTTGTTTTCATTAATTTTGTACACTTAAGAAGTATTGATACATCTAACCTCTCAATCAGTCCACTTTTTTCGTTTGTATCAAACGTCTAAGACACTTCAACCACCTTTTTAACTTCTCACAACTATGCGCTTCTACAGAGTTATGAAAGAGTTTAATCACTATCAACGATTTTTTCTAATGATTAATTTTTCTGTAAAGATAATATTGGTTTCCTAGCCGTTGTCGATCAAAACATTACGAAACTTTTGAATTACCGCTCATCACATGATGAAAAGGTCTATTGTAGCCATTTCCTTTTTTTCGGGTTCTGCAAATTTTTGCTCCCTTTCCTCATCTTTAGCTTGTTCATAATTTTGAAAGACTGTCCAGTTTTTCTGCCTCCCTTTTCAATCTTTGCGCTGCCTTTTTTATCTTTACTTTGATATTTGTTATTTCAGCACTTTTTCAGCATCATCCTCACTTGGTTTTCCAGAAGTACAAGTTCCGCGGACTTTTCAAATATCCTCTTTGTCTCTCTCGGTGTTATGTTCATTCTCTTCCTTTTAACGTTGGCCTTTTCAGCGTTTTCATCCTCGGCGGTCGTGGTGTCTCCTTTAGGAGTATGAAAGAAATCATCTCCACCCACTCCTATGCTGAGTCGTCTTGGTGTGTTCACCGATCCCAAAGTCCTAAAAATATTCGTTTCCAGCCCGGTTACGCTATGTGGCGGTGTTTTATCTACTCTTGGCTTTTTTTAAAACGCTTCTTCCTCCTCTTTAGTTTTGAAGGCAGTTTTACTGCTTTCCGAACTTTGCTCGGGCAATACGCCGTCTGTCTTCATGTCCCCCGTTCTTCCCCTATTAGTTTGTAGTTTGTATCCATCTAGAGTTGGGCAGAAATATACGGTCCAGCGGGGCAGTGCTCCCGTATCCTGCTAAGGCCTTCCGTCAGCTTTACACCTCAGGCTACCCCGCACGTCCTCGCCATGACGCCGGGTGGCTGCTTGCGACCCTCTTCGGGGGGCCATCCATCCCTCACCGCAGTTCCCAGGTTTAGATTCCATTTCAGTTTTTCTGTCGGGGTTTTCCTTTCCTTAGTCAACATGGTCCCCGTTTTATGGCGCAGGGAACTCGCCATTCGCCCTCCCTGTTCAGGATCGAACTTGCCGGTTTGCTTTTGTTAGCTGGGCTGATGTTCTTAAACTGGTATTTATTGGTGTCACCTAGTTGACATGAGTGACCCCACCAGTGCCCCACCGACCATTTTGAGCTGTTTGTCGGCTTCACTACCCATTCCCGTCCCGTTAAGGCTCGATAACAGGGAGCTACTGAACCACTCCACCAACGGTAAGGTCTTACAGCTCCTAGGAGTGGAACCTAACCTAACCTAACCTAACCTAACCTAACCTAACCTAACCTAACCTAACCTAACCTAACCTAACCTAACCTAACCTAACCTAACCTAACCTAACCTAACTTAACTTAACCCAACCTAACCCAACCTAACCCAACCTAACCCAACCTAACCCAACCTAACCCAACCTAACCCAACCTAACCCAACCTAACCCAACCTAACCCAACCTAACCCAACCTAACCCAACCTAACCCAACCTAACCCAACCTAACCTAACCCAACCCAACCTAACCCAACCCAACCTAACCCAACCTTACCCAACCTAACCCAACCTAACCTCACCTAACATAACCCAACCTAACCTAACCTAAACTAGCCTAGCCTAACCTAACTTGCCTTTTTTTGTCGGGTGGAGATACTTTACGTACGGAGTCTACAAGATCAGCCCTTCGACTCTAGTGTGGGACTCCCGGTTCTCCTAGTGCAAGCCCGGGTTACCCACTAAAACCACCTCTGGTTTGCCATCCTGACCTAACGGAAATTATCCTTGTGGGATGTCCGACATCATGTCAGTGGTACATTTTTTTTCCTTTTTTGGTTCCTTCTCGTCTCCCTGTCTTCTTGTTCCTTTATTGTCATGATGTTTTTTATATATCGGTGGACTACGACCCAACTGTCCTTTTTTTCTAACATTATTCTTCTCATGTTTGTGTCATTTATCTCTTCCCCTATTTCTAACTCCATTTTTGTCCTTTGTACGTGCCATCTTTCGCATTTAAATAGTGTGTGTGCCGGATTATCTACTTCATTGCATCATCATCTGTTTTTTTTTATTTTTTTGTTTGTAAAACTCCCGAATGTACCATGTCCTGTGTCAGAAAGTATTCCAGAGTTTTAAATTTGCATTCGCTCCATGTCTTTACATTTTTTTATTATGTGCCTTGTCCACGCCGCAGGCTGGTCGTGTGTCTCCCACTGGGTTTGTCATTCCCTGTATGTGACCTCCCTTTCCTCCTTTCTTGCCTCTTCCGTGTGACCGTCCTCTCTTTTGTGGAGCCTGGGTCTCCTGCGCCAGCAGGTTCTGGTGGGACCCCTGTAATCACCTGTATAGCTCTCGCCGATGTCGTTCTGTAGGCCATTGCCACCCGTAACAGGACTTTTCTTTGGGCACTTATTATCATGTTACTGTATTTTTTGTGTTTTAGGTATTCTACCCAGATTGGCGCAGCATACAACATTATCGATTGGACAACACCGTAAAGCAGGAGCCTTTTTTGGCTGCTGGGACCTCCTATATTTCTCGAGTGCTGCTGTTCTGATTTCTGCCTTTTCGGTTACGTACTTTATGTGGTGTCCGATACTCATGCCTTGACCTAGCATTACCCCGAACTATTTTATTTTTTTTCTTGGCCCGATTTGTGTGCCTAGTACCTCTATGTTAAGGTGATCTTTCCTGTCGTTCCCTTTTAGGATTACCATTTCTGTTTTTTGCGAAGCCAGCTCTAGTTCGTTTTTCTTCATCCACATCCCGACTGCATCCGCTTCCATGGTCGCTAGATGGTTCAGTAGTTGGATGTCGTTTGCATGAACTAATAACGCGATGTCGTCTGCGTATGCTATCAGGCTAACATGTTCCCCCAGTTGCATTCGCAATACATCATCGTAGAGTTTGTTCCACAGAATCGGTCCTAGTACCGATCCCTGCGGGACACCCCTCGTGGTTTCCATGTCTACCTTCCCGATGATGATTTTTCGTTCACTAAGGTAGCTGTCTATTATATTGCGCAGGTACTGGGATATATTTCTATCCTAAAGCCGATCCAATATTTTTTCCCATGAGGCGTTATTGAAGGCATAACTATCCACCTCGTTTGTATTTCCCTTATACGTTTCGCCACTTCTTCTACTGCCCGTATTGTGGAATAGCCCTTCCGGAAACCGAATTGATTTGGGGACAGGCCGTCGTTTTCTTCTAGCTTCTTTTCCAGTCTGACCTTAATCATTTTTTCGTAGAGCTTTCCTAGCCCATTTAGTAAACAGATGGGCCGATAAGATGATGCCATCGTTTCCGGTTTCCCTTTCCATATCAAAACAACAAAGGCTTCCTTCCATTTTCTGGGGAAAGTTTGCTTTCTGAGTAGCTTGTTTAGCATTTCCAGCACTAGCTGGGGCCTCCTCTTAACTATGATCTTTACTGCCTCCGGCGTGATGCCATCTGGTCCTGCTGCTCTTTTATTCTTTAGTCCGGATACTGCGTTTTTTAACTCTTCTTTATCGAAATTCCTTATGGGTCCCTCCATATTCCTGTGTCTGCTAATTCGTTTCTCTGCTGCGGGAAATAATTATTTGCACCATTTAGCTTTCTGTTCTTCAGTTGGGTTATATGGTGGCGCTTGTCTGCATGTGAAATGCGTGGCTATCTGGTACCCTTGCCCCCAGATATCCGTTTTCAGCTCCTCACAGATATTAAGCCATGCAATTTTCTTCTCTTTGAGGATGTGTTTTTTAAGGTCTTTCTTAAGAGTTTCTGTCTCCTTTGAGGCTTCTATGATTATTGGATCTTGCGCGTGTAGTCTTCTTCTTAACCTGGTTACTTTCCGACGGGCTCTGATTGCTTCCTTACGTTTTTCCCCTATTTCGTTTGTCCACCAGTATACCTCTTTCCTTGTTTCGTTTGTTATGGTCTTCGTGCTTTTTTTTGTTACCGCTGCCAGAGCTGCCATCACTTCATATGCTGAGTTGTATGTGAATCGTATGTCCCTATTTATGTTTTGCACTAAGAGGTTCTTTTTTGTTTTACGATCTTTGATGTCTTTTATTTCGAACTTGATATATTTATGATGCGTGTTTATTTCCACGTCTAGTATGCTCCATGACGAAACTTTCGCCGCGATTTTCCTGGTTGCACATGTAATGTCGATATGACTTTTACTACTCCCCCTTACGAATGTCGGCTCTCCTGTATTCATGAGTTCCAGATCCAGCTCCGCTACCGTCTTCGATGTAGCACCCTCTTGGGTCCGCTGCCGGCGAGCCCCACAGAGGGGATTTTGCGTTTAGGTCTCCTGCGACGATTGCTTCCTTTGCAGCTTTTACTTCATTCATGATATTGTCTATATCTATTTGGAACTGTGTCTGTGGTTTATTTGGAGGACAGTAGCAGCAGAATATGCTGAATTGAGAGAATTATATTTTAACGTATCCGTCCCCTAATGCGTGGTTAATGATATCTATATTCTTGTTTGCCTATGTCGTTTCTGAGGTCCATTATGTATCCCCTTTTTTTTAATATATTTACATTTGGTTCAGATATTATTACTAGATCTATATTATCTTGTTTCGCCATGGAGAACACTAGATCGTGAGCAGCCTTATATCTTCCTAAGTTAACTTGCAAACACTTCTTTTTTGAAATCCAGGCTCTTTCTTTCTGTGGGCCTGCGAGTTGGCCTCCGTTTTGCCTTCTTTGTATCCTCGATTTCCCTTTGTTTTTTGTTTATTTCTTTTCTAAAAATGGGACATGCCATTTGATCGGCACGGTGTCCTTGTTCGTTTCAGTTAATACCGAAACGGTCATTTTGACATCCTTTCGCGGTGTGCCCCACTCGGTTGCAGTGTAGGCAGTGCTTTGACCTATCAGGTCCATTACATTCGGCTGTTTGGTGTCCGAAACCAAGGCACCGGTAACATCTCATGAGTGAGATTCTACTCCTCACCCTGCATTTCATCCATCCTATTTTTAGGGTTCCCACCCTTAATATATCCCTTGCGGTATTCCTGTCAAGGATTACCATCGCGTTTTGATTTCCGTTCATATTTTCTCTCATTTTTATTTGTATATCTTGCTCCGTCTTTCTAGCGCCGTTTATAATTACCCTTTTCACATCTTCCTCTGTCATATCAGCTTCTATATCCGATATATATTGTGAAGAAATAGTATTTAGATTCTAAACAATAAGTAAGATTTATAATAAATAATATTAAAAAAATTATTATATAAGCAATAAGAATACTAAAAAGAGGTTCATTAAAAAACAACTACCCTGTATATTATTAATTTTAGAAAAAAATTGACAGATGTAGTTGACAGCAACTAATTATTATCAAAATAAATGAGATAAACATTGTTAATAAAACATAAATACAGATATAAATAATAACAATTAATATAATTTTAGATTTTAACTGTATCAGGGGTATATTCTGTAACAATTCCTTTATATTTTAACGGCCGTTAAAATATTAAAGGCCTTTAAAAAGAGTTTCGTATTCACTAACTTACTTCTGTCATTATTTAAACAGATTCCTTTAAAATAGTCCTCTAAAAATAATTGTTTTTAAAGGGATGTTAAAATTCACCTTTAATTTTTAACGGAACTGTTGATGGCGTTTTATAATAAAATTGGAGAAAGTTTGATTGAAGTCGAGTTACTGGAAAATGAAGAAAGGTATAAAGTACGAAACATTTATATGTAATGTAGGTAGATATATCTATTACATTTAATACCTACTTCATTGCCAAATTTCGATTACATTTAAAGGTTAATTAGGGACTTGAGCGATCCATTTCAGTCACCAAATGTTAATTTTAAAAATATTTTTCGGTTCAATAAAGATGTGACCAGAACTATAGTTAATATTAAAAACCACACATGTTGTCATGTCAAAGAAATACGGCAATACCAGCATATTTTAAAAGTACTTGCAACCCTACATTTTTTTTTGGAACAGGAGGATAGAGGATACCAATTCTATCTACAGGACAGGCATGTCCTTTTTCTTTTAGTCAATCAATTGTATGAGTAGAAGTATAGATGAAGTGAAAATATAATTTACAATAACCTATTACCCAATTGGAGTGTATTTTCTGAATCTGAGAAAATAATAAACAATTTCAAGACAAATATAATTTTCCTATTATTGATTGCACTCATATTGCCCCCCGGAGGATTATCCAAGTTTGCCGTTTTACTGGAGAAACGGTTATAACAAACTGTCAAATAATTGCAACAGTGATTTAAATATAATAAATATGAATACTAGATTTCCTGGATCCACACATGATGCAGCAATTTGGCAAGCTGCAAATGTAAGAGTAACCATGGAAAATCTCTATACTACAGGAAACAATAATTATGTCCTTTTAGGAGATTCTAGTTATCAATTGCAACCTTCTATTGTCCATTTGAAAATCATAGAAAATAGCCCAGAAAGTAACTATGAACAAGGAATATCATAGAAACCTACTTTACGAGGTCTAAAAGGAAGTAATTATGCACATTTGTTAAAAATATCCATTTTGTAGATACAACCTCTCGTTTTAGCACAGCATGGCAGTGCATAATCGTTTTTTTTTTATTTGATTTATATTCTATTTGAGTATTCGTATTAATATTTGTTAATCCATACTTACTTCATAATAAGTGATCCTGTATCGTTGTAAAATAAAAAAATCATGCACATTATTGTATTTATTGAGTATAAAAACATTAAAATGGAAATAAATAGAACTATTAATTTTTTACAAAAAAAAAATAAATATTCTGATGAATAAAAAAAATAAATATATATTCTGGTAAATAAAAAAAATAAATATAATTCTGGTAAATAAAAAAAATAAATATAATTCTGGTAAATAAAAAAAATAAATAGATATTCTAGTAAATAAGATTTTCTAGTAAGAAAAAAAATAAATATTCTATTAACAAAATTGTATAATATACAATTATTTTTTTGCTAAATTGTTAATTGATTTTGCCAGAACCCTTATTGACTTGGCAATGGCAAAATTGGATTGGCTTAAGATTTTTAATTGTTCATCATGGGTGGTCATTGCCACCTCTGTACGGTTTCTGGTTGTTAATCTCCTTGGTCTAATCCTGGTTTTGCGAGTCTGTCTCATTTTTTCAACAATAATTGGTGGTTGAACATTTTCATCCTAAAAATAATAGAAGGGAGTCACTTTAATCTTTCAATTTGTGTATACTACTACTACTACTACTACTATATAATAATAATACTCCCTACAATTCACCCCTTACACGAGTAAATCTTAACCCCATAGGCCATGGCACACTAGGGTTACCAGATGAAATCCTATCCATATAAGTTTTTAAAAAATTCGGACGTTATAAATTTTTTTCTGAGAAAGTAAGAAATGTGATATTTTTCACATTATTTACTTTGACATGGTTTTACAAAATAAAGCAAAAAACAGACAACAGAAAGTTACAAGGTTAAACAAAAAAAAAGGAACAGAATACCCTTACTACTTTTTGCTAAACTGTATTTTATTTAATAGTTTTAAATTTTCTGGTAAAAGCATTAAATCCTAAAACAGCTTATATTTTTAATTATTAGTCATAAGTAATCCTTTTATAGGGGCCAAAAACAGTATATTTCTTTTATTTTTTCACTGGGCTGCAATAAGTGATAATATTTCACATTGGCATTGTGGGATGGGATTGCAGAAAGAATTTCAGCTGCTTTTAACAACTCTAAAAAAAAACTTCTGTAGCAGCTTAGTTAAGGGGGTTTTACACTACAGCTTTTAATGATGGCATTTTTCTAATCTACTTGAGTTTTCTGTTTTTTTCTCTGTTATTGTTAAAAAAAACTATTTTAAAATCCGGATGCTTACGCAAAATCCTCCTGGTCACACCTAAATGTAGTAAAAACCCGGATATGTCAGGGCAAATCCGGACGTCTGGTAACCCTAGTTCCAAAGCAACTTAATACTTAGAAAGACCCATCCACCATCATTAACAGGGTAACTTACAGGGATTAATAAATCTGGATGTCATATCAAATCAACAGAAATTAATTTACTGCTAATACCCCACCCATTAAACCTACAACGAAACCATGTAAATTAATGAAAAATTCACAAAGTTTGCTGTTGAATTTAACCTGCATCAAGTTTTACTTTAAAGACTAGTAATTACATGCACAGTCGCTTGATAAATATTAAATTGGCTTACCACTCCAGTGATTAAATATTCATCATTTACTGTTTCCTGCGAGGTTTCCTGATTTTCAAGAAAATCAGTGAAACTAATTTCAATAGTTTCACTCTCCGGGTGGTCGTCATTTAATTGAAGCTCAGGCTGGACATATAGTCCAGCTTCTACAATGTTTACACCTTCTATAGAAATTTTTGAAATTAGAGCTAATACTCTCTCTTCCAAATCTGTAAGAGGTTTTACAGATGGTCCTCCTCCAGTGCCTACATGTGCATACTTTATGTCTCTCGCACGGCGTCTCACACATGTTTTCATTTCACTGACTACCTAAGAAAAAAAAATGTTTTTTAACAGTGCACTTAGCGTACCTTGTATTACTTACATCCTTCCATTGTTTTATGGTCTTAGCTGGCCCAATTTTATTTAACTCGCTTGCAAAGTGTTCCCATACTTTGTTTAATTTTGTAACATCCAACGGGTTTATTTTCCCACCATGAAGTAAACTATTCTCTTCTAACAAATTAATTATCAACTCCTTTTGTTTTTTGGTAGTACGTGGTGCACGAGACATTTTTTATTTTACACGTGCCTTCTTTTGTTTATATAGGCCTTTAAGATTTATTATTTTTAAAAAGGGTTCTTAAAATACACCTTTAAGTTTTGATATAAGGTAAAATGGCGTTTTATGATGTAATTGGAGAAGTTTTGATAGAAGAAATACTCGAAAATGAAGAAAGGTTTGAAGTAGATAATAGTTTTAATATAAAGCTAATACCTACATTTAATATTTCAGGGCAGAATTTAGGTTACATCAAAGGTCAATTAGAGACTTAAGCGACCCATTCGAATTGCCAAATGAATATTTTAAAAACATTTTTAGATTTACTAAAGATGTAACCCGAATTATAATTAATCTCATAGAACCACACATGTTGCCAACACAAAGGAATACTGCAATACCATCATGTATAAAGATACTTGCCACTTTACATTTTTTTGCAACTGGAGGATACCAACTATCTACAGGTCAGGGATATAATTTTGCAATTAGTCAACCAACTATAAGTAGAGCTATAGATGAAGTGACTAATATAATTTACAGTCATTTATTACCAATTTGGATTGTTTTTCCAGATTCGGAAAATAAAAGAAACCAAATTATAAACAGATTTCAGGAAAAATATAATTTTCCTAGATGTTTGGGGGCTATCGATTGCACCCATATTGCAATTATTTCACCTCCTGAGGACTATCCAAGTTTGCCATACTATTCTAGAAAAGGGTATTATAGCATTAACTGTCAAATTATTGTAGACAGTGATTTGAATATATTAAGCATGAATGCTAGATTTCCTGGATCTACTCATGATGCAGCAATTTGGCAAGCTTCAAATGCAAGAGTACTAATGGAAAATATGTACATTCAAGGAAACAATTGTTTTCTCATAGGAGATTCTGGCTATCTATTGCAACCATTTTTATTGACTCCATTTGAAAATCCTGAAGAAAATACCCCAGAGAGTAATTACAATTATTCTTTTATTCGAGCCAGAACTGTTGTAGAAATATTGAATGGAGTCTTAAAGTCCAGATTTAGATGTTTACTAAAACATCGAGTTTTAAATTATGATCCAGTAAAAGCAGGAAAAATAATTTATAGTTGTGGAGTCCTGCATAATATTGCTCAATATTATAAAGACAACATTCCAGAGGAAGACATTGAAGATATGGATGGAGACAATGATGGACACATTTTATTTCCCAGAAATGAGAATTGGCTTAGAAGGGGAGAGGAAGTTCGCAATGAAATTGTACAACAATTTTTTTATAATTGATATATTTTACAATAATTATATTGTTTGATCTTTTTCAATGATATATGAAGTCAAGAATACAATGACAATTTCAGAATTTTTAATATAGTCTGTATTTGTTTATTTTTGTCATTTTAATTATTTTTTATTTCACATCCTACATTATTATATAGTATCGAACGCTTTCCAATATGGTTTGTGCTTGTGAAAACAACAGAGAGTTAGCAGATAAGTTTTTCCTACTGGAAAACGAACAAATAATATCAGCAATGTTAGTTTATACCACCCGGCCACATTCTTACATTGGCCGGGCAACTAGCAATGTTATTCGTTTCCTGTTCGCTTTAATACTAACTCTCTGTAGTTTTCACATGCATTTGTGCAACACGTATTGGAAAACGTTCAGTGGCAACACTGTATAGTAGATAACAATTATTAATGGATTCTTTAGACAAAATATAGAAGTTATGTGTGTTTGTTTTTTATTTAATACTGAAAACATTAAAATAATAAATATAAACTTTAGTCTACTAAAAACAAAAATATTTTCTAATAAAAACAACAAATAATCAAATTTTCTAATAAAAAATAAATAACTTTCTAACAAAAATAATTTTTCTAATAAAAAAATAAATAATTTTGATAAATAAAAACTATTGTCAAAAAAAATTAAAATAAAATAAGTTGTGTAAAAAAATACTGTTTTTCTGAAAATATTCTATGGAAAGTTTTCTTTATCTTTTCAAAAATACACTAAGTTAATAATAAGTTTTTTCGGTCATATTAAAAGAATTTGCCAGTGTCCTTATGGATCTAGCAATGGCAAAATTTGATTCGCTTAAAACCTTTATTTGCTTATCATGACTTGATATTGCCACCTCTGCTCAATTTCGCCTTCGTTTAATGGGTTTTCTTAAATTTGGTGCTAGTGTTATGCCTCTAATTTGTTGTTCATTATTTTCATCCTAAAAAGTAATAAAATACATTTAGTTTTTTTCTAGCTTTCCATAAATCTTTAATATTTTATATCAAATTTCTGAAAACATCAAATTAACTTACCACTACAGTAAGTATAAACTCTTCCTTTTCATTTATTACACATGGCTCTTCAAAAATGTTAATAATAGCATCACTTTCAGGGGGCTCATCAGTCAATTGAAGCACAGTCTGGGTTTCTATTTGTCCTGCTTCTTCCATCAGGCTTACACCTTTGACATCTCTGGCACGTCGTCCGACAGTGGTTTTCATTTGACTGACAAACCTAAAACATTTTTTTTTTAATAAAGTGCACTTATTTTACGTTGTGTATTAGGAACTTACGTCTTTCCACTGCCTCACTGTTTTAGCTGGGCCAATTTTACTTTATTCGGAAGCTACATTTTTCCAAGCACTTTTTAATATTGGAATATCCATGTTCCCGATTCTTCCACCGAGGAGTTTTTCCTGTTCCAACAAAATAATCAGCATTTCTCTTTGTTCTTCAGTCGTCCTTGGAGCGCGAGACATAGTGTTTTAAATTTAATGTTACATAAAATGCAAGAACGACAAACCCTATTCAAAAATATAATCTCAAAACAATGCCAGATAACCACAATAATGTTACAATTTTAAATTGTTTGGTTATGTGTTCTTTTTCTCTTCTTAAATGGACTACTCCCATTCGTAACTTAGGTCAAAATTAGTTCAAATTAATCTTAATCACTGATCAATGCGATGTTGTCAAGCGCTCCCCTTATATTTTAAAGGACTCCGTTAAAATTGGTTAAAATTTGGCTTCCTTAAAATTTGTGGATACAGAATACCATTTTCCATTAAAAAAATTAAAGGGCGGCTAAAAGTTAAATTTTTAAAGGCCTTTAAATTTTAAAGGATTTTTTACAGAATAGACCCCTCAAAGAGCAATAATAAATAAATTATAAATACCTTTTTTTTGAAATCATACTACAAGTTATAAACATCCAGTACATAATACAGGAACCAGATATGAGAGTGTCTTTTGTTCAATTTTTCCTTAGTGACATGGTAGTGAAGGGTAAAGACAGTAAATAAATGAAGTTTCAGGGGTAGACATTTTGGCTGGTGGTGTTTTTTAAAAAATAATCTAAAAAAAACAGTTTAAAATGTTTATATATTGTATATCAAAATAACAAATTGATTGAAATAAGTTTGGCATTCCAAGACAAGTAAATAATTGTCACAAAAAGGTAATATTAAGTGTGTTTCTTGGAATTTGGTTACTTACATTTGAGAAAGGAGGCTTTCCAATCAGTTATTCCCCATAACTGAGTATTCAGCAGTGAGTTTGGACTCTAGAAGAATTCATCAGAAGGACACACCAGTCTCAGATAAGTGTTTTACCTAGAATAATTGATTAAATACAATAATTACATTCAAATTCAATTACAAACTTTGATAGTGAAACTTACCATGCAAAGTTATTTTAATTAGACGGACAATCAATGCAATTTTTGGTAAAAAAGTAATTCTTATACATCCTATTATTATTAAAAACGTGTGGTTATAAATTAAAATTGATACTAAAATTTGGCAACGGAATCCATAGACTAAAAGGTGTAATTACAAATTTCAGTAGATGTTGCATTAGAAATGTGTATTTTAGTAATTTAGGTTGTAATATTTAGTTCATAGATGGCATCAGTAGTACTACGTAAATTATTTTATTTTTGATGATGATTTTATAGTGAAAATATAGATTAAATCATTTCAAATGATTCATAATATTAATTAAAGAATAGATATAAGATATATGTTCATCCAGAATTTTGTTGGGTTATTTTACAGTTATTAATGAAATAAAATAGTTGTGATTGGTAACAAATTTATTTCAATCTCAAATTTTAAGGAATATAGTACAGAGGTCAATAGTCCAGGACAAAATTTTTAAAATTAACTATAATTTACAATTAATAAAAAAATAAAAAAAATATTTCGAGCTGTCAAATATGTATTATAGAAATGAAAAAGGAAATAGTGAGGAAGAGAAATTGGAACAAAATGTATTGGAAGAGAAAATAAGGATAGATTGTTGTAAAGAATTTATAAATGGAGTAGAAGAAATATTAAATAGGCATAAGAGTTTGATTTCAGAAGAAGGAATAGTAGCGAAAGGATATGTCCATAAAATAGAAGTAAGAAATATTGAAAGTTTTAAAGTAAAAAATTACCCAATACCTTATAAGTATAAGGATGAAGTACAAATAGAGATAGATAAACTATTAAAAGATGGAATAATAGAGCATAGTAATACCCAATTCATTAATCCTTTAGCTGTAGTTAAGAAAAGAAATGGAGAGATAAGACTTTGCTTAGATGCTAGAATACTAAATAAACATACTATACCGCAATATGAAGCACCAATGACAATAGACGCAATATTAGGAGGTATTACACAAGCTAACACTTATACTAAATTAGATTTGAAACACAGTTTTTGGCTCATCCCATTACATAATGATAGTTGAGATTATACAGGCTTCATGGTCAATGGAGTTGTATATAGATTTTGTGTAGTTCCATTTGGATTACAAAGTGCATGTGCAAGTTTAACAAGCGCACTACATCAAATACTAAACAAATATGACGATTTTGTTCTTCACTACATTGACGACATTTTGATATTCTCGAAGAATCCAGTAGATCATCTCAAACATATCCAAATAGTGATGAAAGAACTTGATGATACAGGCCTAAAATTAAACATTAAAAAGTGTCAATTTTAGAAACTAAAAGTAATTTATTTAGGATATTTAATTAACCAACGAGGAATAGAAATGGACCCAGAAAGGATGGAAATCATAAAAGAATATAAAAGACCTTATAATTTAAAAACTTTAAGGGGACTACTGGGAATGTTGAATTATTTCAAACGCCTAATACCAAATTTAAGTGAAATGGAAATTCCACTAGTAACATTGCTGAGGAAAGGAGTAAAATGGAAATGGGGGACCGAACAGGAAGAGGCATTTAATGAAATAAAACAAACATTTATACAAAAGGTTAGGATATATCACCCTATATACAGTCAACCATTTATCATGAAAACCGATGCATCTGTGAATAGATTTGCTGGTGCTTTGATACAAATACAAGAAGAAAAAGACAAACTTAGATTTTACTTATTAGGAAGTCAATTTACAATAGAAACAGATAATCAGGGTTTAACATCAATTTTATCTAATAAATTTGGGAATAATAGAATTCATAGATGGGCAATCTTGTTACAGGAATATAAATTTGAAATTAAATATGTGCCAGGAAAAAGAAATATCATTAGTGATGCAATAACAAGAATGGATGAAAATGTTAAAAATGATAGCAGAAAAGTACTAATTGGAATAAATATCATGAAGGAAGAAGGGGGAATATTTTCTAGAGAAGCTATAAAAATGGATCAGGAAAATTTGTCAATAGCAGAAAAGGAAAAATTAGAAATAAAAGAAGAAATATTTTATAGAACAATTAATGGGAAAGAAGTGTTTGTAATATCATCAGAATTGGCAACAAAAGTATTATATAAATTACATGTAAAATTTGGACATGCAGGAGCAAGAAAAATATGTATTGTTTTTAGAGAAAATTATATTTGTAAAAAAGATATGACAATAATTAAAAACATAACAAGAAAGTGTGAAATTTGTCAAATGGCAAAAGAGAAAAATAAACACAATGAAAATCACCCAAAACCAATCACAGCAGAAAGACCCAATCAAGTAATAGCAATAGATTTTATTTTCAAAATTTATAACAATGTACCCGTGTAACAAGACAAATACAAAAACAACTAAATTATGTATAGACAGATATATGGAACAAGTAGGAAAACCAGAAGCTTGCATCATGGATAATGCTACCTATTTTAACAACGACAGATATAAAAGCTTTTTAAACAAAAACAAAATAGTACCCAGATATACAAGTATTAGACACCCTGCATCTAATCCAGCTGAAAGATACATTAAAGAAATCATTTAATACTTAAGGATATTAATAAATACACAACATCAAGAGTGGGAAAATAAAATTGACATAATCATGTAGTTTATAAATAACTTACCTAGTGTAGATACTGAGGAAAGTCCGATAAATTTAATGTATGGAAAAGAACCAGAAAGACCTTGGCAAATGAATGAAATAAGAAAATATGAAAAAGTTGTAGAAGAAGTCAATAGAAAAAGGAAAAGGAATATAGAGAGATATTTTAACAAAAGAAATAGCAAAATCAAAAGACCAACAACGTTCAAAAAAGGAGAATTAGTAATATTAAAATCTTTAAGAACTCCAAATAGAGAGAAACAAAAGTGTGCAAAACTATTATTATTATACGAGGGGCCATACATAATAGAAAATAAAGATGGAACTAATAGCTATGTTTTAAAAGAAATAAATGGTGGAAAGTTAAGAGGTATATTCCATATAAATGACCTATACAAGTTTTGTCCAGAGGAACACGACAATACAGACAAAATGACTGACATAGACATGGACAATACAATACAAAAACAAAATTAAAACTTATGATAAGAAACAAATTAATGTTTAACAAAATGTTAATTTAATAACAGAAAAGATAAAATTATATTCAGTATTATAAAAGTAGTTATAATACATGAATACATTTTGGGGGAAAATTGTGAAGAAATAGTATTTAGATTCTAAACAATAAGTAAGATTTATAATAAATAATATTAAAAAAATTGTTATATGAGCAATAAGAATACTAAAAAGAGGTTCATTAAAAAACAACTACCCTGTATATTATTCATTTTAGAAAGAAATTGACAGATGTAGTTGACAGCAACTAATTATTATCAAAATAAATGAGATAAACATTGTTAATAAAACATAAATACAGATATAAATAATAACAATTAATAGAATTTTAGATTTTAACTGTATCAAAGAGCAATAATAAATAAATTATAAATACCTTTTTTTTTTAAATCATACCACAAGTTATAAACATCCAGTACATAATACAGGAACCAGATATGAGAGTGTCTTTTGTTCAATTTTTCCTTAGTGACATGGTAGTGAAGGGAAGACAGTAAATAAATGAAGTTTCAGGGCTAGACATTTTGGCTGGTGGTGTTTTTTAAAAAATAATATAAAAGAAACAGTTTAAAATGTTTATATATTGTATATCGAAATAACAAATTGATTGAAATAAGTTTTTGGCATTCCAAGACAAGTAAATAATTGTCACAAAAAGGTAATATTAAGTGTGATTTCTTGGAATTTGGTTACTTACATTTGAGAAAGGAGGCTTTCCAATTAGTTATTCCCCATAACTGAGTAGTGAGCAGTGAGTTTGGACACTAGAAGAATTCATCAGAAGGACACACCAGTCTCAGATAAGTGTTTTACCTAGAATAATTGATTAAATACAATAATTACATTAAAATTCAATTACAAACTTTGATAGTGAAAAGTTATTTTAATTAGACAGACAATCAATGCAATTTTTGGTAAAAAAGTAATTCTTTTACATCCTATTATTATTATTATTATTATTATTAAAAAAGTGTGGTTATAAACTCAAATTGATACTAAAATTTGGCAACGGAATCCATAGACACTAAAAGGTGTAATTACAAATTTCAGTAGATGTTGCATTAGAAATCTGTATTTTAGTAATTTAGGTTGTAATATTTAGTTCATAGATGGCATCAGTAGTACTACGTAAATTGTTTGAAATTATTTTATTTTTGATGATGATTTTATAGTGATAATATAGACCAAATAATTTCAAATGATTCATAATATTAATTAAAGAATAGGTATAAGATATATGTTCATCCAGAATTTTGTTGGGTTATTTTACAGTTATTAATGAAATAAAATAGTTGTGATTGGTAACAAATTTATTTCAATCTCAAATTTTAAGGAATATAGTACAGAGGTCAATAGTCCAGGACAAAATTTTTAAAATTAACTATAATTTACATTTAATAAAAAAATAAAAAAAAAATATTTCGAGCTGTCAAATTGTTTTAAAAAAAATGGATATATAAAAGGTGGTATTTGATTAAAAAGCAATGAACATTTAATGTGTAAAACTAATTTAAAATTGAATAAGAATAAATTAACTTAGTATGTCATTTTGGAACCGCACCCAGAGATGAGAATTCCCCTTAATTGCCCGTACTTTCTCCTTTCCCCCCATTACCTCTAGAAGCACATCTCCTTTTGCTGTCTTTTTATATTTTTTAATTCTACCCCTGGGCTATTTAGGTTAACTGTTTCCCTGATACTTAACGCACTAGCGTACTCCTTTTCGTCTGTTCTCAAGATCATTTTTTTTGTTTGTTCCTGGTTAGCTTTTTGCGGTCTTTTGTTCCATATCGTGATGTGTGTCTCTGTGTTGTGGAAGACTTCCTCCGCGCACTTTCTAATATATCTGTCTTCTGTATGTTCCGTGCTGATCATATTTATCCTCCTGTTTGCGTTTTCTCCTATTCTTTTTTTAACTTCCTCTATGCTTTTATATAGAGACTTCGCCTCATAGTCTGAGATTAGGGGAACCACCCATAGGTAGCTCGTTAATTCCATCCGTTTTCCCTGATCGTTTCCATTGTCTTCCTTAGTTGCTCCAGTTCCTTGATTCCATTTTTTAGAAGCGGTCTGATATCGGCGAAACGTGTGCCGACTTCTCTTGCCAGGTTTGTCTCTATTTCTTTGTTTGGGTCAACGAGTACAACCATGTCGCCAGAGTCCATTTGGGTTCTATCTTGGGAAACCTTCGTGTTGGTGTAGAGCCTTTCCGGCCATGTCATGTCAATGATTTTTTCATTCCTTTCCAGCTTTCTCTCTTATGTAATTGCTCTTCACATCTCTTTTCTTCTTCCTTTACTGTGGCTCGCATCTCCTCTTCGATCATGTTTTGGTTGACTTGCGTTTCGCAGGATTTCATCTCCTTTCTTGGAGGTTCTGGTTCGTCTCTTCGACTTGCTTTATTACTGTGCTCGGTGGTGATGTATTCTTCATAATCCGTAATTTTGATATTTTACCTTTCCATTTTTCTTTTGAGGTCCTTTACTCCATATTTAATTTCCACTTTTGTGTTTAAGTAGCTTATAGTCAGGTCGTACAGTGTGATTGCAACCTTCTGCAATTCCTCCATTTTTTGGTATTTCAGCATACTTGGTTTGCTCCTGTTCTTCCGGGCTTCTTTGTCTCTTCTGTCTCAAATTTGCTGTGTCGCTTCCGTTCGGAGTTTTATCGTTTTCTTTTAGGAACATTGAGTTTAGATCGTTATCAGAGCCCACCCTGAAATCCCATGTCTCCGTGCTCTGTTTATGTTTATTTATGTCTGCCGGTATATCAGAGATCTCGTTTTCATTTCCACAAGAAAAATCTGCCATCTTTGGTGGTGTTCTTTTTAATGAATCACGTCTTTTAAAAGGGTCTGTGTGGCCAGTCTGGTCGTTTTCCTTAAATCTTTTCGGTGTTGTTCCAGGTATTAGTACCTGCATCGGTCTGATTCCCCCCCCCCCCCCCGATACATTTATTGTAAGGTCGATTGTATTGCTTATATTCTTATCCCACGAGTTGGGTAGACTTGGTGTCCGGCAGTGTAGTACTCCCTTGCACTGCTAAGGCCTTCCATTGGTGTTAAACCTCCGGCAACCCTGCACGCCCTCGCCATGGCGCCAGGGGGCTGCTCGCGACCCTCTTCGAGGGGCCATTCATCCATCCCCGCAGTTTCCCAGGGTTAGATTCCGTTTTTGGTTTTTCTGTCAGGGTTTTCCTTCTGGGTCTGGGTCGGTTGGCTTTTGTTAGCTGGGCGTAGTGTTCTTAAGACTGGCATTTATTGGTGTCACGTTATCGGCATAAGTGATCCCACCAGTGCCCCACCGACCGTTTTTAGCTGTTTGTCGGCTTCACTACCCGTTCCCATAGGTAGGTCGCTCGAGAACAGGGAGCTACTGAACCACTTCACCAACGGTAAGGTCTTACAGCTCCTAGGAGTGGAACCTAACCTAACCTTTTTTTTAGGTGGGGAAAGCTCATGGCCGACCTCCGACGCTTGGGCTATCGTTGTCTATCGCGCCGGAGAGTGTGGGACTCCTACCCTAACTAAAACCCTACCTGTCGCCCTCAAGACACCACGGGACCATCCTAGAAGGATATAACATCATGGTGTCTCGGTTGTCTTACTCCATCTGTGTTCGTCTTTCTTCCTCCTCTTTTTCTTCCATTACTTTTACGATCCCAGCTTTCTTTACTATTACACATCTTTTCTATTATGTTTTCAGGATTTAGTTCTCCCTCTCTATCGTACACTTCTGCCCTCCATATTTGCCACTTTTGACAGTGTCAAGATTGTGTGTTCTGCTGAGTCTTCCATATTTCCCTGGCAGTAACGACACTCGTCCCTTTGGCTCTTCTCTATCCTTTTAATGTACATTTGAAAACAGCCATGCCCTGTGTTGAAATTACATTCAACATGTCCTATCTGCTAAATACTAGGTAGACACTCCCTGTATAAACCTCCGCTTTTAGCAAACAAAAATAATAAAGTACTGAATAGTCACTCCCTGTATAAACTAATTATCTAAACTTGAGACAACACGCTTGACTTTCAAATGACCGCCAAACACCTGCTATGTCGCAAAGACACCTGTGTTTTCGCAAACAGTTAATATTATCACGTACGCAATCATGTGATCTGGGACGGCCAATGAGAAAAAAGGCGGTAAAACTGCCGCTGGCTGGCGGGATTGTATCGGAGAAAAATTTCACACTTTCATTTTGTCAGTGAAACAACTCACATCAAAAAATCTTGTCAACGCCGGCAGCAAGCCGAAATTTAAGTAAAAGCATTTGTGCGATTTGATTTAAAAAGTTATAACATGTAATCAGTTAATAATTTATGTAACCAAGTATTAATATGTAAAATGTGGAATCAGTAAGCCGTGAATATATCAAATTCAAATAGAAGGTGATAGTTTCATTTGAATAAAATCAGGGCATCAACCAGAACTTCGAGAGTATCTTCCATAGGCTACAGGGTGGAGCATAAGGCCTTCACCCCAGGTAACATATTTCAAACATAGTCATACAGTCCACCATGATCGAAGGCAGTAAATGTCAAGCCTTATAAACCCAGGGTAAGACACCCTGTCAGAAACTGGGTGAGGTAGTACCTTGTCGTTTTATGGCTACATCCTAACCATACGCTTAATTCTGGCATTATTCGCCTGGTCCATACCGCCTTAGTTTGTTGCCCGCTCCATCTCTCTTGCCATTGTTCTATTGTAACCTGTTTTGCAGCCCTTTTTTCGCCCTCCGTTCCCCCACCAAGATGGATTCTCTGCCTTTCTTTCACCAACAGGTCTATCGGAGGTATTCCTGCCACCGCCTGAGCTGCTTCGCTGGATGATGTTCTATATGCTTGAATAACCCTCAATAGGCTTCTTCGTTGTACGCCGATAAGCATATTGCTGTATTTTTGATACCTCAAGACCTCGCTCCAGATAGGTGCACCGTATAATACAATCGATTGTACGACACCATTTAGTACTAGCCGTTGATTGTACCTAGGGCCTCTTATGTGTGGCAGAATTTTGTTTAGTGCCGCGATCGTCTTTCCCGTCTTGTTCACCGTTCTTTTGACATGCTCCTTGAAACTTCTTCTACTGTCCAGCCAGATCCCGAGGTATTTTACATTTTTCGCCGGCACTATGTCCACTTCATTTAGCCTGAAAGTTATCCAATTTCGACCTCTTCCTCCGTTCATGATAACAGCTACCGTCTTTTTTGGTGCCAGTTGCAGCTTATGTTCCTCCATCCACGCGCTTATCATCCCTAGAGAGAAATTTGCCTTTTGTATTAGACTATAGGGGCTTTCTGCGGCCACCGTTAACGCCAGGTCGTCTGCATAAGCAATTACTCGGCAACCGTCTTCCGTATCCAGTTTAAGTACGTCGTTGTATAGTACGTTCCACAGTGTAGGGCCCAGAACTGATCCCTGTGGGACTCCCATTGTAATTCCCATCCGTTCGTCTTTTCCGATATTTATGGTTCGACCTGTTAGATAGTCCGTAATTATGTTTACTAAGTAATTACTTATGCCGGCCTTCCTTAGTTTATCCACTATGATGCTCCATATCGCCGTGTTAAATGCTTTCTTTACGTCTATCATTATTGGGGCTGTCCACTTTCCCCCCTCATCGACTCTCCAATTGATAATTTTTTTACTCATGTTTTCCATTGCTAGCGTTATGTCAATGATGGAATTTCCATTAGCGTTCATGAAAGTGGGTATGTTCCCTTGATTTTCCTGTTTTCCTCTATCCAGTCCTCTATTATACGCCCTCTTTGGTTGACTGTTTTGGATCCAAATATCACTGACTTTGCATTAAAATCTCATCCTAGTATGGCTTCTTTATTTCTTAATTTCTTTAAATGTTTTTGTATATCATATAGTAGAGTCTCGAATTCCATACTGTCCTTGTTAGGTGAGAAGTAACATGAAAAAACAAAAATCTTTTAATTCTATACACACAAAACCCCTGCCGCTAAAGTAATTTAGGACGGATACATTTTTGGCTCGTATGAAGCTATCACAGTATTTATCACAGAATTCGTTCTTACTAAGTTTCTTATTTGGCTCTTGTCCAATGACTAAGTTTATTTTTTTTTTCGAATATGGCTTGGGCTAACAGATCGTGCGCTATTATCTTCGGTCTAGATTTATTTGAAGGAACTTGAACATAGTATTATAATGGGTTCTGCTCAGATGGAACTTCCAGGTTCGCTCTCTCCTGTACTGTGTCCATTTGTTGGTCCGTTAATGGGCTATCCTCTTCGTTGTCTGTAATTGTTTTTTCTTCTCCTCGTTTCTCGCTCTTGTTAATGCTGTCCTAAAGGCTTTGCATTTTAGTGTTCCTGCTTTGTGTCCTATTGTGTTACATATGGGACATTTTTCTAAATTTTCACAATATTTAGCCATATGGTCGTTTTCGCCGCATTTATAACAGTGTTTTGACCTGTCTGGGCCGTTGCATTCATTAATTCTGTGGTTGTATGACCAGCATCTGTAACACTGGCTCATCCTTATTCTTTTTTCGATAGTGCATCTAACTACGCCGATCGTTAGATATTCTTCTGTTAGTAGTTTTTTCGCTGACCTTTGTTCATTGTCACTGTTACTGGGTATTGAATGCATTAAGTCTTAATTCGCCTATTTTGTCTGTTTTATCTTCCCATTCTGTTATTTCCTTAATGGCTTTAATTATGTCTTCTTTTTGTTGTCCATGCCCCTTAGGAATAGTGTTTCCTTGTTCTGGCCAAGGCCTGCTATTTTTGTGTTGAAGTCTCCATTATCTTTGACTAGTTTCGTTATTTCTTCAAATGCAGTATCATTTTTGTCTGTTATTATTATAAGTTTCCCATGCCGTGTGCTTTTAAGGCTTCGAAATGCCTTTCTTGCCGAATTACTTTTAACTAGGTTAATATTGCACAGTACGTCTTTAAAAGTTTTATCTTTTCCGTCTACAATCAATCCGTATCTGTCCCTTTCTTTTGGTGTGGTTTCTTTCTTAGGAATAATTGTATGTATTCTGTTGGTTAGTATATTTATGGTAATCATGGATTCAGTACTATGGTAGATAGTTTCTACCATTTTTCTAAGCCTCTCTAGTGGCATGCCGTTTAAATGGTGTATCACTACGTTTTTATCTAGCCTGGTCTCTTCCTTTAGTTTATCTAGGTTACTCCAGAGATTTTCATCTGTGCCATCAATTTGGATTTTGATGATTTTTTTTATTTATAATTCCACATGGTTCCTTTGTTCTTATTTTAGTAATTTGGTCTATTATTTCAAATTCGCCATCAAGTTTAGCCAGTTCGGGTTATTTTTCCTTGTATAATTTTTGTATACTTCGTTCCATTTCTGGATCGCTTGGTTCTACGAAGACAGCTTTTACCGCTTCTTCTTCTGCTTTTAGGGGGTTACCGATTGTTATTTCTGTATTTTTGTACAGTTTATTGTTCCATTCTTTATATTCTACCATCTTCCAGGTCTCCAAAGTCTCGATGCCCTCAAGTGTGTCCAGTGTGTTTTTTGGATGATACACCATGGTAGTGTTTGCGTTTCCATCTCTTGGAATGTAGTTGTAGTTTGGGTATCGGCATCATAGGTATTTTTATCTATCGGTTCCCATCTCTTGTTTTCCAACCAATCTTGCACCATTTTCCTGTTAAATACTTCCGCATTCGTTTTCATTTTTACTGCAACCTCCTTGATGTGTTTTTGAGTGTTGGGAAAATCAGATGTTAGTTTTTCTAGTTCTGCTACTAGAGTCCGGTTCCTGGCTATGGCTTCCATTAGCGTGTAGGCTCCGGGCTTTCCTTTTGTTTGTATGGGTCGATGTAGGATGAATTTGCCTCCATTGATGTGTCGAGTCTTTTTATTTTCGGTGTCTCGGTTAGTGAGTTACATCTCTGTAATTTACTGTACAAATTTAGTCTGCTATGGCCTTTAGGTTTTCCTTCTATATCTGCAATTTCTCTCCCTACTAACTTGTTTGCTGTTTTTGCTTCTTCAGTTTCATCAACATTTCCTCCGGACTGTTCGCCATCGGTACTTTCTATTAACAGAATATTGTATATATTATTTTGAGTATTCATAATCATGTATCCCTCACCGCAGTTCCAAGGTTTAGATTCCGTTTTGGTTTTTATGTCGGGGTTTTTTTTCCCTTAGTCAACTTGGTCACCGTTTTATGGCGCCGGGAACTCGCCATTCGCCCTCCCTGTTCAGGGTCGGACTTGCCGGTTTGCTTTTGTTAGTTGGGCAGGTGTTCTTCTACTGGTATTTGTTGGTGTCACCTAGTTGACATCAGTGACTTCACCAGTGCCCCACCGACCATTTTGAGCTGTTTGTCGGCTTCACTACCCATTCCCGTACCTGTGGGGCCGAGAATAGGTAGCTACTGAACCACTCCACCAACGGTAAGGTCTTACAGCTCCTAGGAGTGGAACCTAACCTAACTTAACCCTACCTAACCTAACCTATACTAACGTAACCAAACCTAACCTAACCTAACCTAACCTAACCTAACCTAACCTAACCTAACCTAACCTAACCTAACCTAACCTAACCTAACCTAACCTAACCTAACCTAACCTAACCTAACCTAACCTAACCTAACCCAACCCAACCTAACCTTATATAACCTAACCTAACCTTTTTTTTTTGACGGGTGGAAATGCTTTATGCACAATGTTTACAGGTTCTGCCCTTCACCAATAGTGTGAGAATCCTGATTCCTAATGTGTACTCACTAAAACCACCTCGCGCTTCCTACAGCCCGGGACCGTCTGTCCAGACATAGCGTCGGGCTGTAAGTGCTGTCTACCTTCTTAGCCTTTCTTCCTCGGCTTTTTTACTCATTATTTCTTTAATATAGTCCTCTCCGTGATCCCAATTTTCCTTGCATTCTATCATCCACTTAACCAAGCCCTTCGTATCCACTCTTTCTCCCATAGTTATGTCTATTGCCATTCTCTGGGTTGTCCATCTATCGCATACAGAGATCGTGTGTTCCGTATCGTCTATTCCTTCACAATAGTCACATTCGTCTGTTAATGTTTTTCCTATCTTCTTTGTATATGCTTTGTAGCTTCTGTGCCCCGTCAGTACTTGTGTAGTGTAAAAGCATATCTATCATCTTATGTTTGCATTCCATCCATGCTTTTGTATCTGGTATCAGCTTTTTTGTCTATTGTCCTTTGCTTGTTTCAGCGTCCCACTTGGATTGTCACCTGGCAATCGTGTTCTCCCTGGCTTCCCTTTTCGCTTCCTCCGTGACTCTTTCCAGTGCTGCCAATTCGCACCTTTGCCGGATCATCTCGTCCCTGCGATTACTCCCACCGCTTGTGCTGATGTCCTGTACGCACATGTCACCCTCAGGAGCATCCTTCTTTGTAGGGAGATTAGCATTCCACTATATTTTCTGTTTCCTATTACTTGTCCTCACACTGGTGTTCCATACAGGGCTACCGAGGCTACCACCCCGTATAGTATCCTCCTGTTCTAGTATTCGGGGCCCCTTATATTAGGTAGAATCCTGGTGAGCGCCGCCACTTGTCTACTGGCTTTTTCACACGTCCTCTTCACATGTTCGTTGAAGATTAGTTTGTCGTCCAAGTGCATTCCCAGGTATTTTACCGTCTTCTTTGGTGTAATCTCAATCCCGCCTATGCCGAAGGTTATCTCCTCCCTCTTCCGGGGGCCTTCAATAATGATAGCCTCCGTTTTCTCTGGCGCAATTTCTAGGCCTTTATTCTCCATCCAATTTGTTACTTTAATTAATGCTGTATTCACAGCCCACATAAGCTCTTCGTCATCCTGCGCGTTCACGGTGATCGCCAAATCATCCGCGTAGGCAACCTGACTACAATTTACCCCTAGATCAAGTTCCAGTACGCCATTGTAAACAGTATTCCAGAGCAGTGGTCCCAGTACTGAACCTTGTGGAACCCCCTGAGTCACCGGTAGCTCCTTTTTTCCTACCATAATTGTTCTTCTGGATAGGTAGCTCTTCACTAGGTTAACCAGGTATTCGCTTATGCCCATATCCTCCAGAGCTTCTACTATGTGGCTCCATTTTGCCGTGTTGAAGGCATTCTTCACGTCAATAAAGACAATCGCCCCCCATTTCCACTCTCTCCGATTAACTTGCTAGATCACCTTTTGTACTGCCTCAACCATGGACCTTCCCTCGCGGAAACCAAATTGGTTTTCCGCAATCAGATGCATGTCCTCCATTTCCTTCTCCATCCTATTCTTCACTAGGTGCTCAAAGAGTTTGTCCGCTGTATCTATGAGGCATACATACTATACTTCCCTTGGGCTGCGTCTCCCTTGGGGATAAGACAGACTTTCGTCTTTCTCCACTCTTCCGGTATCTCTGCTTTTTTGAGAATATCATTATTTATTTCTAGCATGACCTGTGGAACCTCCTCCACAGCAATAAGTATGCTTTCGGCCAAGATTCGATCTATCCCTGGCGCCTTGCCCGTCTTTAGTTTCTCCGCAGCGCCCTGCAGCTCCCTGTTCGTGAATGCCAGCGGCTCGTTTACCTCTACCTTACCTCCCATTGGCCTGTCCCTTGTCTCCGGAAATAATTCTTTGGCAATTTTGAGTTTCCTTTCCTCGGAAATCTCGTACGGTGTCATCATATTTCTGAACCTATTCGTTACTATTTTGTACCCCTGTCCAAAGGGATCATTTTCCAGCTCACTGCACAGCTCGTTATACTTCTTGATCTTGGACCTGTGTATTTTCTTCCTGAAGTATCTCCGTAATTCTTTGTATGCTGCTTCCAACCCCTCAACTTCTTCTGGTGCCCCGTTGCCTCCTCTCTTTCTCGTGAGTTTCCTCCTGGCTTCCAGACATTGCCGCCTTCCTTCGTCTATTTCTTCGTTCCACCACGCAGGCATCCGTTTAGCGGGGGCCTCTGCATTTGAGCTGCTAATTGTTTGGGCGTCTTTGATTTTTTTGACTACTTCTTGTACCGAATTCATCTGTCCATTCATCGTTAATCTTACCACATTTCTGAAGGACTCTTTGTTTATTACCCTGCTGCCCGTGCAATGTTCTTTTTTTGGTTTCTTCTTCAGCTCCAGTTCCAATATAATGTACCTGTGAAGGCTGAGCGACTCCAGCTCCTCTAGGACCATCCATTTCTTCACTCTACTCGCCAGCTCGCTGGAGGTGAATGAGATGTCTATTATGGAGTTTTGTTCTCCCCTTGTAAACGTTGGGGTCGTGCCTCTGTTTAGAGTAACGAAGCCCTGAGCCGAGCCACTATGCAATCAGTTAAGAAGTCCCCCTTTTATCCTGTTTGTTTGATCCTCATAATGCCGACTTTGAATTGAAGTCTCCTAGTATACGTATGTCCTTGTCCTCCCTCTGTATGTCGTCCAGCAGGCTCTCAACGTATTCCTTATAATTATCCAGGCTCAGATTTGGAGATATGTAACAATTATACAATGATAGTTGTTTCATGCGCAGTTTTGTGTATCCTTTTTTTATGAAGTGTTTCTCTACCCCACATCTTCTATTTCTGCAATAAAGGGCCGTGCCACCCTCTTCGTCCACCATCCATCTAGGGTCTTTGTTCGTCTGAGCACTATTTGGCTCCTGTACCGCTATTATGTCCGCATTTATAGAGTCGGCTGTGGCCTTTGCCAGGTCCTGAGCATTTCCTCTTCTATCTACATTTATCTGTAGGATATATATATATATATATATATATATATATATATATATATATAGTCTATGTGTCATCTACCACTCCTCCAAGAACACATTCCACCAATTTTCTTAATTTGGGACTCACCATTTTTGGATCAGCAAGGATTGTGATCTTTTGACACTTTCTTTCCTCCTCTTCGATTTTCTCCTTTATTTTTTGGAGTAGTTTAAAATCGTCTTCTTCCTGGCGACTTGCTCCCGCCAAGTACACTATTCTTCCTTCTGATTTCGTCATCACCTGACCCTCTATGTTGAGCTCACTTTTTTTCTGTAGCTTCGCTACCTCCCCCTTTTTTTATCTTCCCCAGTTCTATTACCTCCTTTATGAGCCGCTGCTTTAATATATTCATCTCTCCCACCCCTTCGTCTGGATCGAATAAGACTACTGCGTCCGTATCTCCTAGCAGTGATGTAGGATTTCCTCTGCACACTTTTATTCTATAGGCCTCCCTATCCCAGTTCTCCTCGCATAGTGTCTTAATGCTCTCCCATGTTTCCTCAGCAGCTTCCTTATCCACATCCTCTTTTGTTATTAGCCTACTTTCGCTGGCCTGTGTTGCCATGTCCTTCGTTGTATGACTTCCTATCAATTCTGTCTGGGTCCCCATCTCGTACGTCTCCGATTCCTTACCAGGTTTTAGGAGTTTGGCCTGTTCTTTAACTTCTCTCGACAACCAGACCAGATGCTTGCTTATTGTTTTAATCTCCTTTTTTTGTATTTGTGTTCTCTTTTACTACCTTATACAGTTCCTCGATTTTTTCATGCATTTTTGAATTTTTTTCAAGTGCTCTCCATGTTCATCCGGTTTTTTACCGGCCTCCAGCTTCCGTTTTTACCTGTTTCCTGTTCCTTGGAGGGGGGTGTTCTTGGGCAGCGAGTTTGTTCTATCCCTTCCTCCTTCTGTCTCACTAGCATCATCACAGTCATCTTCGGACAATGTTCCTCTTCCTCTTTTTGATGTTCGGTGATTCTCTTCCATTAGAGTTTTATTAAGGCCGTCTTTGCTGCCGATGTCGTACGCCAGCCTGTATAGGGGCCCCTCCCATTCCGGCATGGGTGTAGCCGTACTGTCCCTCGACTTGGTGCCAGTACTACCATTATCAGTGAAACTCCCCACTGGTGAGTAGAAATTTTCAAATTCGTTTTCCCCTCCGCTTTTTCTTCTCGGCGGGGTCCTTTTTAGGGAGTCCCTCCTTCTGAAGGCTTCCGTCTCTGGTATTTTTAAGATATCTCCTTTTTTGTTACTCAGCGTTTCTTCCAGCCAGATATCAGGACTTATTTTCTCTATCTTTTGGCCTTCCATCTTCTCTTTTTCTTCTCCTATACTCTTACTAGTACCTATACTTTTCTCCTCAGTAATTCCTGGATACACTTTATCCTTTGAATCCCCTTGAGTTAGTTCTACGCTTGTATGTACCTCGTTGCCACCTGCTCCGGTACTTTTTGGGGTTTTCATCATCGAGTTTTTCACCCTCCCCCCAGAATCCAAGGGACAGTCCGTATTTACGGAGGGGGATTCTGGGCCTTCGGCCCTACCCCCCTGGGGTAATTTGTTTTGTATGTTCGACATTTCATATTTTTATAGTTTGGTTTTCTGTCGGGGTTTCCTTCCCTAAGCCGCCGGTTCCCCGTTTTGTGGCGCTGGGATCTCGCCATTCGCCCTCCCATTTCAGGGTCGGACTTTCCGGTTTGCTTTTGTTAGCTGGGCTGATGTTCTTGAACTGGTACTTATTGGTGTCACCTAGTCGGCATCAGTGACTCCACCAGTGCCCCACCGATCATTTTGATCTGTTTGTCGGCTTCACTACCCATTCCCGTCCCGTAGGGCGCGAGAACAGGAAGCTACTGAACCACTCCACCAACGGTAACGTCTTACAGCTACTAGGAGTGGAACCTAACCTAACCTAACCTAACCTAATCTAATCTAATCTAATCTAATCTAATCTAATCTAATCTAATCTAATCTAATCTAATCTAATCTAATCTAATCTAATCTAATCTAATCTAATCTAATCTAATCTAATCTAATCTAATCTAATCTAATCTAATCTAATCTAATCTAATCTAATCTAATCTAATCTAATCTAATCTAATCTAATCTAATCTAATCTAATCTAATCTAATCTAATCTAATCTAATCTAATCTAATCTAATCTAATCTAATCTAATCTAATCTAATCTAATCTAATCTAATCTAATCTAATCTAATCTAATCTAATCTAATCTAATCTAATCTAATCTAATCTAATCTAATCTAATCTAATCTAATCTAATCTAATCTAATCTAATCTAATCTAATCTAATCTAATCTAATCTAATCTAATCTAATCTAATCTAATCTAATCTAATCTAATCTAATCTAATCTAATCTAATCTAATCTAATCTAATCTAATCTAATCTAATCTAATCTAATCTAATCTAATCTAATCTAATCTAATCTAATCTAATCTAATCTAATCTAATCTAATCTAATCTAATCTAACATAACCTAACCTAATTTTTTTTTTGTTGAGGGGAAACCGCATGGCACCAGCCGCTGAGTCTATGCAACTGGTAGTGCCGGGCGCTACTCCGACTAAAACCCGCATTCACCTTTATTGTGTCCTTGCTCCATCCTGGGACCGCCTTTCGGCATAACATCAGGATGGGGACTGTGACTGTGAAATGGTCTGTATTTCAGGTGTGCAGGTGTTTTCTACGCTCCTCCCATTTCCTGGTAGTCTCGCTTTTCTTCTTTTTTTGCTTATAATGAGACTTATTTCGCTAGCTATTGCGTTCCAGTTTTCTTTGTTTTCCATCATTTTGCCAATAATATTTTGTGGGGACAGGTTCAGTTCGATGATTTTACTTCGGCTGTACCTTCCCTTATACACGAGAAAACTGTGTGCTCCGTTGTATCTTCGGCTCCACAATATATGCAGTGCACATCGTCTGCTTTTCCGATTCTATTGGTAAATTTGCGGAATGATCCGTGCCCGCTTAGAAACTGTGTACTGTAATAATTCACTGTGCGGTGTGTGCAATCTATCCATTTTTTGATATTTGATTAACTTCTTAGTCCACTGCGCGACGCTGGTGATTTCATTCCAATGTCTTTGCCACTGCCTTATTGTTTCGTCACGCTCCTCCTTTCTGGTGCTTTCATCGATTTCTTCCCCAGCTCTCTTTCTTGCATGTAGCCTGACCCTTTCCTGTATCAGAAATTTTATAGGTATTATACCGGAGATGACGTGTGTCGCTTCGGCCGAGATCGTCCCGTATGCACTAATTACCTTTAAATTAGTTCTCCTCTGGAGTGCCTGGAGTTTGTTTGAATATTTTTTAATATCTGCGGCTCTGTGCCATACTGGGGCGCCATATAATAGTATTGAATGCACCACTTGACTGAGCACGACTCTTTTTTCTGAACTTGGTCCACCTATATTGGGCATCAGCTTCGCCAAAGCTGAATATGATTTTTCCGCCTTTTCCACTGTTTTTCTGACGTGTTCGTTGAAGATTAACTTATCATCTATATAGATACCGAGGCATCTAGCGCTTTTTGTCGGTTGGATACTTATGTCTCCTAAAGTGAAGCTGATGCCCTCCCTTTTCCTAGGTCCTTTAAAAATGACTGCCTCCGTTTTTTGGCCGGCGAGCTTGATTTTATTCCGAGTCATCCACTCGGTTATCATTACTAAAGAGGTATTTGCCTTCTCGATAAGACCCCTTTTGGATCCGGACCTTATTATAAGGGTGAGATCATCGGCGTAGGCCACCGTCTCGCAGTCATCGGGAAGTTCCAGTCTCAAAGCTTCATCGTAAAGGACGTTCCAAAGCAACGGGCCAAGTACCGAGCCCCGGGAGACTCCTTGGCTCATTTGCTTACTGTATCCTTTTATGTATATCTCCCTGTCCTTAAAGTAGCTTGTTACCAGATTTAAGAGCCACCTTGGCGTGTTCGTGGTCCGGAGTCTATTTTTTATTATCGACCATTTGGCGGTGTTGAACGCGTTTTGTACATCTATGCAAATCATTGCCTGCCAAGGTTGCCTGGTTCTGCCAATGATGGCCTCCACCGCCTCTACCGTGGATTTCCCTTTTCTAAATCCGTATTGTGCGTCTCTTAGTTCTATGTAGTTCTCCAATTTTATCTTAATGAGCTGTTCCAGCACTTTCCCCAGAACATCTAATAGACATATGGGTCTGTATTTTTGGTTTACTTTAGGGATTAACGCCACTCTGGCCTTCTTCCATTCTTTCGGTATTATTTGAGTTGTACCTATTTTGTTGAACACCCTTAGGAGTTCCTCTGGAATTACTCGGGGCGCCAATTTTACCATTTCCGGGGTTATTTCGTCTTGACCTGGTGCCTTCCCTGCTTTTATTTTATGCGTAGCGACCATTAGTTCTTGTTGTGTGAACGGTTCGTGATCCTCCGCTCTTACCCAGATTTCCTCTTCTTCGTCCACGTAGTCCTTTGCATGTCTGTTAGTTCGTATTGGGCGTTCTGTTGCTTAAGGTGTTTAACAGCGATGCTGTACCCTTGCCCCCATACGTCCCGTTCGAGTTCTCTGCATAGATCTTTCCACTTCTCCTTCTTTGCTTTATTAATTTTGTGTCTATACTCTTTTTTTGCCTCAGAGTAGTTTTGTTCAAGTACCACGATCCTGCCCCGCATCCTTTCCGCTCTTCTTCTGGCTCTGGTGATTTGTCTGCGGAGTGTGTTACAGGCTTTCCTGCTGTCGGATATATCCTCATTCCACCAATAGGGTGCCTTGTGTGCTCTTCCCGGAGGCAGCGTTATTTCGCTGGACCGGTGCGCGCTCTTGAGGATCCTGACTAGGCTTTCGTGGGAATCGCCGACATTACCTTTTAAAATCTCTAATGTATTTTCAAAACATGCTTTGCCGAGTTGGCTCCTTGGTCTAAAGAGGTTTTGCTTTTTTTTATTTCCCTGTAGGGTTAACTCAAAGGTAATGATGCGATGTAGGCTCAGTGGCTCTTCCAATGACACACTCCAGTTCCTGATGTTTCTGTAGGTACGCTCAGAAGCCAGAGTGATATCTATGTAAGATTCACTGTTTCCCCTTACGAAAGTTGGTGTACGTCCGTCGTTCAGGGCGACTATGTTTAGGGCTGCCATCCAATTTTCTATGTATATGCCCTTCCCGTCGGTGGCATTTGGGCTCCATAGATTTGATTTACCGTTTAGATCCCCCAAGATCATGAAATTTGTATTGTTTTTTGTCCTAGTTTCTTCCATTATCTCGTCAATTTTTTTCTCATATTCCCTTCTAGGGGTGTTTGGTGACACATAGCAGTTGTATATATCTATGCCGTTAACTCTTATTCTGACATATCCTGTTCTGCAAGAATGTTGCCAAATACCTACCCTTTTATTTCTAATTATGACGGCTACATCTTTCCTTGTGTCTGTGATTAGGCCTTGGTTTTCTGTGGTCTTCTTATTGGGCTCTTGTAGAAAAATGAGATCGATGTCCTCTCGTGCAGCCATTGCAATTGCGCCCTTGTCGATCTTCCTACGTTGACCTTGTATAACCTTTACCGGTATTATGGTATTAGTGCAGAAATATGTGGTTAAATTTTGTGTAGAGAGTAAGAGATAGAGATGGTGAAGGTGATGCTTGTGTGTATGTACAGTGTGTAAGCTAGCTTAGTTTATAATAGTATAATATGTACAGAAGAATTAAAACAGATAGAGTAAGGTAGCGTAGAGTAGGGTAAAGTATAGATAAAAGATATTTACAAAATATTTACAAGATATTTACAATGAGAGCTTTCACTCACCTGGATTATATGTAAGTAGTCCTCCTGAGACTGTTTGGAATTTATTTGGGTGGGGCGGTGCCCCGTCATGTTCTGGATTGGGAGTTAGCCTTCCTGATTTCCTCCCTGAGGGCTCGTTGATATCTGGGACACCTGTTGTTTGTGTGCCCCTTTTCGTCACAGGTCCAACAAAAAGGCACGTGATTTTCACATGTTCTGGCGAAGTGTCCGTTTTCTCCACATTTCCTACATCTGTCGTCTCTTTTTGGGCCTCTGCATTCCGAGGCCTTATGGCCCATGCCCCAGCATCTGTAGCATTTCTCGAATATGATCCTCTCTCGGATCCTGCAGCTTGTCCAGCCGATTTTTACGCTTCCCTTTGCGAGGATTTCTGGAACGTGCTTCTCTTCTACGAGAATTACAGCAGTCTGTCTTCCTATGGACTCTTTCATGGATTTGATTTCTACCTTAATACCCGTTATGAGGTCCTCCATCGCGTTTTTAATGTCCTCTCCCATTGTAACCGCGTCCATGTCTTGAACATAGAGCGGGACTCTGTTGTCCCCTGCCGTTCTTATGGTCCCCCCTTCTAACTTATTTGAGAACACGTCTGTCAGTTGCTGTATGTCCTCCTTTCTATTTAGGGTTACCAACAGGTCCCCACTCCTGGTTTTTTTAGGTCCCGCACCCGGTCCCCTACATCCTCTGCGCTAACCTTATTTCTGACGTCTCTTAGAAGCTCCGCGTACGTCTTTCCTCTGGCTTCGACTATGAGGGCTTGAGTTTCGTACTCCTTCCTCTGTCTCCTGTGAGCCAGCGTCCATCCCTCACTTGATATATTGTTCCTGTCGAGTTCTAGTTCCGTATCCATATTGAAAATCATGACTTCCATCTCCTCTGCCCTAAATACACATTCTATTATTTTTCTTAGTCTTTCAGATAGTGCCTTAGGGTCAACCAACATAGCCGCCTTTTTTACTTCCTCCTTTTTCAGCCTCTCCTTTAGCTTCACTAGCATTCTGAAGTTATCTTCCTCCTGTTTGCAGAGGCCCGCCAGGAGTATCGACCTCCCCGTCTTCTTTGTGAGGGTCTGCCCATCGATGTTTTGGTGCCTCGTGTTTTGTAGTAAGGCTACGGTCCCCTTTTCGATTTTGCCCATTTCGATGACATCTTTTATATGCTCCTGCTTGGCCATATTAATGTTCGTGGGGCCTTCAGCTGGGTTGTACAGGATCACTGTGTATATGTTGCCCGACATCGCTGTTGGGTTCCCTTCATGTATGGCAGTCTTCGTAAATGCATCCTTCGCCCATTTTAAATCACACGTCCGGTCGATGACTTCCCAGTTGCCTTTGGCGTCGTCATCCACGTCTTCTCTTGTTAGAAAGATCGTGGGATGACTTATCTGGGTTCCTGCGTCTTTTTGTGTTGGCCTTGAGGGTTCTCTGAGGTGGTCAATGAGTACACTCATTTCCTGAACAGCCATAGTGAGTTCTACGATGTTCTCCTTTATTTCCCTCTTGGTGTTAACATTTTTACCAGCCAGTCTACTAAGTTCCTCCACTATTCTATATAACCTGTCCATCCCTTCGTTCAGGCTTTGGTCCCTTTCCCTTCTCTCGTCTATGTTGGGAGGTGTGCCGACCTTTTTTCTTTTGGTGTCCCTCGTCTCACCTTGGGTCCTGTCTTTCCTTTCTTCTGTGTTTCCGCCTGTTATTATATCGCGAAGGAATTGATCTTCATCGTCCTCTGACGACCTTCCCCTTTTCCTATCCTCCTCTGCTGCATCTGATTCTTCCATCCTTCCCTCACCCTGCAAATTGAACATCGGACTGCTAAATATGTTGTCGTCAATGTAACCTGCTGAATTGATCTGTGGGGTCACTGGTGAGTCTAAGCCGGTCGTTTTGCTCTGTCCCTCGAGCCTTATTTGTAGTTTGCAGTTCGGGGGAGTTCTTTTAACCCTCAACGTGCCCCCTCTTTTCCTCCATTCCTCAATGATTGCTTCTTCCTCCATCAGTTGCCTATTTCTTTCAACTTCGTCCTCCGTATTTTCGGTTTCGATTTCGTTCTCCGTATTTTCGATTTCGTTATCGGTAACAATGCTTTCTGCTTCAGGCTCCACCGTGCCTGTCTTTCGCTGTTTGCGTTGCATTTTTCATTCTTTATCTGTATTTATATTTGCGTGTGTGTTAGTTTTATATGGTTCCATAGTTTTTCCCACGAGAAGGGCAGATCTATAAGTTCGGCAGTGTAGTGCTCCCTTGCACTGCTAAGGCATTCCTTCGGTATTACCTCCGGCTACCCTGCACGCCCTCGCCATGGCGCCAGGGAGCTGCTCACGACCCTCTCCGGGGGGCCATGCATCCCTCGTCGCAGTTCCCAGACTTAGATTCCGTGTGCCAATTTTGGTTCGCGCCAGTTATTTGATTTGGCCGGTACCACCCATATCTAGGAAGCATTCCCCTATCCACCACCTGGGGACGCGCTAGATGGGAGATTGGCAACTCCGCACCAGAACCTAACCTAACCTAAACTTTTTTTGAGGAGGGGAAAATGCTTTTACGCACACCCTCTGCAAGCTGTTCGGCAGGGGTAGTGTGGGACTCGAGACTACAAATAATACCCACTAAAAACCCCTCCTCTCCACTGACATCACGGTATCATCCTATCTGGATATCATCTTCATGATATCATGGACGTTCTATGTTGCCTGAAATAGCCTTTCCTCTCTTTCTTTTGTTTCTATAACTTGGACAATAAAGTCATATGCTATTTCAGCTGGTTTTACTTGTACACATCTTGCCAATTATGTTTTCTGGTGATAGGTCCCCCCCCTCTCTACCCATCAGTTCCGTTCTCCAGATTTGCCACTTTTGGCATTGAAAGATTGTGTGTTCCACTGTGTCCCTTTCCTCACAGTAGTAGCACTCGTCGGTTTGGGTCGTTCCTATCTTTTTGACGAAACTTTGGAAACAGCCGTGCCCTGTCAAGAATTGTGTAAAGTAGTACCCAGTGGTCTTGTGGTCACACTCTACCCAGAGATTTAATTGCGGTATGATTTTCCTGGTCCAGGCCGCCTTAGTTTGCTGCTCACTCCACCTTTCTTGCCAGTGCTCCAAAGTTCCCTGCTTTGCTGCCTTCTTTACATCCTCCGTTCCGCCACCAAGATATATTACTTCCCTCACCATTACCAATAGGGGGTGTACCCGCCACAATCTGCGCTGCTTCGCTGGATATCGTCCTGTTGGCCTGGATAACCCTTAAAAGGCTTCTTCGTTGCAGACTGAAAAGCATGTTACGGTATTTCTTGTACCTTAGAACCGAACTCCACGTCGGTGCGCCATATAACATGATCGACTGTACGACCCCGTTTAGTACTGCCCTTTGCTTATACCTTGGATCTCTAATGTTTGGCAAAATCCTATTTAGTGCTGCAATTGTTTTTCCAGTTTTGACCATAGTCCTCCTCACATGTTCACCAAAGGTTTTCTTACCGTCAAGCCAGATCCCAAGATACTTCACCTGTTTGACCGGTACTATGTCTACACCGTTTAGTTTGAAGGTTATCCATTTAATATTAGCGCTTCCGTCTTTTCAGGGGCTACTTGGAGTTTGTGTCCCTCCATCCACTCGCTTATCGTGTCTAATGAGCAGTTTGTATTTCGTATAAGCCTCGATGGACTATCTGCGGCCACTGTTAGTGCTAGGTCATCCGCGTAGGCAACTACGTGGCAGCCGTCTTCTAGTTCTAGTTGTAAAACATCGTTATAGAGAACGTTCCACAGAGTAGGTCCCAGAACTGAGTCCTGTGGAACGCCCATTGTAACTTCCATGCGTTCGTCCTTCCGGATGCCTATGGATCTGTCTGTCAGGTAATTCGTTATTAAATTTACCAGGTATTTACTTATTTCAGCCTTTCTTAGCTTTCCTATGATAATACTCCATACCGCCGTATTAAAAGCGTTCTTGACGTCTATGAGTATTACTGCCGTCCACTTTCATGCCTGGGTCCTTTCCTCTTTTTCCTCACACTCGTCCGTCCTATGTTCATGCTCTAAGCATCGATAACACCTTATGATGTTCACTCTTTCTTTTACCGCACAATTTATCCATCCGACTTTGATTGTTCCTATTCCTGTCAATCTGGCGGCTTGATATCTGGGGATTTCTACCGTAGCCGTTTGTTCTTCGTATCTCCCGAGTCTAGTGCTCTTTATGTCGATTTCCTCTTCTATCATGCCCTCCGTCATTAGGGCTTCTTCTACCTCATCCTTGGTGGTGGTGGAGTCCATACCCATAATGTATATTATGGTGCCACGCTTTTTGGTCGAGACCCTCATGTCCTGCATATTTTTCATAATCTTCGTTTTCAATGTCTCCGCTTTTTTCTGGCCTCCTGCCACCGTTAAAATGAGATATTCCTTCCCGGCCTTTCTAATCCTTCTTATATCGACTCCAATTTTCTCTATGTCAACGTTGCCTTTAAACTTTTTTAACAAATTGGCGTATGTTTCATTTCCCGCCTTGATGGTTACCTTACTGTCTATTGGGCGTTTGACCTTGTTTTCTCCGTCCGTACTCCTGTTTCCTGGTAATCGACATATTATTTCCGTTTCTATGTTACTGAACAGACATTCTAAAATTGTTCTACATTTAGCCCTATTTATCCCGTCCGCCGCCGCGAATATGCATTTTTTCCTTTCGTCTCTCGTTATGTCTTCCTTTAGTCTTAATAACATCTCTCCGATTTTTTCATCCTCAACTCCTTTTTCCGTGTCGAATTCTGTTGGTATTATGTATACCCTTTTTCCTTTTTCCCTGGTTTCCCCATTTCTTAGTCTTACTTTGGTGAAGTTAGTGAGATATCTTATTTCCTCGCTGGACTCTTTTTCTCCGTATAGGTCTTTAACTTCCTGGTATCTTTCATAGACCATTCTGCTCAATCCCTTGTCCCAGTTCTCCTTAGGATTTAGAATGACCGCCAGATCTCATCCCTCGTCGGATTTGACGAAGTAAGCCGTTTCTTCTTTGGTCACCGTGTATGCGATATCTGGCCAGTCTTCTTCAATAATTTCCTTATAATCCACGTATTCCTTACTATTTCTTATTTTCCGCAAAAGTATTTCTGTCTCGTCCTCTTGTTCCATTTCCAGGTTTGCCTGTATCCCCTTGTCCTCCGTTTTTTTTCTGTTCTGTCTCCATTGGCTCCCTTTCCAGTCTTTCTTCCTCCCTGTGCTTGTCTTCTTTTTCGCACTCGTTTATGATATGTATCGAGCCACCCATTAGATTATCTAAGCTCCTGGAGTTTTTCTTAATCTCCACCTTAGTATTGGTGTGCTCTTTAACTAAATCCAAAAGCTTCTGGATTTCCTTTTTAAGCTTGTTTGTGCCTTTTTTAATCTTTTCGTAGCTGCCCTCAGTCGGTGTTATGAAGGTAATTTCTTGTGCGGATCCATCCTTCCTTTTTCTGCGCTTTGGGTTTGGCTTCCCGTCCACATTTTTAGTTTTTGCTTCCATTTTCAGCTCCTCTATACTATTCCCATTTTCTCCCAGAAATATTCTCAAGAGGTCGTCCGTATCTGTGTTCACATCGGTTTCATTGTCCATGGGAGTTTTCTCGCTAACTTCATCTACACTATTTTCAGGGCTAGCTCTAAGCGGTGGTGTTCTCTTCAGTGATTCCCTTCTCTTAAAGGGATCTTCCTGATACATCTACTCTATATACATATCCTCTCTAGGTTTGGTCAACGATTTTGCTTCTCCCATAAGCTGAAGGCTTGTAAACACGCTGTCATCAAAAAACCCCGCAGATTCTGTTCCCGTTTCAGTGGGAGTCGCAGTGCATGATTGGAAGTTTTCGTTTTTTCCGAACCTTCTTTGACTTCTCTTGTCTCGCCTGTAATAATAGTCAGTCTGGTCGCCGGTGCTGTTCTTCCGATTTTAGCCTGTGCTTTCTTTTCTTTTCTGTCGTTTTCTTCTTCGTCCCTTTGATTCTCTTTTTGAGCACTTTTTTTGTCCTTTTGCTCCGATTTGCTTACATCGATTATTTCGTCTATTTTCTCTATTTTGTCTCCTCTATCGCCTTTTGGCCTAATTTCCCTCTTTGAGGTTTCTACCGAGTTTTCTATTTGGATATTATTCATAATTATTCCCACGAGTAGGGCAGAATGAAAGTCCGGCAGGGCAGTGCTCCCATACCCTGCTATGGCTACGTACTCCGAGAGTTCGGCTGGTTCTCGGAGGCATCTTTCGTAGCCGCATCCGTGCAGCCACGCATCCCTCGGCACGATTGCTTCCACCTGGATTCCGGCTTTTTACGGCTGGTGTGCTCCATCCTGGTTTTCTGTCGGGGTTTTCCTTCCCTTAGCCAACGTGGTCCCCGTTTTATGGCGCCGGGGACTCGCCATTCGCCCTCCCATTTCAGGGTCGGACTTGCCGGTTTGCTTTTGTAAGCTGGGCAGATGTTCTTGACTGGTTTCTGCTGGTGTCACCTAGTCAGCATCAGTGACCCCACCAGTACCCCACCGACCATTTTAAGCTGTTTGTCGGCTTCACTAACCATTCCCGTCCCGTTAAGGCTCGATGCAGGCATCTTCTTGTACTCCTTTTCGGTCCAACAGAAAAAAGTGAGAGTAAATGGATTTAAGTTACTTTTAGAAGTACCCTTTACAAGGGTGAAATTTTAAATATAAAATTGCCTTGAATAACAGTTTTGACCATAGTCCTCCTCACATGTTCACCAAAGGTTTTCTTACCGTCAAGCCAGATCCCAAGATACTTCACCTGTTTGACCGGTACTATGTCTACACCGTTTAGTTTGAAGGTTATCCATTTAATATTAGCGCTTCCGTCTTTTCAGGGGCTACTTGGAGTTTGTGTCCCTCCATCCACTCGCTTATCGTGTCTAATGAGCAGTTTGTATTTCGTATAAGCCTCGATGGACTATCTGCGGCCACTGTTAGTGCTAGGTCATCCGCGTAGGCAACTACGTGGCAGCCGTCTTCTAGTTCTAGTTGTAAAACATCGTTATAGAGAACGTTCCACAGAGTAGGTCCCAGAACTGAGTCCTGTGGAACGCCCATTGTAACTTCCATGCGTTCGTCCTTCCGGATGCCTATGGATCTGTCTGTCAGGTAATTCGTTATTAAATTTACCAGGTATTTACTTATTTCAGCCTTTCTTAGCTTTCCTATGATAATACTCCATACCGCCGTATTAAAAGCGTTCTTGACGTCTATGAGTATTACTGCCGTCCACTTTCATGCCTGGGTCCTTTCCTCTTTTTCCTCACACTCGTCCGTCCTATGTTCATGCTCTAAGCATCGATAACACCTTATGATGTTCACTCTTTCTTTTACCGCACAATTTATCCATCCGACTTTGATTGTTCCTATTCCTGTCAATCTGGCGGCTTGATATCTGGGGATTTCTACCGTAGCCGTTTGTTCTTCGTATCTCCCGAGTCTAGTGCTCTTTATGTCGATTTCCTCTTCTATCATGCCCTCCGTCATTAGGGCTTCTTCTACCTCATCCTTGGTGGTGGTGGAGTCCATACCCATAATGTATATTATGGTGCCACGCTTTTTGGTCGAGACCCTCATGTCCTGCATATTTTTCATAATCTTCGTTTTCAATGTCTCCGCTTTTTTCTGGCCTCCTGCCACCGTTAAAATGAGATATTCCTTCCCGGCCTTTCTAATCCTTCTTATATCGACTCCAATTTTCTCTATGTCAACGTTGCCTTTAAACTTTTTTAACAAATTGGCGTATGTTTCATTTCCCGCCTTGATGGTTACCTTACTGTCTATTGGGCGTTTGACCTTGTTTTCTCCGTCCGTACTCCTGTTTCCTGGTAATCGACATATTATTTCCGTTTCTATGTTACTGAACAGACATTCTAAAATTGTTCTACATTTAGCCCTATTTATCCCGTCCGCCGCCGCGAATATGCATTTTTTCCTTTCGTCTCTCGTTATGTCTTCCTTTAGTCTTAATAACATCTCTCCGATTTTTTCATCCTCAACTCCTTTTTCCGTGTCGAATTCTGTTGGTATTATGTATACCCTTTTTCCTTTTTCCCTGGTTTCCCCATTTCTTAGTCTTACTTTGGTGAAGTTAGTGAGATATCTTATTTCCTCGCTGGACTCTTTTTCTCCGTATAGGTCTTTAACTTCCTGGTATCTTTCATAGACCATTCTGCTCAATCCCTTGTCCCAGTTCTCCTTAGGATTTAGAATGACCGCCAGATCTCATCCCTCGTCGGATTTGACGAAGTAAGCCGTTTCTTCTTTGGTCACCGTGTATGCGATATCTGGCCAGTCTTCTTCAATAATTTCCTTATAATCCACGTATTCCTTACTATTTCTTATTTTCCGCAAAAGTATTTCTGTCTCGTCCTCTTGTTCCATTTCCAGGTTTGCCTGTATCCCCTTGTCCTCCGTTTTTTTTCTGTTCTGTCTCCATTGGCTCCCTTTCCAGTCTTTCTTCCTCCCTGTGCTTGTCTTCTTTTTCGCACTCGTTTATGATATGTATCGAGCCACCCATTAGATTATCTAAGCTCCTGGAGTTTTTCTTAATCTCCACCTTAGTATTGGTGTGCTCTTTAACTAAATCCAAAAGCTTCTGGATTTCCTTTTTAAGCTTGTTTGTGCCTTTTTTAATCTTTTCGTAGCTGCCCTCAGTCGGTGTTATGAAGGTAATTTCTTGTGCGGATCCATCCTTCCTTTTTCTGCGCTTTGGGTTTGGCTTCCCGTCCACATTTTTAGTTTTTGCTTCCATTTTCAGCTCCTCTATACTATTCCCATTTTCTCCCAGAAATATTCTCAAGAGGTCGTCCGTATCTGTGTTCACATCGGTTTCATTGTCCATGGGAGTTTTCTCGCTAACTTCATCTACACTATTTTCAGGGCTAGCTCTAAGCGGTGGTGTTCTCTTCAGTGATTCCCTTCTCTTAAAGGGATCTTCCTGATACATCTACTCTATATACATATCCTCTCTAGGTTTGGTCAACGATTTTGCTTCTCCCATAAGCTGAAGGCTTGTAAACACGCTGTCATCAAAAAACCCCGCAGATTCTGTTCCCGTTTCAGTGGGAGTCGCAGTGCATGATTGGAAGTTTTCGTTTTTTCCGAACCTTCTTTGACTTCTCTTGTCTCGCCTGTAATAATAGTCAGTCTGGTCGCCGGTGCTGTTCTTCCGATTTTAGCCTGTGCTTTCTTTTCTTTTCTGTCGTTTTCTTCTTCGTCCCTTTGATTCTCTTTTTGAGCACTTTTTTTGTCCTTTTGCTCCGATTTGCTTACATCGATTATTTCGTCTATTTTCTCTATTTTGTCTCCTCTATCGCCTTTTGGCCTAATTTCCCTCTTTGAGGTTTCTACCGAGTTTTCTATTTGGATATTATTCATAATTATTCCCACGAGTAGGGCAGAATGAAAGTCCGGCAGGGCAGTGCTCCCATACCCTGCTATGGCTACGTACTCCGAGAGTTCGGCTGGTTCTCGGAGGCATCTTTCGTAGCCGCATCCGTGCAGCCACGCATCCCTCGGCACGATTGCTTCCACCTGGATTCCGGCTTTTTACGGCTGGTGTGCTCCATCCTGGTTTTCTGTCGGGGTTTTCCTTCCCTTAGCCAACGTGGTCCCCGTTTTATGGCGCCGGGGACTCGCCATTCGCCCTCCCATTTCAGGGTCGGACTTGCCGGTTTGCTTTTGTAAGCTGGGCAGATGTTCTTGACTGGTTTCTGCTGGTGTCACCTAGTCAGCATCAGTGACCCCACCAGTACCCCACCGACCATTTTAAGCTGTTTGTCGGCTTCACTAACCATTCCCGTCCCGTTAAGGCTCGATGCAGGCATCTTCTTGTACTCCTTTTCGGTCCAACAGAAAAAAGTGAGAGTAAATGGATTTAAGTTACTTTTAGAAGTACCCTTTACAAGGGTGAAATTTTAAATATAAAATTGCCTTGAATAACAGGCCTGTTGATCCGGAATCTTTGGTAATACTTGATTTTTCTGTCAGTCAAACGAAAAAACTTTCTTCATCCCGTTCTCTTAACAGGCGAAAAAATGGTTTAGATCTCAATGAATGTACCCTTTTCTGGACCATTAAGTTGGCTTTGACATCCATATCAGAGCAAGCTTTTATTTTCTCTGTTAAATGTATGCATGTCGAACAAACATCGGTTCTAGGCGAACCAAAACCAAGATTGTATTTTATTTTAAAAATATTCCCGAAATAGCTTTCTTTTACAGGAAGTTTTCATTTTCCTTCACATACATTCTCCACATTGAGTTTATATTTAAAGAAGAATCCAGGTATAGTTGTTGGCTTTGTCCTCTGCAATAATGAGATTCAATTACATGAAATTTTTTAATAAAATCCATAACAGCATTTTTCTTCGACTTGTAATTTTCCAGCTTTCTATCGCCTCCACGATTTTCCTTTGCAGGTTGAGAAGTTTGATCAAAATTCTTTGTAACGGTGTCAATTCGTCTCCTTGATATACCCAAAACATCCATGAAAGCTTTCTTGCACATAGCCAACATTTTTTTGTTTCAAGAAACAAAACCGTGTTTGAAATTTTTTAAGACATTGTTAGAATTTTTCGGGCGTTTACGCTGTATCGGAAATATTTTCTTTTGTCTCATAAAATTTTGAATGAAACTGTCTTATTTCTCCCATTGTCAGTGAGGTACATCGAAGAGCACCAGTTTTATGTCCATATTTCGGATAAATTGGAAGCGAATGTGGACTATATCTAAAACAAACCCATCTTTGCAGGAAGATATACAAAAACCTTCCTTACCTAATTTTTTTTGCTGAGTTCTTTTTCACGTCGCCGTAATACGTTGTCGTTTTCTTGCTTTATTACTGGTTACTGGAGTAATGTTCACCTCCATTATTACTTTAAAAAAATTGGAATTGGAAAAAACTAGTAAACAAACTTTACTTCTTCACGAATCACATGCAACTAACTTAGAAACTTAGAAATAATTCAAAACTAACAACAAAAACCCATTGGCGATTTAAATCGGATTGGAGATTGTACTGCTTGAAACTTAAATGTCAACGCATATTGTACGTTTTGAATTTAAGTCTAATTTTCTGCAGAACTTTTTATCAAGAATACCTTTTTTTCATAAAACCACTAATAAAAAAGTTTTCCATATGGTTCCAACAAATATTATGAAAGCTTGTAGAAAAAAAAATGTGTTTCCAAAGCCCTACTATAGTATAATATGTTTTTATTTTAAAATAAAGCCAAATCTTTCAAATAACTTTGACACATTTTTTTTAAACAAAAAATTTTTATACGTAATTATCTCAGTTCAACATTTCGTGGCTTGGTTCTTTTATGCATAACTACATCCAATTGGTGTTTAACTCAATATCGTTTAGGCTTCTTTTTTATTTGTTCTCTTAGCTGTTTCGCAATTTGTGCCATAGTATTGTTAATAATATAATTTGAGTTTTTCTCATCTTAGCTAACATATTTTCTCTGTTCATGGTCATTGCAACACTTGTAAAAATCAAACAATACTGAATAAGAATATAAATCACACATATGAATGACCAGAGGAAGAATGAATCACATAACCTACATAGATCTTCCTTTTTTGGGAAAAATTTTCTTCTTTTAGTTAAAGAACCAAATTTATTCTCAACAACCGCCCACTACAAAACTAATCAGAATAATTACCATATGAGGGATATAGTTTCAAAGTGTAGAATCTCCATATTTTATAAAAAGTAAGATAGATGTCGCATTATATAGAATTTGTAGCCCTGCATCGAAATAATTAACAATTTCTTTTCAAAACAGATAAACTAGTTCCCAATATTTTTAAAAAAAGTTTGCCGTTCTTCTACAGAAACCTTTTCATGACATTGATCTCTACATTCGTAGTTTTTAAATTCCTTCGGATTAATGTGAACTCCTTTATAATTAAAATATCGTCGGTATACAAGCAAAATCTAATAAGTCAAAAAACATAGTTTTTAGATATTGCGATTTTAAGTTTTTACATTTGTATTTAGTTTTGCAGTTTTATTGCGTGCAACTTTTTCTTACATTTTATATTGGTAGAGTAATTTTGCACATATATTGAATAAAATGTCACATTAAACATTTTATTTTGAATTTATATTTTTGTTTATTTAAGGATGTTTTTCTTCAATTGTACTGTCTTAATATGTTTTTCATGTAGGGATTGAGATAATGTGTTTTACATGTATAATAAAAAAGAAAACTGCGACTTATATTCTTTTTTATTTAATTTAAAAAAATATGTATTTTAATATTCTAAATAATAATACAAAACAATATTTTGAATAAAGTTTAGGAGAGAAAATAATTAATTAAATAAAAAGAACGACTCCAGCCAATCATTATTGAAAAATATATTCACATTTTTTTAGTAGTTCTCTTCCTCTTCATCGGGGTCATTTTCACTTGGTTCTGCAGTTACGTCTTGAATAGAACATGAACTGGGCAAGCTTCTATACCAGGCATGAAGGGGAGAGGGAATAATATTGTTTTCGCAAAGCTGTAAAAGGTCCTTTTTTTTTGGCGGCGGAGATTGGTAACTGTTTTGTATATAGTTGTGGAATAGTAAAGTTTTCAAAATCAGCCATTTTACCCCTTCTATCTGATGCACGCCTCTCAAATCCAATGTGTATTTTCTCGTACTCATCACTAAAACTGTATTTATACTGAATCGTGTTGGGCATATTTAAAACATTTCACTTTTAACCAGTTGACAGTATTTCCTTTCTCGTCTTTCTTTCTGTTGGTAACAACAGTACATTGAACAAGTTTTTTTAGATCTAAAAAGTCATTAAATAACAATTCTCGTGTTTGATAGGGAGACTTCTCACGCTTTTTGCCAATTCTTGCTATTTTAAAGATATTTTCATATTCGTGCACACTATAAACATCAACATATGACGTGTAGCGGCTTCAATGGCGCTGTGCATCGAATCCACCTCCATATAAGAATACCCACCTTCCATACATTTTTGTTCGATTACACATAGGCTTGAGTGACTTCGTACAAGATGTAGTAGACAAGCTGCTATCTGTACATTTCTATTTTGACCGCCACAAGTGTCAGAAAAAATAGTCAGGTGCTTAACCTCATCACGTAGTGAGTTTATATAAAATGACAGACAATGACCGATTTCACAACTACCGCGTTTTCCATTTATTTCCGTCCAAAAATAGCAAAAACCGTCATTAGGTGCTGCCGATTCATAAATAGTAAAATTGTACAAGTTTAGTTTTCGGAGATAGTAAACTAACTTGTGAGATGGGAATTTGAAGAACGCTTTGCATGTCGCACGTTATTGACTTAAAAGACTTATCACTGGCTGCCCTTTTCTTATCTTCTTCTTTATTTTTCATCGAAGCTTCTTTTCTCTGTAAATGTTCTTTGTATTTTAACTTCAGTGAAAGCTTTTCTTCAGTAGATGCTTTCTGATATTCATTACAAGTTGAACATTGGTCTTTTTTGGGTTTAAAAAATGACATATTGTACTCGGTGCCAAATATTCTTCGATACGTTATCATACTTACTCCAATAGATTGGTTTTCATTACACTTTTCCATAAATAAATTGTACATTTTTGTATATTCAGATTTGAATCAAGGTACAGTCTTTTACTTGATTGTCTTGTGTAATGACTTTCAACGACAGGAAAACTTTCGATATGCGCTTTTACTCTTAGAATTACATCTTCAGGAGTTTTATTGGCCGGTGTCTTCTGACCTCTTCTGTCCATCCCACTGAACTCCCCACTATTACTTTTATATTGAAATACACTTATAATAGGTAGATTCGATATACATAATGTTTTACAAAAGAACTTCTGACAGACTTGGTATTTAGTTTCATTTTTAGCAAAAAAATAAGATTTTGCATTACTTCTCTGTTTACTCTCTTTCCCCTTCCTAGGCCTACGATTTTTAACTTCTTTCGACGTTACATTCATAAGTATAAAGTATTTCTGTCGTTGGTACGGTAAACTGTAGTATTTTTGGCACAATAGTTTTCGATCCTCTTCAGAAAAGTTTTTTGTACACTTGTAACGGCATTTAGAACAGTCCACTGCTGCGGGGATCTTGGGTGCTTGAATTTTCCCAGTGACACTTTTGTAAGGCTGTCCTTGACTTCTTTTCATTTTTTTCAATATTTCTTGCCCAAGTTGAGGGTCTTGATGTTACCCATCTTTGTCTCTTTTTAGCCTTTCTTGGGTTTTCTTTGTTTGCTGTACCAGCTCTATCTCTATTTTCATCGTGTTCATTACTTGTTTCTGAAAGTTCAATATCATTCTCTGGTAAAAAGTCCTTGTCTTTCACTGAATCATCCGAGTCATAGTCAAAAGGAATTTCATTGTCACTCTTGTTAGGGACTTTATTTTCGTTCCTAACACTTATGGAGGACTCAGCTAAAACAAAAACCCATTATTTTTTATAATATTTTAATTAAAGCAAAGCAAATAAATTTTTACAATTATATCATTTTTTTTAAAGAAACATCTGGAGATCAAAATATTATATTGTACAAATTCACCAAAAAATAATGTAACTTTAAAAATGTCAAAAACCATCCTAAATAGTAAAAATGTTGGGTTATTTTATACAATATTGCAGTAATACGTTACGCTACAATAATATTAAAAAGTTAAAGCAAAACTAAACATGCATCTATTAATAATCGAAAGAAAAATGTTAATAATTTAAAAATACGTGTAAATCATCTTACCTTTTGAAACATCATCGATTTTAACGCATTTAACCATTGAATACTGTTTTTGGCTGATATTTTCTGAACATGTTTGAGAAGTCGATGCTAAAAGAAAAATAATCAATTGTGTAACACAAAGAAACTAATGAGAATTCATTATCACTATCCAATTATCTTAAAAATATGTATAAATAATCTTACCTTCTAACGCATCATCGATTATAATGGGTGTTAGCACTGAATACTGTTTTTCGTTGGTACTTGCTGAACATGTTTGGAAAGTGGAAGCTAAAAGAAGAATAATCAGTTGTATGATAAAAAAAATAAAGACTGATTATCAAAATGCAGTATAATAATTGTAGTTAGGAGGCGCAATTATTGACAATAATATAATAATAATAATAATAATATAATAATACTCTCCCTAATTCACCCCCTTACGAGTGAATTTCAACCCCTGAAGTCGACTGAACGTGTAGGGGAAGGGACGGCTATTATTATTATTTGCCGTAGCGCTCAAAACAGTACATGCATATGTACACATACATACAGGCGGACTTTTACTGACATAATTTTTTCTTGAACTTTAATAGAATAATAACATTATATTTGACAAAACAAAGTTATAGAGTAATTTTTTAGTTCAGTATCTAGTTTAACCTAACCTAAAGTAATATTTCATGCAAAAGTAAAATGGCAACGTTGTTAGCATCCGTTTTGAGCGCCAAAGCATTAAAAATGTTTTTTCACATTTTCTTAGTACTTGGAAATTACCTAATTAAATTATAATTGTAAACAGTATTTGGTACACACACCTATACAATTATTTTGATTTTTCTGCAACTCAAGAAATATTTTATCAATACGTCTCATTATGGCACTTTACACTAGCACCGCATGAACAAAACTAACCACGCCTGTAAAAATTTCAATGCGAATTGGGATTTTGTAGTTGTCTCGACTTGTCTAACGATTCAGCAAAATCCACTAAGTTGGAACGGCGCGTAACATTATGAGTATTTTCTTTCAAAAAAATCCAGTAAGTCACTTAATGGGTTTTACCTGAACAAAAGGGATCTTATTTCGGACTTAGTGAAAACAATAATATGAGAAAAGGTAGACGTCATAAACCGAATGACTTGGTGGGTTTTGCCAGAAGACAGGGTGTTAAAATTCAAGCTGCTGGTGTAAATAAGCCAATTTAAAAAAAAATTGACTTAGTGTGTTTTGCTTGTATACCGACGATATGATTTGTTGCTGTTTCTATTTTTCTTCTTTATCACACGTGTCTGATTTTCATATTTATTTTCCTTCCTCTGTTTGGTCTTCTTGTAATAGAAACCTCGCCCTGCATTGCAGCAGCTACTTCTCCTGGAATAGGAATTTCCTCATGTGCATCCTCCGCGTCTGCTTCTGATGATGAGGTACTGGGAGGCTCATAATGGGCATCAGCTACACTATCATCAGAAAATCCTGTAGCTTAATCTTCAAAAGAATTTTCTGGTTCAATGTTATTCTAAAATTTTTATAAAAGTGAGGTTAGAATTTGACATTACATTATTATTTTTCCCAATTTTCTACCTTTTGTGCCAATTCCACTAAGTATTTGCCTCTTGATGTAGTAGACATATTACATTTTATAAGATTGAGCATAAACTATCCTCGACAAGAAACACGAAACACACAAAACAAACACCAAATGAAACACGAGGTGAAAAATATAATTTGCAAAAAAGAACCAAGTATGTTGGGTTCTTTATGTAGATTTCTTTCTACTGCTTTTATAAATCGCTTAAGGGAATTTTCGTAGAGATTGCGCTGCCAGTCAGTTTAAAGGTTTGGTACTATTTTGCGTATTGGAGATAAACAATTTATATATCACATGGTGTTGTTAATGCAATAATTACTAAATGTGGCTTGGTTCTTTTATGCATAACTACATCCAATTGGGAAATTTGAAATGCTTAAATCCCAAGATTTTATAACATTTAAAAATTATATAAGGATGGATGAACCTACATTTAATAAATTATTAAATATGATCCAAACTAAAATCAAAAAATCAGACACGAATTTTCGAGAGTGTATTTCTGCGAGACATAATCTAATTGTAACATAACACCTGTATGCATAGGCGATCGCCAGCGATTTGTCAGAGATTCATCTCGGCGGTATCACCAGCGATCCGCTGGCGAAAGCGGCATAACAAATATAAAAGCGCGCGTGCAATTTTTAGCGGCGAGCGACGGTGCATCACAATTCTCGTCTAGTGAACAGCGAAATCCTGGAGACTCCATGGCGATCAACTATGCATACGGGCGTGAGATATTTGGCCACAAAAGAATCTTTCATATTATTAATGTACAATTTTGGGATATCTGAAAGTTCAAAATACAATTTTATTCCAGTTGTTTGCAAACCCATATATGATCAATTAAAACGCAAATATTTAAAAGTATATCTAATCTAATAACTATTGAAATTGTTCGCAATTTTTTCAGGTACCATCTACAGCTGGAGAATGGTTAAATATTGCACAAGATTTTAAAAAAATCTGGAATTTATCCTTGGTGCAATGGATGGTAACCACATTGTTAAGTAATTAGTTCTTTTGTTATGTTTTGTGCTGTATAAATAAGTACATAGTTTATATATTGTTAGACTTTTATATTAGTGATCATTCGGTATATTAAAAACAAATGATTTTTTTGAGTACTGTTTACGTGTAAGTCACGATAATATAAAAGTCATCCTATCGCCTTTTTATTTTATATTTGATATAAATAAATCAGTTACAAAGATAGCAGTGTGTTTCTGCAGATATATAAATTTAACCAAATCACACAGGTTATGGGCCCAGTAATACGCTGAGGAAAGTATCGTTTGTCGAGTTTATATATACCCTTCAAGAAACTGATTAAAAATGTGCGAAAAAGGTGCGGATGTTACTAGCATCAATAAGTTTGATGGAAGCAATTACCAGCAGTGGACCTTTCAAATGAAATGTGCCTTGAAAGCAAAAGGAATATATGACGTAGCAGCTGGGACAGCTCCCAAGCCGCCGAATGATGGTGATGATCAGAAAGCCTGGTGCAAGAAGGATGCTCAAGCAATGTTCACTCTCACTGCGGCAATGAACTATTCTCAAATAACTTTGGTTGAGAATTGTGATTCGTCTAAAGAGATCCTTGATAAACTGAATGCAATCTACATGCAGAAGTCTGAGATGAGCAAAATGCTTGTACACGAACGGTTTCATCAATATAAGATGGATCCAAACGACTCCGTTGCTCATCATATTGCGAAAGTAGAAAATTTGGCGAAGCAAGTAAAAGACGCTGGGGAAATAATCAGTAATGCAGCAGTAATGACCAAAATCTTAAGTTCGCTGCCATCGAAATACCGAAATGTTAGTCAAGCTTGGCTTTCGTTAGATGAAACCAAACAGACCATTGCAAACCTAACTGCTCGATTACTGGACGAAGAATCCAACCTAACCTCTATTGAAGAAGCAGAAACTGCATTGACAGCCATGTCACTTAAAAAACATAAAAGAAGTTTCAAAAAATTTTCCGGAAAATGTTACAAGTGTCACAATAGAGGTCATATGGCAAGATACTGCAAAACAAAATTAAATTCTGATGGTCATAGAGACGAGAACACAGCTAGTGCTTTTAATGTTGAATTGGAAACTAGTATTTCCAGTGCAGACTGCTGGATAATGGACAGCGGAGCGTCAGCGCATATGTGTTACCGCAGAGACTTCTTTTCAACATTTAAAGAGGTTGAAGATATCACTGTTAAGCTGGGAAACAATTACACTTTGTTTGTCAAAGGTAAAGGAACGGTACGAGTCCAAAAACTACTCAATAACAAATGGTATGAAGCTACGATTAACGACGTGCTGTATGTACCAGATTTGAAGAAAAATCTCTTTTCCGAAGGCGTGGTAACCAGCAAAGGCATGAAAATCATAAAAAATAAGAGCAGAAGTCTTCAATGAATCGCAATTAATTGCTGTAGGTATTCGAGATTCAAATAATCTTTACAAAATGATGTTTCAAACTGAAGTAGTTGAAGTGAACGTCACCTACAGAGAATCTCTTAGAAAATGGCATGAGAGACTTGGGCACATTAATGTTAAAACACTTCGTGAGATGAGCGCCAAAAATCTTGTCGAAGGTGTTGATTTTAGTGATGTAAATAACTTCTTCTGTGAACCCTATGCCTACGGAAAACAGCACCAGATTCCTTTTAAAAAAACGGTACATGAAAAAATGCAAGTGGGTGAAAAAATATTTAGTGACGTATGTGGACCTATGACCACCCCATCTGTAAGAGGTGCAAAGTATTTTGTAACATTTAAGGACGATTACTCCGGATATCGCAGTGTAAACTTTATAAAGCACAAGTCAGATGTGGTAAACTGTTTTAAAGAATTCGCAAACAGTGTCAAAAATAAATTTGGACAGCCAATAAAAGTGCTTCATACAGACAATGGCACTGAATATTGTAACAGTGATTTAAAACGTTTTCTAATAAATGAAGGAATAAAACATGAAACATCAGCACCATATACCCCTCAACAAAATGGTCGTGCTGAGAGAGAAAACAGAACAATTATTGAAAGTGCTAGATCAATGATCTATGGTGCGTGCGTTCCAAGATTCCTGTGGGCCGAAGCTGTCAATACGGCAGTGTATATTTTAAATCGTGCTGGTACTAGTCAGGCTCCAGGTGCTACTCCATTCGAACTTTGGTACGGCAAGAAGCCAAATCTCACTCATCTAAGAATATTTGGTACTGAAGCTTATGGCCTTGTTCCTGACCAAAAAAGAACAAAGCTTGACTCAAAAAGCAAAAAGTACATACTTGTTGGATATGATAATGACTCAAATAATTACAGACTTTTCGACCCCAATACAAAAAAAATAACGATTTCAAGAAATGTTTTATTTAACGAAACCCTCAAAGGGTTTGTACCCAAAACTGAAATCTTTCCCATATCCAACGAAGATGAAGAGGTTGAAGAAACTGAACATGAAGCAGATAATTATGTAATTATGAACAAGAAAATGAAATAGATGTCAATCAAATCGAACCAGAAGTAGCCGAAGAAATTACAGACTTACCTGATAGACGCCCAAAGAGAAACATTCGAATGCCAAAAAGATATGAAGATTATGAACTAAATTTTGTAGAGGTAGATATACCACAGACCTATGAAGAAGCCTTAAGTGGTGACAATGTCAATGAATGGAACAATGCGATCAGAGAAGAATTAGATGCCCTTCATAAAAATGAAACTTGGCAGTTATGTTCCGTACCTGACAATAAAAATGTAAATGTCATCGGATCTAAGTGGGTTTTTAAGGTTAAAAGAAAGCCTGACGGAGAAATCTCAAGATTTAAAGCGAGATTATGTGCAAAAGGATATACACAACAAAAAGGGCTGGACTACAATGAAATTTATGCACCAACTACGAGATATGATACAATTAGAGTCCTATTGGCAGTTGCTGCTCAAAACCAGTTGGAAATGATGCAATTTGACGTCAAGACAGCATTCCTCTATGGCGAATTGAGTGAAGAGCTGTACATGTCGCCTCCTGAAGGACTTAAATGCGAACCAGGACTTGTGTGCAAATTGCAAAAATCGTTATATTGTTTAAAACAAGCGCCTCGCTGTTGGAACACTAAATTTGATAACTTTTTGAAGAGTTTTGGATTCATCCAAAGTAACGCCGACAAATGTGTATATAGTGGCGAATTTGATGGCCTAAAAGTTATTTTATTACTGTATGTGGATGATGGAATCGTAATGTCATCAGATTTGTCTGTCATACATAAGGTTTTATGTGAACTAAAGAAAAAGTTTGAGATAACTATAAGCGAAGTTAATTACTATGTTGGTCTAGAAATTACACGAAATAAAACAGATGGTTCCATCTTCATTTCTCAATCAAACTATGTCAAACAACTCGTGAAACGTTTTGGCTTAGAAGATGCAAACCCATCATGTATACCCGGAGATCCACATGTTAACCTTTCCACCAATACAGAGCCTATTTTAGAAGAGGGTGAAGTTCCCTATAGAGAATGTGTTGGTTCGTTAATTTTTGCCGCAATGGTAACCAGAATAGACATAGCACATTCAGTGGGAGTCGTAAGTCGATACACAAATAGCCCTACCAATATGCGGTGGAACGCAGTAAAGAAAATCATCAAGTACTTATTAGGAACTCAAAATCATGGAATTAGATATAGAAAGCATGACGCGCTTGAACTAATCGGTTTTTCCGATGCTGATTTCGCAAATGATTTCCAAACACGACGGTCTACCAGTGGATATGTATTTAAAATCAACTCGGGCCCTATAACTTGGTCCAGCAGAAGACAGTCCAATGTTTGCTTATCGACAACAGAAGCTGAATACGTAGCTGCTTCTGAAGCATCTAAAGAAATGGTTTGGTTACAGCAATTACTGCGCGACATAGGCGAAGAGATAAACAAGCCACCCACCTTATATATTGACAACCAAAGTGCAATAAGACTTATTCATAACCCCGAATACCATCGTAGAACAAAGCATATTGACCTACGATATCATTTTATCAGAGAGAAATTTGAAGCTGGTGTCTTGTTGCCTAAATACATCTCCACAACCGAACAAGAAGCAGATGTTCTAACTAAAACCCTACCCCGAAGCAGGTTTGAGAAATGCTGTGTGAAGTTGGGGATACAGAAACATACAAAAAGTGGGAGTGTTAAGTAATTAGTTCTTTTGTTATGTTTTGTGCTGTATAAATAAGTACATAGTTTATATATTGTTAGACTTTTATATTAGTGATCATTCGGTATATTAAAAACAAATGATTTTTTTGAGTACTGTTTACGTGTAAGTCACGATAATATAAAAGTCATCCTATCGCCTTTTTATTTTATATTTGATATAAATAAATCAGTTACAAAGATAGCAGTGTGTTTCTGCAGATATATAAATTTAACCAAATCACACACACACATTCCCATAAAAAGTCAGGGAGAAGAAGGCGGTCTGCATTTTTGAACTATAAGAAGCAGCACAGCATTGTTTTACTTGCATTCGTTGATGCAAATTAAAATTTTACATATGTAAATATAGGAGCGAATGGAAGAGTTTCAGATGAACGCGTTTATAGAGAAAGCGATTTATATGAAGGAATCAAAAAAAACTTGCTAAATTTTCCATGGGATCATCCACTTCCTTTCAAAACTAACCTGTACCATTTGTGATAGCAGCTGATGCTGCATTTCCATTAAGTACTCATATTATGAAACCGTATCCTATGAAAAAAAATGACAATAGAGCAAAGGATTTTCAATTATCGACTAAGCCGTGTTCGTCGGGTTGTAGAGAACACATTGGCAAACCGTTTTAGGATTTTATTAAATATTAATTGTGCATGCTACACAACTATTTACAAAGTAGTGAAATTGATTTAGTACCAGAAGACAGGAAGTATTGCCCAACTGGTTTTACAGATATCGTTAATAATGGTGAAAAATGTTTAGTAGCTTAGAGGGATGACAATGTCTTAAGATGGTCAATTTCATACATAACCTCGAAATCCACGCCCTTTGCGTCTTGGCCATAACCCCCCCTTTAAAGAAATTTTTACGCAGCCTGAAATACATCTCGGATAAGAACATCTAGACGTAGCATTTTCGGCCGTCGATGACTGACAAAATTAGATTTCTATATATAAAGGCTTGAATTAAATAATGTGCTAAGTGCCAAAAAAATCGTTTTTTTATTTTATATGTAAAATGTTCTAGGTGTCATAACCAACAACATATTGTCACGTCGTGGGTGTCAGGGTATTCTTTTTTGGGGTTTGGGTAGCTCAGATTTTATCTGACTACGCCACGACGAGCTCTAGCTCGCCACGCTATATTCTTGGTAGCTCGGACTTCTCCAAGGATTGGACAAAGTCCGTTCGACCCAAAGTACAACCTGGTGAGGAGTATTTATTAATTTAATTTAACCACTGTTCTGCTTGTTGGAAAGAAGAAATTAAAATCACTGATAAAAACTAACACTTTTATTAATTAAAAAATTAATGTTCAAACGAGTATTCAACTGTACAATATTTACATCTAGCATCTGGAATTTACAGAACTATTCTTATATTTAACAAACTACCACACAAAGAAATATAATTATATAAAAATACTTTTCTTACCGCATTATCCTTTAGGGGCACGTCCACAAATTCTTTTTTAAAACCTCAACTATTTATTTTAATTATTATATTTTTTTTTTATGGAGCTTTTTAGCTGTCGCTTGTGGCTCAGGACTTTCCTGAATGAATCCCGTTTGTTAGAACATTTACCTTCTAAACGCATTTGCTGATTTTGCATATTCATCAAGTTAATACAACTAATGATGTTTGATTTGTAGTTTCCACGGTTTTGTGAAATCAGCAAAATTAGCAAATTTTATTATTGTTAAACATGAAAGGAAATATCTTATAAAAATTGAGAATTGTTTAATATTTTGTTACAAAATTATTATATTACTGGAACTTGAAATAAAGGTAACTGTCCTATTATGAATGAATTAAATGAATTAAATATGAATATATAAAATTTGGAAAAATGTATTAATTGGAATTTGTGACACGCCCCCCGCTTGATAAAGCCAGTCCCTGGCTTTTAATAAATTATAAAATATATTCCTAATACCTATTCACATGTTGAATAAAAATTTACGATAATATTAAATTTATATAAATAGAAGTAAATATACTTGAAGTTTATCAAGTGTAGCGGTTTAATATAGAAAAACCACTATGAAAGAGAAAACATTTTTTACATATAAATAAAAAACCAAATATAAAATAAAACAATGTAAATCCTTAAAACATAAACCATGTTACAATTTTTTAAACAAAGTTCTCGCACACACGCACTTTTCTAGTTTGTTTTTGTCACTTTAATTTGTTAATTGGGCTACCGTACACCTTTGCTAAGTCCAACTCTGTTTGGCCAAAATTTGACCGGTACGCTGGGTTGCATAAGTACTAGGCTGTGGTTGCGGCCTAGAGAAGATTGTCCACTGTCTTTTCAGCGGCGCAGCGAACGTGGTATCGGCCTCACTACACATGCGGATGCATATGTCCTCTTTTTTCCATCCAGGGACTCGTACTTGTATATAGTTTAGCTATACTAGCTAAGTGGCTGTTGTCTACTCCTATCCATCTTTATGTTTCAGTCAGATACCTTGCGTTTGGTCTCTCTCTGACTATTCTTCTTTGGGATTGTTTATTTTGGTAGGATATGGTAATATAACTATTACGGATTACGGGTTAAAACTATAAACGTGTGATTTATAGAATGTCTGGATACTTTAAAACGAGTAGGCCAGAAAAAGGAACAAGAGGAAGGAAGAGTACATCGTACTTCAGACTTCAAAAGTAATTTTTTGTAAATATTTTAGGAAAGAGAAATCATTCAACTAGTGGTTTTTTGGCTTTCATATTATTTGGAATTTGGAAGCATAGATTAAATCTTGTGACGTGATCCATCTAAGTTTTTTGGATGGACTTCTGGGATACTGCTCTATTCCATACCAGTGTACCGACAGAGTTGCAAACTCGGCTAATTTCAGTTTGGCTTTGGTCCTTTGGCGTCTTTTTTGAAGAAACAGGATTTTGGTGTAACCTGTGGTGTGGTGTAACTGTCAAGAAACCTCGAACATCTTATTCCTTGTTGGATAGTAATTTTGTAAATTTGGTAGCTGGATTTGGTCATCAGTCCGTTGGTAGTGCTTTTTCGTGCGTGTGGTTGCGGATTGGTCCCGTATTTTTGTCATCATAAAACAAAAAAAAAACAAATCGGTAAGTAAATGGTTTGGATTTTAATATACTCATTTCTAATATTTTACAATAAGAACCAATTTATGTTCATTTATAACTAACCTAAAGCCCTACTTCTATTTGAACTTAAATTTATAATAGACAATTTAACTATGAAGATGATTAATTTAATCACCATTTTTAATTTTCAATCCTTAGTCTTTTAAGAAGAAAAAAAAATTATTTATGTCCTTGATTCTGCATTTATATTTATTTTAACAAAAGTAGGTATCTTATGATCCCTTTAAAAAAAAATAAAAAGGTTACAATTTTAAAAATTGATTACTTTGAGGAAAAGTATAATTTAAGGACCTATACTAATACTATACTGTTGAGATTCAAATAAATTTTACTGTATTGTATGTGGATATTTTCAGTGGGCTATTATCTTTAAACATTACTCACTAATCTTCTGCATACATGTATTATATATCCTATTTTATTTCACCAGAAATATTTTTTATTTATGCAAACATTCTTCCAACCCTTTCTTTCTCTATAAAATAATACATTTTTTATTTATATTTATATTCATAACCTATTTCCTTTATTTTTCTTCTTTGGAAATAATATTTTTCACCTAACTATGTTTTCTTAATTTAGAGCAAGAATATGAGTTTCAGTTTTTTGTAAACATTCTTCCAACCCTTTCTCTCCCTTAGTTAAGTATAACTAACTTCTAATTTCTTTTTCTATTTTCTTTTCTATTAAAATATACCAATTATGGTATTTTGTTTTTATATTCAACATATCCACATACAAATTCTTTCATTGTAACTTTAAATAAAACTGAAAATAAGAAGAAAGAAAAATTAATAGCTGATTTTATACATCTTCTTCTCCTACTGCTGTTAATACACAGGGTAGGCTTTGTCCTTTTATAATTGAATCAAGTTTATCCTTATCAACTTGACATATTAGGCGGGTTGGTCCATTGTTTTGATATGCTTCTCGTTTTTCAGGGTTCATTCGGAGTGGGACTTGCTGTTGTGACTGCTGTGGTCGACGTTTGGAGAGCCAATTTAATATTATTTGTATACCTAGATAGCTCAAGAAGATTATAAATATTATACAAAGAAGTGAAAATTCAATATGATGACTCAAGGGTGTTGGATGAACTGCTTGAGCCGGTATAGGGGTCATGGCTATTGCTAAGCCATTATTTCTATGAAAAAGAAGGAAGAGGAAACCGGCTGATAATATGGTGTTCCATATGAGAAAAATGCTGTCTCCATGCAAGCTATAATAATGAGACGTAGGTAAGTCATTGTCGATTATATTAGACAGTATGTCCTGGACACTTTCTTTGGTAGACGTTAGATTAAGATGAGGAATTTCTAGTGTCCAGTTTGGGTTTAAGCATTCTAAATGATTCATGAAAGTTATAGGGCTTGATTTTATATTGGGATTAAGGATAAATGACTTGAGATTTGAAAAGACGGCAGGGATTATGTGAGTAACTTCGTATGGATTACTCTGATTTATGAAACATGGAAATCTGTATGGTATTATATCTTCATTTTCAATTTTTAATTTGCAGTTGCAAGGTATTTTTACTCGTACTGCACCAGGAATTGAGTATAGTTCCGTTGACAATGTTACTGTTTGTCCGTTTAGGCAGTCTAGTTTTGTTGAATGTTTTGGGTGTGTAATTATGTAAATATCTTCATCAATTTCTGAAATTATTGTTGTTGTTGATTTGTAGCAACTCATTGGACAATGAACGCTAATTTCTTGCACTGTGGCACCATTAAATAGTTTCTTTGCACAGGCCGCCCCCTGTAGGGCGTCTGCGTTGAATCTTGGCAAAAAGCATAATTTGTCCCTATATGGTTTACAGTCTTGTAACCCTAAACCTGAGATTTGTCTTATTTTGTTACTGTCTTTTGATTTGTCTTTCGAAACTGCCAAAAATGTTGTGTCATGTTGGATTTTACAAGTCTGGTTATGCCATGCAAAGGGAGCTGTAATCAATTCGTAGATATTCCAGTCATCGTTAGTATGAGTTAGTGGTATTCTAATGTTTTCGTTTGTAAAGCTGCAGTCACTTATAGGTAATTGGTAATATCGGGATAAGTCATCTAAGGGAATAGCGAGGGCTTGGTCAAATTTTTGTATTTCTGAGATAAGAGAAGATAAAAAATGTTGAAGAATGTTAGGTTTGACAATGGTAATGGGTATTTGATGTTGCCTACAGGATGATAAAATTGCTTGTTTATTGAGTGCTCTAGTTTGTAATATTAAATCTTTTTGGAAGTTGTATTGGATTTCTAAAAGTTCAATTATAGTGTTTTGAAATTGATTATCTAAGGATTTTATTGTGTTTCTATAGTTTAAAAATTGATTCTCTAAATTGCGGATATGAAACTGAGTTTTGTGGAATGCGTCAGAAATGCCCTTTTCATACTTTTTGAATTCTTCAGAATTTTTTGTTATATCTTTTATTGTTTTAGATAATCTACTGCCTAATCTGTTTATATTATTTTGTAACTGGTTTTCATTCATCAGTAAAGAATCTAGCTTGTGTTGGGTGGCCACTCCACAACACCATGCTAGTCCGTCTCCTAGGAAGTCTATAGCCCTTTTACTTCTAAGGTGTTGTTTAGTACTAATTAAATTTTGAAGGAATCTAGGGCTCCAGCTTTCCTCGAGATTTTGATATTCTTTTGTGTATTGATCTTGCAGATTTCTAAGATCGAATATTAATTTACATTCTTGAGTTTTATTATTTTTACATATTGGCATTTGTTTCTGAGCATCCCTTCCACTCGTTTCATACCACTTTGATTTATAAATTAAGGGTATCGTAGCTTCGTAAGCCACTGTGTTTGGGAGCGCTCTCCAAAACGCCCCAGCAGTCACTTCAATCTTATGGGAACTTTCGACTGTGGCTGTACCCATGTAGCTGCCAATGTAGGCACATATTGTAATAAGTGTCCTACACAAAAATACTTATGTTAGTTTATAATTTGAACATTTAAAAAGGTATAAATAAGCAATAAAATGTTAATTGTGTAAATGTGTGATTGTGATTTTAATTGTATGATTTTTATATTTATATAGTATTAGAGGGGCTTGTTAGTTATTTCACATATTTAAAATTAATTAAAAGTATTTTCTAAAACAAAAATAATTAATTATTTATATATTTACAGATTCTGGAGCCGGATATGCCTCTGGACTCCAAGGATCATTATAAGGAAGTATTCGACTAACGTGGATGACTTCCTGTTTGCTGTTCTTATGTTCTCCTTTTTGAATCAGGTAATTAACCTCACTCATTTTTTCTTTTATGTAGTATGGACCAAACCATCTTAATAAGAGCTTTTCACTTCTTCCCACTTTTCTAATTGGTGTAAATACTTTTACTTGGTCCCCCTTTTGTATTCTATCACTCTGTGCATAGAATCATATCTCTCTTTATCTTTTATTTGCTTTTTATGTATGCCTTGGACTGCCAAATTCCTTACTGCCAGTGCACGGTCTCTGATCTGTAAGGCATCGAGGTTTGTAGATGGGGTCATTAAGTTTGCTTCAGATGGGAGGATTGGCTCCCTTCCATATACAAGCATAAAGGGAGAAAATTTTGTACTATCTTGTTTTGCTGTATTATATGCAAATGTAACAAGACTGAGGTACTCATCCCAGTCTGTATGCTCTGTATTTGTATACATGGCTAACATGTTGGCTAGGGTTTTGTTTAACCTTTCAGTTAGGCCGTTTGTAGCCGGATGGTAGGCGGTTGTAAATTGGCTTACCGTCCCCATCATTTTTGTAAGTTCAGTAACCATTTCTGATCTAAAATTGGTTCCTTGATCGCTGAGCAAGAAACGTGGACTCCCATGTCTACATATTAACGAATTCATTATTAACTTTGCCACCTGGCCTGCTTTTGCGTGTGGTAAGGCCATTGTTTCGGCCCATCTGGTAGCATAGTCTGTAGCAACAATTATGACTGTCTTACCATTTCGGCTTTTGCGAAATGGCCCCAATATATCAATGCCAACCCTGTCGAAAGGAATACCGACCGGAATTGGTTGTAACATTCCTACTGGTTTTCTATTTTCCTGGCCTTTTCTGGCTTGGCAGTCACTACAACCTTTGACGTATTTTTCAACGTCCTTTTGTAAAGTAGACCAATAATATCTAGCTTTTATCTTGGCTAGTGATTTTGCTATTCCCAAATGACCCGATGTGGGTTCACTGTGGTGTGAGAATAAAATTTCTCCCACCAGGTGTTTTGGAATTACCAGAAGGTTTTGTAGCCCTTCAGGGTTATTATTTGATTTATATAGGATATTGTCGATTAGCCTAAAATTTTTTGCTCTTCGACCTGTACCTATTGAAGCCGTGCTTGGGTCCAGAATGGTATTTTTTATTTGAACGATTTCAGGGTCCTTTGCTTGTTCCTTTTCGAAATCATCTGATCCTAAGAGAAATATTGGGATATAATTAGAATCTTCTATATCCTTATCTGTGGGTTTTAACACTGGATTTCTTGACAAACAGTCCGCATCCTTATTTGAACTACCGCTTTTGTGTTTGATTACATAATCAAATTCAGACAGTTTAATGCTCCATCGAGCTAGTCTGCCTGTAGGGTCCTTTAAGGACCGTAGCCAACATAAAGCATGGTGGTCTGTCATTATGGTTATTGGCTTGCCATAGACGAGGTGTCTTAGATACCCAAGTGCCCAAATTACCGCTAGTCCTTCAAGTTCTGTTATACTATAATTTTGTTCAGCTTTTGAAAGACTCCGACTTATGTAGCTCACGGGGTGTTTCTGTTTGTCTTGTCCCTCTTGTAGCAAGATTGCTCCAATGCCTATTTTTGAGGCATCTACCCTGAGTTCACACTCCGCATTAGGGTTATAGTGTTGTAACACAGGTGCTGTTAACAGTTTTTCTTTAAGGGTTTCGAAAGCCTTTTGTTGAGGTTCTCCCCAAGAAAAGGTAACATCCTTCTTTGTGAGTAAATGTAATGGTCTTGCAATCACTGAAAAATTTTGTATAAATTTTCTGTAGTAGTTGCATAGTCCTACAAAACTTTGAATTTGTTTCACAGTTTTAGGAGTAGGGAATCTTTTTATAGCTACTAATTTAGTAGCATCAACGGTCAGTCCATTTTCGTTGACTGTATACCCCAGAACGTTTATATTGGTTTGAGCAAATATACATTTGCTTGGTTTCAGGGTTAAGTTGGCTTCTCGTAGTCTTTTAAAAACCTTCATTAGTTTTTCCAAGTGTTCTTCTTTGGTTTTGGAAAAAATAATTATATCATCCAGATATATGAGTATTTCTTTCCATTTCATACCTTGGAATACTTGATCTGCGAGGGACTGGAAGGTGGCTGGTGCACAAGTTAACCCAAAAGGGAGAACGTTACATTCATATTGGCCGGCACCTCCACCATGTCACGTCGTGGGTGTCAGGGTATTCTTTTTTGGGGTTTGGGTAGCTCAGATTTTATCTGACTACGCCACGACGAGCTCTAGCTCGCCACGCTATATTCTTGGTAGCTCGGACTTCTCCAAGGATTGGACAAAGTCCGTTCGACCCAAAGTACAACCTGGTGAGGAGTATTTATTAATTTAATTTAACCACTGTTCTGCTTGTTGGAAAGAAGAAATTAAAATCACTGATAAAAACTAACACTTTTATTAATTAAAAAATTAATGTTCAAACGAGTATTCAACTGTACAATATTTACATCTAGCATCTGGAATTTACAGAACTATTCTTATATTTAACAAACTACCACACAAAGAAATATAATTATATAAAAATACTTTTCTTACCGCATTATCCTTTAGGGACACGTCCACAAATTCTTTTTTAAAACCTCAACTATTTATTTTAATTATTATATTTTTTTTTATGGAGCTTTTTAGCTGTCGCTTGTGGCTCAGGACTTTCCTGAATGAATCCCGTTTGTTAGAACATTTACCTTCTAAACTCATTTGCTGATTTTGCATATTCATCAAGTTAATACAACTAATGATGTTTGATTTGTAGTTTCCACGGTTTTGTGAAATCAGCAAAATTAGCAAATTTTATTATTGTTAAACATGAAAGGAAATATCTTATAAAAATTGAGAATTGTTTAATATTTTGTTACAAAATTATTATATTACTGGAACTTGAAATAAAGGTAACTGTCCTATTATGAATGAATTAAATGAATTAAATATGAATATATAAAATTTGGAAAAATGTATTAATTGGAATTTGTGACAATATATAAAGCGCCAAGTTACACAGCTATTAAATTATCAGGTATGGAATTTCGAGAATAATTTTGATTATTAATTTGTGGTTGATTAAAAGTACGTGGCTTCATTTGATTGTTTTGATTTTGGAAAAAAGGGTGACGTTGGGCAGGAAAATTGTTATTTGGTCTCCAATTGTAAGATTTATTTACTGGAAAATTTGGTCTAAATTGAGAAGGATTTAGAAAAGGTGCTCTTGGCATAAAATTTGGTTGAAATGCAGGACGAGGCAATTGTGGAAGTGGTTAAATGTTGAATGGGCTCTATAATTAGGATTTATGGCAGGTGTGATTAGGTTTAAACTCATAGCTTTTTCTAAACTATCAGGTACTCTTAATCTAACGTTTGTTTGAATAGATAATGGTAGTCCTCGAATATATGTTTTTAGTGCTAAATCATCATAATTTAAAAGTCTGATTGCGCGTTCATTATCGTGTAAATTTAGAGAATTTAATTTTGAAATAATAATACTCCTGGAATCTTGACATGTCATGCCAAAATTATAGGGACTCTCATTTTTTAAAGGATGTAAATTTGTTAAATCTTTAACCAAGCAATCTATGTTACGTTGATCTCTTAAACTGAGGTTTAATGAGTTTTTTACATCAACCCATGTTATGTTTTAAGCTCTGTTCGGGAACCAATTAATTTTTGAGCTCTCCCTGAGAGTTTACCAATTATAGCTTGTAACGTTATGATGCGTTTGGTTTATATAATAAAACTAGATGTTTATTGAAGCGTGTATTATACTTTACTGTCGAGCGTACAACAACGAAGTAGGCAAGACATGTGAGGGCAGCCTTTAGCTGCATGTAGCAAGTCGTCAATCCGAGGTAGTGGATATTTATCCGGCACAGTGATCGCATTCAGTTTACGATAGTCGATACATACTCGCAGGCCATTGTCCTTTTTAGGCACTAGGACTACTGGAGATACCCATGGAGTGTCACTTTCTTCGATCACCCCCTTTTCTAGCATGTCGTCAAGCTTGTGCCTTAGTATTTCTTGGCGTGAAGGGCTTAGACGATATGGGGCGTTGGCTATTGGTGCATGGTCACCTGTAGGAATACGGTGTTCGGCGTGTGGAATGGGTGGCCCATCCTCAGCAAAAACATCGGAGTACTCCTGGAGGATCTCATTAAAACTTTGTCGTTGCTGGTAGCTAAGCTCGGGAGCTTCTTCGGGTCTTAAACCAATGTCCATGAGGTTTAGATCCAATCTACGTCGTTTTCTAGGGTCTCGCCTCTTTGGCGGTGACATAGTAGGTGGCAAAGAATCTTTAAAAATGTCATAAATTGCATTAGGTGAATAACGGTCATCGGCATCTCTTTCGTAAGATGGCCGTGGTGGTGTGTAAATCTCTACTAATGAAAGTGACATCTCTCAGGTTGTCCCATCGAATTTTAATTATCTAATGGCAATGGTGATGCAAAGAACTCTAAAAATGGTGATTCTTTTCCGTCTTCGATGTCTGCTGCTAAAGTCGTATTAATAGAGTTACTTTCCACTTCTGTCCATGGTGGATCTTTGTGTCGTATGTACCCTGGTGTTCCTCCTTGTTGAAGTTGCAGAAAATCGAATATCTCATTCGGTCTGTCCGCAAAATACCAAGCTTGCTGGGGAAGGTTTTAAATTATGGCAGCCTTCTCGAGGAAATCTATCCCTAACGAGGTGCGATTATTTTCCGCATCTGGGAGTACCATCGCCTATCAGCTGAAGTAAATAATACATCTTGAGGCAGACATTGGCCGTCTGCAAGTGTAACATCTACCAGTTGAGTTTTAAAAATGCAGGACTTTTCCTTTTTTAAATGCTCATATAATGTTGCGCTTGCTACACTTGTTCGGGCTGACGTATCTAGATGCGCTAGGCCTGGGATACCGCCTATCTTAACTGATATTGTGGGTACTTGGGTCGTAAACTGTGTCAGCGTATGCAATGAATAGAATTGGACAGAATGTGCCGATACATCAGGACGGGGCTTTCGTGAACAATCTGGGCAATTGTTGCGAAAATATCCCTGTTTTCCGCAACCATAACAAGAAATTTTTGACGTCTCCTGCTTGGGTTGAGGTTGTATCCCTTGAGTTTCTGTAGTTGCCTCTTTGGCTAGGCGCTTTCTGCATTCATTTGTTAAATGTCCTCTGATATGACAGTAGCCGCATCTTGGCTTTTTGGATGGAATATTTCGGGGACAGCTAGATGATCCAGATACCACTGCTTCTTCCAGCTGGATTTGCTCTATCTTCCTGACCTCTTCCAGTAGATTATCAAAAGAGCGTATTGAGTCTCTTGGGACTTGTTTACGTATATGCACAGCGAGAAGACCGTAAACCATATCGACTTTTGTTCTTTCTTCGTGGCGATTAGGTGGTAATTGTGCCAAAAGTGCTCTCTTTTGGCATATGAAGTCATCAATTGAAACGTTAGGTTCTTGACGTTGATCAAATATCTCCATGTATATTTGATAGGCCGGCTTGGCAGGTGAAAACGCCCCTTTAATTAGGCGGGTAGCGTCTTCCCAGGTTGCTGCCTGATTCTCTACACCTCTCCACCATAATGAAGCGTTATCGGTGAGAAGTAAAGGTAAACCTTTTAGGACGTCGGCGTCGCGGATTTTTTAATTTCTTTGTATACGTCAACGGTCGTTATGAAATTCTCGACAGTGTCGTGGCATCTTTTACCGTTGAATCTTGCCGTGCAATGGCTAAAACTGCCTGCGTTTGATGTCGTTGCACCAGGTGGTCCTTGCACATGAGTACTCGATATCCTTTCCAGCAGTTGTTGAAACTGTTCTTGGTTAAAAGAGATTGCCATCTTGGTGTGTAAACGTTTACTTCGTCGAACAATGATGACCCGTTGAGGTAGACACTCCAAAAAATCTTCTTATTTAAATAGACTTGACCAAACAAAGCCAAATTAGCGAATGTTGTCGAAGTCTAATTGATGCCATAAAATTAGTATTCCAAAGAAAGTAATATGCGAATACTAATCAAATAGAGTCAAAAAAACAAGACAAAACAAAGCCTTAATTAGCGAAAGTTTTATCGAAGTCTTTTAAAATCGTAGTGGTGTGATCCAGTGATTACTTTCTGCGAGATTGCTAATTATTGTGACTAGAAGCAGAGACCAGATCGGCAATAACTTTACAAATCGCAATATTGTACTGCACCAAATACCAAATTCAAAACCGACAAAACACTGCCACGTAGTAGCGAATGTATTATCAAGTTATGATTTTACCCTTCAACTGCTAGCATAAGCTTTACGTTAAGCGCCAGTTTGTAGAATAAAACTTTATTAAAATCAAATAAAATTACAATATTTATATTCAGTATAATAACAGTAAAATGGTATAATATATTAAATATTTTCTTCGTTAGATTTACTGCACTGTATATGTAAAAGAATAAATAATAATTATCTTCGCTCAGACCTTAACGGCAACGGTTACGGTTTAGGCGACTAAAATGCTGGCGCTTATCGGTGCGCCATCTCTTCGATCGAACGGAATTACATCTTGCGGTCATCTACACTCCGACGGAAGGTAAGGTAATGTTGGTTGCGAGTATTGTAGGGGCGAGTGTAATATAATAAAATATCTGCTACAATTTCTTAATTTAAATTCGCGTTATCTATTTTGACACTTTGCCCCACCTAAACTGTTCATGCTTTGGACCTTTTCGAAGAACCAAGAGATCTCGATGTACTACCAACGAAGTAATAAGTTCGCTTGCCACCGCTTAATTTTTGTGCCTTTGCTTTATGTGTGCCGCTCGCCTACGATTCCAATATTCCAAAAAAGGTAAGGTGTCAAATACGTTTGTTAATTTATTTAGTTTTATTATTTGAATCAGCCCTTTTGGCAGCATAACATCCATTCTGTCTCAGACTGTCTTTAAATTCAAAAAAGTCCGTAGCGACTATTTCCCAGGGTAGTGTAGGTATGGGTTTTTTAAAACAATTTCTTTAATGTTTGATTTTTGTGTGCGTTCACAGACACTGCACTTTAATATGTGATTCACTATGTCATTATTTTGCCCTTTCCAATATAAAAATTGGCGAGCTCTCCTGAGGCAACTTTGAATACCTAAATGTCCTTCATGAATGTTTGTTAACGTTTTGTTGATTTGGGACTTGGGTACCACTATCTTCTCACCTTTGAATACAATACCATCGTAGTGAGCTAATTCGTCTTTAAAGTTGAAATAGTATTGTATTTCTTGTGGGAGTTGTTGTTATTCGTTAGGGAACCCTTGTGCAATATAGTTAATTAATGTCTGTAATTGTTCGTGTTTCTTTGTAGCGTCTAGCAGCAATTCCTTAGCGTTTTTGGACATTGAATAAATTATTTGGACTTCTACTTCTTCTTCTTCCTCTCTGATCACTTGTGGCTCACAATCCCTACTAAGTATGTCAGCTATCGGAATATCTGTACCTTTGGTGCGTACTGTATGATGTCGAAGAGAATTCTTTGTAGTCTGGGTGGAGCTACTTGAATTGGTTTTTTGAAAATTATTTCCAGTGGTCGATGATTTGTTTGAATTGTTAGGTTTTCCATAGATATACTCATGGAATTTAGAACAACCAAATCTAATTGCATATGCTTCCTTTTCTATTTGCGGGTAGTTCTGCTGTGAATTTGTTAGGGACCTGGTGGCACATGCTACAGGTTGGTTCTCTTGCAGCAGAACTGCACCTACACTTTTGGAACTAGCATCGACATATAGCATAACTTCTTTATTAACATCGTAATACCTTAATACTAGTTCTGTGGTTAAGCGTTTCTTAATTTTTAGGAATGAATTTTCTTGCTCGAAATCGCAGGAAAATTCTACATCTTTTTTCAGTAGTTTGCTTAGTGGTTCTGTTAATTCTGACAAATTTGGAATATATTTGTTTAGATATGTGACCATGCCAAGAGGTCTTTGGAGTTATGTTTTGTTAGTAGGTGTTTTTAGGCTATTTATTGCTGATACTTTCTCAGGATCTAATGACAGTCCTTTTGCAGACAATATGTGTCCTAAAAATTTTACTTGTTGTGTTTCAAAGATGAATTTGTCTCTATTCAGTTTAATTCTAGCGTTCTTTATAATATTTATGACTCTTTGGGTGATGTTTTGTAGGTTTTCTTTAGTATCCTCATAGATCAATATATCGTCTATGGCACAATCTGTGTTAGGTATATCTTTTAGTAGTGATGTCATGATTTGTTGGTATATTTCTGGTGCCGAGGACAGTCCGAAGGGTAGGCGTGTGCAGCAGTACCTGCCCCAAGGCGTAGCAAATGTTAAGTACTTTTGTGTTCTTTCTAAGACTCTAACCTGCCAAAACCTTCTTTTTGCATCTAGTAGACAGAAAAATTTGGATCCATTGATTCGGGCTGATATTTCTTCTATAGTTTTTAGTGTCTGCGTAGTATGTTGGATCCATACAGATTCTAATTTTTCCTTTTTGTCTTTTTTTATTACTTTGTTTTTGTTTTATTACTCCTAACTTTACCATTTTTTCTAATTCGTTTTTGACGTCCTCTCTCAAAGCATGTGGTACTCTTTCCGGTTGTAATTCAAATGTTGGGTTTTCTATTAAATCTATGTCATATATGAAGTTTTTGATACATCCTAGGCCATTGAAAATTTCATCCTTTTGGCAGTCAAATTTAACTTCTTGAACTCTTACTATTAATCCAAGATCATGGCATGATTTTCTCCCAAGAATTGGTGGAACTTCTTCATCTACTACTTTAAATAAAATCGTTGTTTTTTACTTAGCATTTTATTGATGTTTCTCCAATAGCTGAGATTTTATTTTTACTGAAAGTTACAAGTCTTTTGGTATTTAATGGCTTTATTTATGAACCTAGTTTTTCTACTATGTATTTGGGCAGTACGTTGCACTGAGCACCCGTGTCTAGTTTGACTTAGAATTTCTTACTCACTTTAATTATCTCATGCCAATCTTCATCATTACCCTTTATAATTGATCTGATGTACACGATTTCTTTTTCTTCGCTTTCTGTGTCACTTTCTATCGTGTTGACTTTTTGGGACCGTTTTTTCTTGGACCAACATTGAGTACTGAAATGACCTTTTCTGTTACACAGCTCACATCTATTTTTGTAGGCTGGGCAAATTCGCCTCTGGTGCTTTGTAGCACATCTTCTGCAGTTAAAGGTTTCTGTACTATTTTCAGATTTTCTGTGCTTATTTTTTTATAAAATTTATCTGGCTTGATGATTCTGCACCCTGAACTTCTCTAAGCTGTTTTTTGCTTGTTCGCTTGCCCTGCAGGTGGCAACTGCTTTGTCTAGGTCAATATTATCTTCTGTTAGCAGTTTTTCTCGTACATTGTCAGATCTTATGCCAAAAATAATTTTATCTCGAAGCAGGCTGTCATATAAGTTACTAAAATCTGACTTTTTAACTTGTGTTCAGGCAAGTCAAAAATTCATCGAATGTTTCGTCTTCTTTTTGAATTAACTTTAAGAAGTTGTATCTTTCAAATGGAATATGGATTTTTGGGCTAAAGTAAGTCCCGAATTTTTGCTTAATGATTGTTAAATCCTTTTGTTGGGCTTCTGTTTGGTTGAAGTTGTTGTATATAGTTATGATTTCTGGGCCAATAGTTGCCATGAACGTGGCTGCTCGAACTTTAACCGGTTTTTTGGAGAGCTGGCTGGTTATTGCGTATCACTCAAATTGCTGTATCCAGTTCTTCCACGTAATCGACATATTATCGGTGCTCAACGCGATATTTTTGGGGGGCGAATGCCTGGAACGCTTGCAGAGTCCATATTTGGAATATTTAGGTTAGGTTCTGGTGGCGGTGCCATTTTACTGTTTTGATGCCGCGTTTAGCTTTATAATATTCTTTTCTATGTGTTTACTACAGTTTTTCCACCACTTCTGACACCATGTAACATTATGATGCGTTTAGTTTATATAATAAAACTAGATGTTTATTGAAGCGTGTATTATACTTGATTGTCAAGCGTACAACAACGAAGTAGGTAACCGTACACATCATGTTGTAGTTGCGTTGTCTAAATGTAGGCAACTGGCGATACGATGTGTACATAGCTTTCAATAAAAATGAATTTAGAGCAAGATTATTCGGACTAGCAAAAACTGATATCAAACTTTTAAAATTACCATTGAATGAAGGAATTGAATCTAAATATTATCTAAGCATTTGATAATCTACTGGATGGGTAGTAATTTCTAAATTATTTTCTACACTATTTAAATTATTGTCTAAAGAATCTGTTTGAAACAAATTAACTAAATTAACAATTTCGTGTTCACTCATAAAAAGATTAAACACTTAATAATAATTATAACTACTATAAGTAAAATTAAAAGAAAATAAAAGAATGAGTACTTACAATATAATGAAGATTCTTCAAAGTACACTCTTTAATGTTCGATCAACTGCAACTGTCTGTTCGCGACCCGATATCCTTTTGAATAGAAAACAGAAAAATCCGATATACTTTCGAATTTATAGTTCACAGTATCACAAAGTTCGTTATTTTAGTTAATCGTTGATACGAAAATTTGCCCGTGCGATACATTCTATATCCAAAATATCCTACTCACAGACTGCGCCAATTAAGTGAGAGCACTTCAAAAATTACTTTTTAAAAAAAAATTTTTTATCAGAAACCTTTATTGAGCGAAAGCTAACAATGATCTAATATTTTCTAGTTCTGACTTATATTTATAACTTTAGTACAGAGTGCAACGTTAACATTAATCTTGTATTAGTCGGCGGGATTGTTTCCATAACTAGCGCCTTTAAAACAACTGACAATACCCAAACTTGAGCTTTGTGCTACCCTTTTAGTTGATCTTAAAAATAAAACCAAAGAATCCCTGCAGGTATCTATTAACAAATTTTATTATTGGTGCGATTCAACTATTGTACTATCTTGGATCAACTCCTCTCTTAGCCTTTTAAAGACCTTTAATGCAAATAGAGTTGCTCAAATACAAAATTCAACTAAGCCGAACTGTTGGCATTACATTTCTACTTCCGAAAATCCTGCTGACCTATTGTCACGAGGAATTCCTGCTTCCAAATTAATTAATTCAAAATTGTAGTATCATGGACCCAAATGGCTTACGCAGCCAGACGCTGAATGGCCAATAGACCAAGAGTCTCCTTCCTTGATTCCATCACATGATCTTCCTGTTATGAAGCCTAATAAAACGTTTATTAGCATTAATATTGATTTTCTTAATATTATCAACAAATTTTCTTCTCTTATAAAATTGCAAAGATGCTTTGCTTGTATCATACGCTTCAAAAACAATATTAAAAAACCACGTGATTCGAGACAATTTGGTCCAATAACAGCCTTCGAAATGTAGGACACTAATATTAATTGTTCAAAGGCATTCACTCTCAAGATTATTTCACACTTTCAAAAGGGAAAGTTTATAAAGGGAAACTATTAAATCTTAATCCTTTTTTAAATACTCACAAAACAATAAGGGTAGGTGGAAGAATTCAAAATTCAGACTTCAATTTCAATAAAAAACACCCAGCTGTACTTCCAGCCAATTATCACTTTACCACACTTGTTGCTAAACATGAGCATCTTCGCTTACTTTTTGCTGGGCCACAATTACTATTGGGTTCTCTCCGTGAACGATTTAGGCCACTTTCTGGACGAAACTTGGCAAAAAGGTCGTCCTCAATTATATTGATTGTTTTCGTTTTCAGGCGAAGTCTGCAAAACATTTAATGGGTGATTTACCCAAGGAAAGAATTACACCATCGCATCCTTTCTTGACTTGTGGGGTAGATTACGCCGGTCCTTTTTTAATACGGGACAGAAAAACTAGAAATTTTCAAAATACCAAAGCATATAAATAGGTCATTCCATGTTAAATCGCAAATGGCCGCCGTCAGAATTGGCTCAATGCTTTTGCGACGTACAAAAATTCAAATTGTAGATTTTTTAACATAGAATCGAATGCCGTGTGGTGTTTTTGGTGATCACTGATTCTTTGACAGTAATACTGTCAAATCTGATCTCGCTGATTTGAAATTTTATTGACATTCGAGTGGCGCGGAGAATTTAATTAACGGATTATGATGAATCTTGGTACTCGGATGTTATCGGGGCCGCTGATCACGAATCCGAGGTCAGATTCGCGAAATTCGTAGATGGAGCCATATTTTGGCGCACGTGCAGAAGGAAAGTGATTTTTTTTGACGTTTTTTTGTTGTTCTTTCCCGTTTTTTTTTGTTATACATTAAAAAATTCCAAGTTATCTTTAGACTACTTCTGCATTATTTTGTCTTGTTAATGATTGGTTATATGTTCATGTTGAAAATATTTTTTCCTACGACCACTTAGGAAAGTCACACATATCACACTATATAGTCCTATGGAAAGTGCCCTATATCACACGCGTATGAACAGCAATAGCATCATGAGCAGTACAATCAGAAATTATGATAAAATTATCATGAAGTAATTCTTTTTCTTCTCTATAATAACATATTGCTGTATAAAGTGTAGCTTGATTATTGTTATAGTGAAAAGCCTGAGCAGCTTCTTGGACGATGAATGCATAATTTTCAGAGAAGTCACATTTTATCAGGAATTCCCCAGGTTTTAACTCATCTTTTTTCTGTTTAATGTAATTGCTCTGCTGCTTCTGAATAAAATTGTAGGATTTTAGGACCTTCAACTTTAAACAAAAATGGTCTACAAAATCTTCGATATTCATTGTTATAGTTTTCATGGTAGCTCTATCGGTTGAGAACCAGGCACTAAACTTGATATCATTTGCATATTTCTTTGTAAGTAAGGCAGCCAAATGGTTTCGCAATTTTGATGTTCCAGGGCAAGAATTGCACTCACCAAGGTAACATTTATTTGACTTTGTCCGGCATATGGTTAAATCAATGCAGTCTTGATAGGTTTTCAGTGGGATCTCAGTGTCTGCCGTTAATTTTTTAAAATGTACAGCATCCATCATCAACTTGACATTTTGATGGATAACGCAAACGTGTACGGTGTGAGTACCACTTTCTCCTGGCAATACACAATTTTCAAGTCTAAGTTGACAGAACTTTGAAAATCATATTATTTTTTTATCCTTTTTTTGTACAATTTGGTATGAAGATCTCGAAGCTTAAATAATATAAGTCTTTTTTGTTTCAGAATCTTTCGTCCATCCACAATAACTGCTTTTTTATTTTTTATCCCTCCCAACAACCTACTATTTTCATCATTTTCATAAAAATTTATGACTTCATTGATTATCGGAGCCTCTAGAGGTTTACCCAGATGAGGTATTGGTCTTGAGAAAGAACCGTTCTGTTTTTCAAATCTTTAGCTTTTCTGACTGCATAATGAGTTGTGCTAAATTCTTTTGCTATCTTATCAATTGACCAACTTGTCGGCAATGCAATAAGAATAGCTATTCTGTCAGGGTCATGCACATGAAGGGAAGAGAATTTATCTTTTAAACCCCCCATCATGTTATCGAAGTCATTTTCTTTAGAGTTTAAGGACAAATTTAAAGAGCTCCCACTTGGATCTAAGGTATTTGATTCTGCAATATTATTGTTGTTATTTAATGAAATTTCTGCAGAAACATTACTGAGATTTGATGTATTTGGAATTTCACTACTACTGATACTATTATCAATTCCGGAAACCTTGGTTCTAGTTAAATTACGTTCTTCCTCAAACATATCTCTACATTTGTAACAAATCATACTGCCGACTGGAAAATCCGGGAATGTAATTTTTTGAGGAGATGAAAATTCTCTTAAATTTTTGCCTACATGACCCTCTCTATTGTTAGAATCAGCACATCTATCTTTTCTTAAAATTCGACTGCGGTTCATGTTGGTGTTTAGATACGTACTCGTGACGAAATCTGTCATAAATTCAGGCCGAATAATGGATTTGATTCCTGGTGCAAAATCTTACTTATACTCGATATCCGCTACCTCACAAGAATTGCGATACGGGACTGTAGCCACCTATTGACGAGTAAATAAATGATAACTGCGGCAAAATATTATAGATACCGTCAGCAAGGTTGGCTCTGCTGAGTGGCGATCACGAATCCGTTATCAAAATGTTGCAAATCCAAGATGGCGACACGGTACTGCGCGTGCGCACTAAAAATTGATATACCTTAGGCTATTTAGATTGAAAATCCTTACTTGGGGGTTTTCGCGGTACTTTCTCTGGTTGAAATACTTCAAACTCACACATCTTCTGCTAAACTGGTAAAAATAAGGTTGTACACCATCCTATATACACCACCATATGTGCACCACCCTAGGTGCTACTTACTTCTTACGTGTGGGAGTCAAGACGACGACGGATGTTTTAAAAAATTAACTATTGATTGTCACTATTATTCTGACTTTGTAAAATAAAAAAAGTTATAAAAGAGAAGCTCTTGCATTATTATCCATCGATAACAAAACCAATCTAACCTAACCCAACGAAAATGGGTTAGTTTGGGATAGGTTGGCTTAGGTTCGGTCAGACTGGATGAGGTTAGGTCAGGTTTGATTGTGTTAGAATAAGTTGTGTCAGTTTGAAATACTTTCGGTACTTCAAACGGAGAAAGTACCGCCAAAACCCCCGAGTAGCGATTTTCAGACGGAATAGTAATAGTTCTATCGCTTATTCTAGTGCGCATGCGCCATGTGGGGGCGCCATCTATGAATTTTGCAAATCTAACCTCGGATTCGTAATCAGCGCCCCCCAAAATTCCCGAGTACCAAGTTTAAAGCTAATCTAGCCATTTCTCAATCAGTTTTCTGCTGCACATGGCATCATATAGTGGCGCCATCTACGAATTTTGAAAATCTGACCTCGGATTCGTGATCAGCGACTTCCAAAATCCCCGAATACCAAGTTTCAGGGTAACCAGCCAATTCTCAATCACTTTCCACCAAAATGTGGCGCCATCTTCGAATTTCGCAGTATTACTGTCAAAGAATCAATGATCACCAAAAACACCACACCGTATTCTATTCTACGTCAAAAGATCTACAATTTGAATTTTTGTACGTCCCAAAAGCATGGGGCCAATTCTGACGGCGGCCATTTGCGATTTGACATTGAATGACCCATATATATCCTTGTGTATCTGCTTTTCGACCAAAGCGATGCACCTAGAAGCTGTCGGTGATCTCACTTCCGAATCTTTCTTAGCGGCTTTGAGAAGGTTCTTTTGCAAGGCGGGGTAAACCCACTAAAATATTCTCAGACAATGGCTCTACTTTTGTGAGTGCAAATAATATACTAAAAGATTTCTTTAAAAATTGTGGAGATACTGTATCTCATAACTTATTCACTGACGGCATAACTTGGAGGTTTTTCCCGCAAAATCTCCGCACTCTGGCGGAATTTGGGAGGCTGGGGTAAAAACCGTTAAGCATCATTTGTACAGGGTACTGGGTAATACAATTTTATCGTATGAAGAATTTTCTACCGTAATATATCAAATAGAATCTTGTGTAAACTCCCGTCCGTTATATCCTTTATCCAATGACCCCAGTGACATTTTATCTTTAACTCCGGCACATTTTTTAATTAGCGAATTCTTAATCTCCATTCCTCACTACAACTGGATGGAAATTTCCATGAACCGGTTGTCCAAATTCTACAAAGCTTCTGGGATAAATGGGCAAAGGAGTATATGTATATCCCACTTGCAACGAGTTAAATGGAAAGAACATTCTAACGCACTATTGAAACCTGGTGTCTTGGTCATGTGCAAAGGAGACAATCTTCCTCCACTAAAATGGAGCATTAGCAGGATCATCAATACTCATCCCGGTAAAGACAATATCGTGAGGACTGTAACATTAAAAACTTTTACCGGCTAGTAAAAGCGACTAGTGGTGAAACTTTGTGTGTCACAATTGTGACCCGAGTCTACAATATTTTTCAATTTTTTAATTTTCAATTTATTTAGTAATACAGTAATTAGTCTACATTTTTTCATTATATAATAGTACAAACTGTTAGGCGAGGAGCACGAAAACAAACTAAAAACCTAGGTGAAGTGCTTGTGTTGTCTTTTTGTTTATTTCCGGATCCCTTCTCAATTATGTGTTAATTGACACAGAGTTCCATATTAGTAGCGGCTCGTGTTTTACGTGTATTTTCAAAATTGATATTTTTTAGTAGAGTTATGTATTCTTATTAAACACTGAAGAGTAAAAAGTAATCTTATGTTCATTATTTTTGTTTCATTGTACAAGTCATCGGTGGAAAACAATTTACTCTTTTTAAATATAATATAATTAAGGAGGTCCTTTCACCACACCTCTCGCCTCAAATGTTAAAAATAAAGTTATTAGATTATCACTAAAATTAATTTTTTTCTAATAGTTGAAGTCCTTATTTATCTAATACTGAACTTTTAACTATACCTTACCTTGCAAATTTTTGAGATTTTTTTTTTTTAATGTGAGTATTTGTACAGTGCCTCACGAGAAAGTAAGTCCTCAACAACAATTCTCGAATTATACTATTATTTATTGATTAGATGGAGTAGAAAAAAACTAAAAATAAGGTTTTTGAAATATTTAGATTTTGTTTTGTACAATAAAATATATATAGTAAACCGTGGAACTTATTGAGAAATTAATATTAAAAAATCACAAAAAATTTTCAAGTAACCTAGTTGAAAATGTTTTGTGATTTTTTAATAATAATTTCTCAATAAATTCCACGGTAACCTGTATATTTTATTGCAAAAAACAAAACCTAAATATTTCAAAAACCTTATTTTTAGTTTTTTTCTACTCCATCTAATCCACAAATAATAGTAAAATTAACTATAATTCGAAAATTGTTGTTGAAGTCTTACTTTCTCATAAGACACTGTACAAACACACACATTTTTAAAAAAAATTTTCTCAAAAATTTGCACGGTAAGGTATAGTTAAAAGTTCACTATTAGATAAATAAGGATATCTACTATTAGAAAAAAATTAATTTTAGTCATAGTCTAATATTTTTTATTTAACATTGGTGGCGAAAGGACCTCCTTAATAGTGTATTTTGAATTGTTTGTAATGTCTGTAGGGTGGTATTGAAGGTGCCTCCCCATACAGTAATACAATATCTTAGAATCGATTCGGCTAGTGAATTATAAAGAATTATCAAATTTTTTCTAGATAAAATGTCACTTAGAATATAAAATTGATGTATTAGAGCTCTTAAACGCTTACTAATATGTATTATATGATCTGAACAACGAAGATGTTATAATCACCCCTAGATACTTCATAGTAGAAACTGTTTCAATATTTGTACAACTACAGTTATTATTTATGCAATCTAGTTTATGTAGTTTTATAGTAATCTCTTGTGTCTGATTTGTGACTAAAGCAGTAAAAGTAACATATTTTGTTTTATCTACGTTAAGCGTTAGTTTATTGTAATTTAACCATAGTCGCAACTTGTGCAAGTCAGACTCAGTAGAAGTTTTTATTTCATTCCAATCAGTACCAGTTACTAGTAAGACTGTATCATCGGCATAACAAATTAAATGTCCAATAAAGTTATTTAATTGAGTGATATTATGTATAATAAGAAAAGTATTGGACCTAGGACTGTTTCTTGAGGAACACCGATTTTTACTTCTGTGGTAGAACTTATTTCACTTCCAATCTTCACTCTTTGTGTTCTATTTGTTAAATAATTGGATAGTAAGTTAATAACACCATAATTCATCATAGTGTTTTCGTAAATTTCTAATGTTTAAATGTACAATACATAAACCTTGCCTGTCCGTGGTTGTTACATGCTCAATATACTCTTTAAAGTCATTATATCCTGCTGTATCTATCTCCACATTGCTGTCTAAATCATTCAGAAATTTGCTCCGTACACTGAGCTCCCTAAATTCTTGTAAACAAATTACAATATAAAAAGAAAGAAAAAAAAATAAATTAGAACAATTTATTAGAAGAGTAATTTAAAGAAAACTTTAATGAAAATAATTACCAAAACATTATGTTTATTGTGAAATTAAGGAAAATTAAATGAAAATTTGAAAAATATAAAAACAAGTATTACCTCTATATATGTAAACATATTCTTTATCTCGCATAAAAATAATTTTATACATTTCTTCATTTTTTATTAACGTAATTTTATTGTCTATATTTGCATAGATTTTTCCGTTTTCTGGCCACACGTTCTTCATACCCAATTTTTCGCTTAATTTGGACAGCATTTCCACTCTTTTACCGGTTAAATCCTCCTTGATTACCATCCCGGTTCCTTTTAGAAACCTCTTCTTTGCGTAAATTGTTTGGCCTCTAGTTTGAGAAAGTTTGAGAAAAATGCTTCTATTTTTGTTTTTTTCTTTATTTCCAATTCTATAGCACAATTGGATGTCTTTATCTGTGATCTTTAACGACATTTTAGTGTTTAGTGTGGTTTTTATTTCGTTTCTGCTATCTTCCATATGCTTCTCCTTTAAATTAAATATTCGTAGATTGCATTGTCGTGTTGCTTGATCGAGTTGGTCTATTTTATTTTGTAGACCATTTATTTTATCTTCTGTTTCTTTATTATTATTTTCAGATTTTTTTTTCATTGTATTATAACTTTTCTCGAGCTCCGCCACTGTGTTTTCAATCGTAGAATATCTTTCATTAAACGTATTTATTATAGCAGCCGTGACTTTACTCACTATATTATTGATAAGAGAATCGTTTTTTATAGAGGTACTTACAGCTTGATTCACGTGTGATTTTATTTCTTCACAAATTTCTCGTGTTAACACCATTGTTTTCTCGAGATTTCACTTTTAGTGATGTGATAACGTATTTCTTAATTTTACTAATGAGCACTGATTTATAAAATTAACTAACGTAATTATTCGATTATTTTAAAAATTTCCGGACCTCAAGTGATACACAACCTACTCGCTACTTGCCATAGGCGTATTCTTATATTCCTCTTAACTTTTTTATTTTTGTTTTTCTTCTCCATTGTCTGAGGGGTGGAAGTATTTTCGAAAATTTGGGTTTGAAGCGGCTCTTCAGGCATCAGATGTTCCGATCGCCAGTGATTACCTCCACATGGGCATGCGCTAGGGGGAACACCCCTGTTGAGATCTCCCCTTTGCTCCTGCCATGGGTTCCTTGTAGTTGGATGAAAATTGTTATTTCCAGAACATCTATTGTCAGGTGTCTGAAAAATTCTTTGTTACGGCTCTATTGCCGGGGTTATAATTGTTATTATTATTTGAGGTACTTTGAGCTTTATTACTCGAGCTACAATTGTTATTATTTTGGTTGAAATTGTTGTTGTGAGTAGAATTTTGAGCTATATTGTTCGTATGATCGTTCGAATAATTTATGTTTCTATTGAATTCGCCTCGTTGAAGAGATGTGGACGGCCTATTATTATATGTCGTATTTTGGTAATTTTTTGTCTCGTGTTTAGTGTCCAATATCATCGCGTGATAAAACATTTCGCCTGTTTATTTACCATGTATGCTTTGTATTGTATTGGTATTAAATCAAAGATACTTTCCACAATCATTCTTTCGGAGTAGCCCGACAAAATTTTCTTAGAATCGTATGATTAATTTTGTTTATGGGTGTGCTAATTTTTGTCTGAAAGTATCTTCTGGTTTTACTTTACCAAAATTACTTCTAAGCCATTCGGCTAGTCACTCTCACTCTAGCCTTGCAATATTGTACAGTGTATCGGAATTCTGCGCTGATTTGCGCTGTAGCATGGCCCATTGATTTTTTCCACACATTCTTTGGTTAGCCATTTTTCAGCCTGGATGATAAAAGCATCCACGTCCTCGGTCTCTAGGCCTAAAAATATCGGGGGTGAAATTTTACCCCTATTGTTTTGTCCAGTCTGAAATATTTTCACTTCTATTACCCTCTGGTCCTCACCTGAGCCTTGGGGTGCCTGAATAGTCTGTTTTGTCATCAGCTTGTAGCTGTCGTGGTTTTTTGTGTCACTTCTGGTTTCCATTACCGGAATTTGCGTCGGTTTTTCCTCCAGTCTCCTCTTTATTTGTAATAATTCAATTTTCTTTAAGAATTCTGCTTTGGATAAGTTGAAACAGTTTCTAACCGATTCATCCTGGTTCGAGAGTTCTCCACTCCTTAGAACCATTCTCGCTTCCGGAATCGTCTCAGTATGGCGAATAATATTCCGTCGCTCGAATTCTTCAAATTCGCGTTGTTTCTCCATTCTTCTTTTAGCGGATTTCAGCCGAAACGTTTGTTTTTCTTTCTTCTGCGGATGCTCGTGATTCCACACTTTTATTTAGTGCGGATTTCACTTGAGCTTCCTCATCCACCAAGTTCATCATTTGTTGCAAAAGTTTCTGAGATACTCTTTAGTCGCTGTGCGAATAAATTTTTGACGTGTGTCGTCCATTTCTTGATCTATACTGCCGTGTTAATTGAAAAGGGGCTTATCTGCAGAAACTCACTTTTGAGAAAAATGTGTTTAAAGTTTTTTTGCTGTGCCATCCTTGTTTAATCGAGTAGCAGTATCATATTAAATGAAACGATTCTCAATTACGATTCAATTTTAGTAAACTAATTGGAAGTTAGACGTCGTATTATAAATTTTTACTTCTGATAGTTAGGCCCTTTCGTTCTAACAGTTCTCTAGAGATCAACTAACTCAAAAGGGCTCAACAGTATGAAAGTACGCTATTTTAAGTCAAAAAAGATTAATTAAGTATGACAGATTAAGATATAGGATAAGAAAATTTGGGGAATATTTATGCAAATGCGGTTTGACAAAATAATACTGCTTTTATATAAATATTATTTTTTGTGAACTCCTTTTTAACTAATACAAAAATATTCATAAAAATACAATAAGACTACAAAAAAACACGTTTTGTTCATCGGTAAGTAGTTCCTCATTGACAATCTCTGGCAGAGTATCCCAAAATAATAATCTGAGTGGAGGTATAATAGGAGATAATTTGTTTAATAAAGTTCGTTTTCTCTCTGAACTAATTTCCTTATGCTGCAATTGGTTTTTTGGTTTACGAATGCCTAAAATATAATAGACATATTACTAAATAAATTAAACTCGTTTATAAATAATACACCCCAAATCGAAGACCATTTACAGGCAAAATGAAAATATCAAATGAATGGTACTGACTAATGGACTTTACCATCTTTGTGATCATGAGCATTTAAAATATTTATTTCTGGGCCAGATTCCTCTTCAAAAGACGTTTCGTAGGTGAGTGTATTATGACCTCTGCTAAAAGTGACTTGTACCATTTCGCTTAGATACGGCCTGGGAATAATTTTGTTTAATTTATATTGCGACGTACCGTCTCTCCATACAAACATCTTTTTTAATGTCATTTGAATCACATTAGAGGTGCGCCTGGCTTTTTGAACAGCATCTACAAAATCGGCAAAATCATACACACGTCCTTTCCGTTTCAGGGATGCTTCGATGGTGATAAAATGCATCAGCGCGGCCATGAACTTGTGTCCTGGTTCGAAATATTTTTACTCTAAAGTCTTTAGAGCAGTTTCATTGGAATTGATGAGATAAATAAAAAAACAATATAAGGTCCAGTTCAAAACTCTTGGACGCTTTCTGTTAATTTCTCTACTTTTTTGTAGAGGTCTCTTGATTCCTGATGTCCCGGGTACAACTGTTTGTTGGACATTGTCTTCTAGCACAATGTCTCGTAGAGGCCTCTTCATAGTTGGCGTCACGGGTTCAATTGGTTGTTGGGCATTGTCTTCTAATACAATTTCTATGTTTTCAGTATCGAAATCTTCCATTATATTTTCATTAAAAGAGAGGGAAGTTGATGGGGTGTTTTGAATAATCTCGCCATGCAATTCTGGCACAAGAGAGCTGCCTTCTACAACTACTTTTCCCCAAGCATTAATGGCTCGTTCCTCAAGACTACTCAATGGATTTTTCACCTCAGGTCCTCCTTCTGTTCTATTTTTATTTACCAGATATTTTCGGTATTTGAACCTAGTACTATGTTTCCAATCAGAGAATCTCTGAAAAAATAAAAACGAAATAAAAATATTAGAACAAAATATATAAAAATTACTTGAATCCATTTATCTGTATTTAATTGTGGGCCCTTCGATTTAGCGTTTAATTTGGTGGTCAATTCTTCCCACTTTTGTTTAATATAATTTTCCGGTACAGATGGATTAATAGTTCCAGTTCTAAATATTTCGTCATTTTCTAAAAACTTGACATATTCTTCATACTGCTCCACTGCAGTATTTGCTCCCCGTAGTTTTTTCGCTTTGGAAATGGCTCTGTAATTAAGATATGTTTAATTTAATGAAAATACTGTGATGTAAAAGTTATTATTAAACAAATGATTTATAGTACATACCCAGACATGTTTATTTAAAAATAAACATAAACTCTTTACAATAGGCATATAAATCTATTGACACAATGACATAACACCACATCACATAACCACAAAAAGTGACAAATTTCAAATAATTCAAATAAAAAAGACCACAATCATAATTTCTTAAATAATTTAAAATCCCAATTTAAATTTCCATTTAGTGCTTAAATCTTTAATATTTACATGTCGGACCACAATAGCGCCATTAATTGCTCAATTTGTACCAAGTTTTATAGTGAACTATTCATAATAAAAAATGATGGTTGATGTGTCAGTATTAGCCGATATCGGCCATGCATATATCGATAGTGATGGGCAATCCGGATCATTCTGAAGATCTGGGTCAACGAATCTGGATCAGTTGAAAGGTCCGGTTCAGTAAGCCGGATCTCGGTTCATTTGAATCTTTATATATGTGTCGATGCTACCTCGACGATTCTTAGTTCTGTGTGTTGCGTATACAATCCCTATCTGTTGACATGACTTATAACAACGTAATACATGTTTCAAGCTGAAATTTGACTGACTAGAAACTTGTATTAAATATTTGAAATGTTCTTATTTTTATTTTTTGACCGGGATAGGATCGACGACTTTCGACTCAATACAGCACATAGTTCCCAGCTCAGTTCGTTAGATTTTAGGAAGGAATATATCGCGTACAATTCTGAACGATTTCGGGGAATCCCAAGCAATTTATTTGTTGTTTATTTTGGTACAGTCAACTGAGAAAGCGTTTAACGTTTAGTTTCTGACAGTAGGTATACATATTTTATTTAATGCGTTGTATTGTATGTTGCATGCATGTGGTGTAATATTTTATAAAATGGCATTTAGAAAAAAAAGTGAAATATGGAACCATTTTGATTTTCAAGAAGAGGATAATAAAGCAAAATGCAGTTATTGTTCTTCTTTAATCAATATTTCGAAAGGGTCCACTGGAAATCTTACGAGACATATGCGTACAAAGCATGTTAGTAAGTGATTTATTATATAAACATTTTAAATAGTTTCAATAATTGAATGTCAATTCTAGGTATTCCTATTTATAGGGATAAAAATGTTTTAGAGTCAGTACCACTTGATAATAATAATGATAATAATTCCAAATCAGAAGAGCCTATGGAAAATAAAAATGAGATGTCTAATGCTAATATTCCGTCTGTTTTTAAAATACCAAAGAGACAAGAATATATGGACAAATTCGTAATGAATGTTAAACCTGTATCTATTAATAGATCTAAGCAATTTGATGAGCAGTTGTTACGTATGATAGTAAAGGAATACCATCCCTTTTCAATTGTTGAAGACAATGAGTTTAAAAAATTTATTAACATGTTGTGTCCCGGATATTCTTTACCTAGTCGCAAAACTGTAACAGATACTTTAATGCCTAAAATGTATAATAAAATTAGAGATACTCTTAAACACAGAATTAGCCATGCTTATGCAGTATGTATAACTACAGATAGTTGGACATCTCTAAAAAATGAAAACTTTACAGCAATAACTGCACATTGGCTAGTTGATAACGAAAAAGACGGACTAACGGCATGCTTTGGTTTATTAGATTGTATTGTTTATAGAGAGAGGCATACCGCTGAGAACTTGTCTGAACTTCTGCAAACGAAAATTAATGAATGGGGCATCCAAAATAAAATTGTTGCTGCCGTTAGTGACAATGCTGCTAATATCGTCGCGGGAATAAGACATGCCAACTGGCGCCATATAGGTTGTTTTGCGCACACAGTAAACCTTATTGTTCAAAAGGGCCTTAAAAGTAATGAACACACAGTTAATAAAATCAGAAAAGTTGTAGAATTTTTTAAAAGAAGTTCTCATGGCTTAGCAAAGGTAAATCAAATACAAGAACAAATGGGTTTGCCAATTTTGAAATTAAAAATTGACGTGAGTACTAGATGGAATTCTACATTTGACATGCTGAATAGATTTTGTCAGAGAAAAGATGCTGTTATTTCAACCTTAGCTATACTTCAACACGAAGTAACTTTAAATGCCACAGATTGGGAAGTAGCAAACCATGCTATTGTTATACTTCAAGTTTTTAATGATGTAACCAGTGAAATAAGCGCCGAGAAAAACATAGCTGTCTCAAAAATATTTCTTTTGCATAATGCTATGGACAATCATGTACGCCAATGTAAGGCCACAATTCTTTTGGAAGAACTACAACCAATGATGGACGTTTTGCTCAACGAATTAGCTTCGCGATATAAAAGTTACGAAAATAATGAACTTATACAACAAGCTACTCTTCTGGATCCACGCTTTAAAAGATATGGATTCGTGGACACAAATAAAGCCAACCTTGCCATCGAAATAATGAAAAACAAAATAAAACACCAAAAAGGTGAACAATTAGGTGCATTAGAAAACGAAAAACAAGAAATTTTAATAATTCAGACAAAATCTAGTAGCAGCAGCAGCAGTAAATCCTTACTTTGGAAAAACTTTGATGAAAAAGTGCAAAAAATAAAAACTCCCAATAATCCGACTGCAGCTGCTATTGTTGAAGTTGAAAAATACTTGAATGAGCCTCTTATTGACAGGCACGAAGATCCACTATTGTGGTGGTTTCAAAGAAAAAACATTTATCCGACTCTATATGAACTGGTAAAGAAAAGACTATGTATTATGCCTACATCAGTGCCATGCGAAAGGATTTTTAGCAAAACTGGTCAGATAGTGACAGAAAAAAGAAATCGACTGCGAAGTTCTAAAACAAGTGAAATTATATTTTTACATGTAAATCTTTAACTTTTTATTATTTTAAATTTATTTCACTTAAAAACATCTATGAAGCCGCTTCACACATAAATATCATTGACCATGTCCAATCCACCCAGGCAGCCCCATTAAAATAAGCCAGCTCACCGGCAGCCTTTACTCATTGCGTTCGGTCTGCCAAGCTCCTTTGACTCCTTTAACATTTTTAACTCCAAACGATCCAAACGTTTGGTTCAGTCCGATTAGTGACAGTTTAACACGCTTAAATCTCATTTAAAAGTACCCTAAAATACTCCGCTCCTGACCCGTTCCAGCCCTTGGCCATACCGAACGCTACTACTGTGACGCGACACACGGGTCACATAAGATCACTTGACGGGTCATTCAGATTTAAAACAGCGGACAACGTTATGCTGGCCGCACTTCGAGGTCAGCTCCACACTCAACAGAACACTTACTACCCAGATAGCATTTTCACATACCAGGTATATCTTATGAACATACTTTCTATGAATTTGTATATACCTGGAATGTACCTAATTATCATTGTGGACATTCAAAGGACATACATGGTATGTACCTTATTCCCCTTTTTGTACATTCCATGGATGTGTATATGTACATGTGAATGTACATACATGGTATGTACATCTAACTACATTCATTTGATATATATTCCATGTATGTACCTGTTATATCCAGTATATACTATGCATGTATTAAAAACATCCTTCTAGGTATATTCCTATAGGTAAGAGCTATGTACATACAATTGTTAATATGAATAGGTACCTAAATAATTTATATTTAACTTTTTTCTATCATTGGAACATAAGAATGAATTACTCTGTAGATAAGTGAACGTATGAAATTCAAATATATCTACATAGTACCTATATTATGTACACACTTCTCAAAAATATTATGTCAGGTTTACCTATATAGCACTTACTAAAGGAATCTACCCAGAACACACACATATACATATATATTATGTATACTTCATAATGTACTTTTTACACCAATAGATTTTTCAAAATTTACAAAACTGATAATGATCTAAATTATAAGTCAGGTATCAGGATAAAAAGGACAATTTAAAAATATATATTGTGTGTCATTTAAAGAAACATATACTTTTTATTAAAACTTATTTTTAAAAACAGCCAAAACAATTTTTATTTTTTTTCCTAATTTCTTAATTCTCAACTGCAGTCTCAACCTAAAAATAAAAAATTGAATTAAATAAGTTTACACACATTAAAAATATTGAATATGAATTAAAATAGGTGAATATTAGTTAATAAGTATATTCAGTCAGCTCATTTAAACCTAAAATGACTGATTACTTAGGACAAATAAAGTTATCAAAATTAACTGGGTTAGTTCTTGTAATTAGGGAATACTGATATTAGTTATTCAATTTAAAAATATAAACAATCTTACGTTTTGTTCATCAAGCTGTCTTTTCTCGGAGTTTTCATGGCGGTCTTTACTTCTCACCAACCATAATTTTATGGTATTGATAATTTCAGTTTCTGTGGATTGGGATTTAAACCTTTTAACGCTCTCTAAAAAAATAAAGATATAATTTTTTTCTAGTAAATATGTAAAAATCACAGTATTTTACTAAATAATATTTATATTAACCTAAAATTACTGTTGACAACTTCAGATGTTTAAATGTTTTTTTATTTTTTTTTCCTTCCCATGAAAACTTCATTCCCAATTTATTTGAGATGAGGCGATACATAATTTTTCTTGTTGTTTGGACTGTTGAACCACCTCCAATTCTTGAGAGCTCATTGATCTAAAACAAAATTATTCTTCAGATTTTTATACTGTTTGTTGATAAAATATAATAAAACCCATGCAGGAAAAAAGAGATGTTTATTTTATAAAAGTATTCCCAACAAATAATCAAAAACTAAACATGCCACAAGAAACATATACAGAAACTAATTACTAGTAACTTCTCGTTTGGTTCTTCAAATAGCCATTCCTCAGTTTTCTTCAAATCCTCCTCATCTTTTAGAGGTAATATAAGCAGTATCTCTGCTAATGGACCTCTATCATTTGTTTGATATGATGCAAGCTTCAGTTCTGCCAAGCATCATAGTGTCAACTTTGTCAAACCAAGTGTTCAGTTTTAAGTTCAGGAGGCTTAGCTCGTTTAAAACTATTCTTTTAAAATCTAAAATGTTTATATTAGATCAAAAAAAATTATAATATTTCTCTTACCATCATCACTTAAGGTTTCTACAGAAACAGACGCTCCAGCTCCTTGAGGTGGTTTTGTAATAATTGGCATTATTATTAATTGAAAAAATCTAAAGAATTTACCAAAAATTCTAAACAAGTATTTAATGTTTAAATTAAATAATTAAAAAGACACTTATGACAATGAAACAAACCTTCATTTTATTAATTTACATTGAACGTGACATTGTAAAATACAATCAACAGTCACATAAATTTTGGTTTATATAGAAAGGATCACTTGGGGGAAACGCTCAGTCGGGTTCGGACTAAGGTCCAGAACTTTCGCCCCTCGGGCGAAACCCTGGTTTTTTATTGTAAAGTAATGTGTAAAGTTTTTTGTGTACGATGTGAATTATGGGTAAATATTTTAACTTAATTTTGTTTAATAATAATTGATTAATTGATTTACATATAAATGCCAATTTTACATTTTCGTCCCGAATTATATTTTATGCTTATCTTTATTACTATTAGTTATAGTGCATTATTCTCTAAATGGAATTTTATTCATTTTTTCTGAAGACTATTTGTCAAGTTTTTTATTTATTGTTAATATACATTTGTTAATGTTTTAATACTTATTATTAATCTCTCCTCCTTTCCCAAACCAGCAAAATACTCCGAGCATTTGAGAAGCCTCGGCGTTTCTATTCCCTTAGGACTAAAAGAGTCTAAAACTAGTTGCCAAGAACCGCTCGACATATGCTATTAAGGGATGTTTTTTTGTATTTTATTATTTTTTCTTTATTATTTTTTTTGCCACTGGCGAATGGATGTTCCTTAAGGACTCCAGGACCCTTTGGCTGGTGATGTCGCTGCCCTAATCCCTTAATAGCATATTAACAACAGTAGCTAAAGACCTAACAGTAGTTGCAAATGGTCTTTAGGCATAACTGGTTGTTACAGTTTAACTCCCAATCCTTGAGCAGGGGTAACTGGTTGGTGGGGTACAACTGACCGCTCGTATGACCGTGTTTCGGTTGCAGATAACACTAAAATAAATACTCAATTCAGTATATTTTGAAAATAAATAAACATTAATGTTTACCTATAGATTTGTCAGACCCATGTTTTTTTCTTTCAATATTGGCTGCCGCTAGACCTACAAAATAAGTTGATTATAAATAAACTTACAATTTATATTTTATTTTCAAATTCATATGAAATATATTTTTATAGAGACCTAAATAGTATTTACTTTTTTCTAAGATAGGATAGGAGTTCCTATCCTCATCAGATGTTTCTTGTTCTTCATCAGAAGAGTCATAGGAAAATCTTGTGGTTTTTTTCATTGTTCTGCATCCCCTGCCTCTAAGATCAGATGCTGAGGATAAATCGCTAGTCTCTTGTGCCTTGGCAGCCTTTTTTTTTGCAATATTATAATCATCTGAAAAAATGGGACTAAATTATAAATAAAATGTAAATTAAAAAAAACTTACCATATTCTCCCAGTAAAACGCAAGGGAAGACATTCCAATCTGCTTTTGGCAAATATCCATTTTTAATGTAATGCGAAATTTTTGATTTTTGAAAATTCTTAGGTGGCCAGGAGCATTCATTAGAATTTTTACACCATTCTATCGGTACTGCCTCCACGGCCTCCTCATCAATGAATCTTACAACAACCCACTTCATCTTGGCCAGTTATAAAAAAGAAATTCGTAATTATAAATACTTTATTGTGAATTTTATAGTAAAACAAGTATTGCAAATTAAAAATTAAAAAAAACCGACTTCAAAATCGTGTAGATGCCATCACCACATCTTAACCAAATTTATGTGGGACCATCCCTGATGTACCCCCTTACTAACAAAAAAAGAATTATAGAAATCGGACAAGGTGGTAAAACATTATCGCTAAACATACATAAAAAATGAAGAGTTTGAGGATTTTCTCATGGACCCAACAAATTTTTAAAAAATGAATGAAATAGATATTTATTTAAATAGGAAAACCTTAATATACATAAAAAAATAGAAATACACATAAATGATATTAATACTATATACAGGGTGATTGATTAGTGTGATAGAGTCATTAATATCTTCGTTATTATAAGAAATACAAAGAAAAGTTTTAAATAAAAGTTATAGGATTTACATCGCTGCTCCTTTGGAAAATAATTCTAAATATATAGGGTGCTTCATATTACCGCGACACAGCCTTAGGATTTTTTTTAGATGGGATATCCCGTATTTTCTACATTTTTGGATTATACTCGATAAGCTGATTCAAATGAACTATCACACTCTGGGTCTAAAGTGAGTTCATTGGGAGCTATAAATAAACAATTGAAAATCGCATTTTTTTAACTTTAAACCACTTCCACACCAAAAGGGCTAAAGTTAGCGCAAAATGGCTTTCATGTTCCTATGTTAACTTTTCAAGTATTGTCTGATGGTTTTAAAAAAAATAGGGTGTTAAAAAAACCGCATTTTTTAGCACCCTGTAGGTATGATATTCTTTTCAAACCATCATACTTGAAAAGTTAAGATAGGAACATGAAAGCCGTTTTGCGCTAACTTTAACAGTTTTGGTGTGAAAGTGGTTTAAAGTTGAAAAATGCGATTTTCAATTGTTTATACCTCTCAATCGACTCACTTTAGACCCAGAGTGTGATAGTTCATTTGAATCAGCTTATCCAGTATAATCCAAAAATGTAAAAATATACGGGATGTTCCATCTAAAACAAAATCCTAAGGCTATCTCGCGGTAATATGAAGCACCCTATACATTTAGAATTATTTTCCAAAGGTACAGCAATGTAGATCATATAACTTTTATTTGAAACTTTTCTTTGTATTTCTTATACCGAAGATATATGACTATAACACTAATCGATCACCCTGTATATAAACATAAATTAGTTAATAGACAATACGGAACTTTACCTTCAAATTTTACATTTCTGCACCTTACATATGCAATAATGGAAATGAAATAAATTCATTTTTGAAAGGCAAAATCATAATCTTTTTTTTAATCATTGAGGCTTTAAACATATTAAGTTCATTGTTAACTTTTTTAATAAATGAGATGCCAAATAGTGATGAAGGGCATGGTTTTTTAAAAAAATCACCTTTTCTTGTATAAACTAAGCCTATCACAACGATATTTCCGTGATTAGTTGCAAAATTTTTAATTTCAATTATTGTTCCATTATCAAGTTCAACAAATCGATCACATATCTTAGCTACATTTAAACGATATTTTTCAGTGACCAGTACTTTAAATTGGGGAGAATGGCAATTTACTAATAATGGACCAGAATCATGTTCAATCATAAACTTTCTGTGCTCATTTAAGTCTAATTTTGAAGCATATATATTCCTTTCTTCATAAGTTCTACGAACAACTTGTTGAAGAGGCTTGCTAGTCTTACGGACTTTCCTTGTTATTTGTCGCATATAATTTTCAAAAGGAAAAGCACTGAAACTATCAAGAGGGCCAAACAGTTTTACATAATCATTCAAATGTAGAAGATTGTGAACATTGTAAGATATAAAATGAGAACCATAAATTCTAATGGAATTAGATATAAAATGTTCAAAAAGCTTATGGGCATATTCAAAATAGGATTCGATATTATACAATTCGTTACTTGCTAGAATAAGGGTTGCTACACTAAGACATATGAAATTATTGTATGATTCAGATGATAAAACATTTTTGAACACAATTGGACCAGTATAAAGTAATAAAAGTCGAAATTCTGAAGCTTTAAACCTTTTACTTTCCACTAATGAACGTGGTTTACGTGCAAATTCACAAGGAATAAATTTTTTTAATAGTAAACATTGATTACTTATAGAATAAATATCTGATGCCCGCAATTTATTTGGAGGTTTACCAAAAACCCATCCAAATTTTTTATTACATAAGAGCCTTTTTACTACACCTAACAATATGCAATGCATATAATCAATTGGAATATTATTAATCATATTAAAATTTGGCAAATTTTCTAACACTGTGTTTCCAGTATGATGTTCTGGTTGTTCTTTGTTTCGAAAAGATTCATTTGATCGTTTACGAAAAACTAAATCTTGAAAACATAAGGTATTACAACAAAAGTCACCTTCTAGAGAACATTTTGTACAGGAAAAATATGCAGAATGGCTTTTAACATAGAGAATATATGCCTTAGCAGGTGCATCACATATAATCATGGAAATATTAAATTTATGTATTTGAGAATTTACTATTACACCATTCTGATATAAATGAATACATTCATTAACAAAATCTTTAAGCAAATCATTAGCTTCAGGCTTTCCACTACCCTTATAGAGACCTACACAAAAAACTAGTTTTTCTAAAAGTTTTACAGATTTAATGGTACACAAAATGGGCCAAAATGATTCGTTGGTACTTTTAAATAAAGGAACCCCATCAATATTGAAAGCAAGTGAAATTTCATCAGATAAAGAAAGTTTTATTGTAATTTTGTTAAACAGATCTGTTACACTTTCCTGTATTCCAAAATAATAATAACAACCATTAGATCCCATTTGCTTAATATTGGTGTTAATTGGTGTTTGTAACAAAGTCCGAGGGTCTTTTGGTAAATTTTTTAGTTGAGAAAGAGGAAAATTACTTCTTAACAGTTTCAATAACTTGCCTAATGCCGACAGAGAAATGTTTTCCTCTACAGACCATTTGGCTAACTGTGAACTGAAATTAGAACTTTCAGTAGAAACTGCCTGATCATGAGATGTACTTGCACTATTAATCATTTGATCTATTGAAGAAGGAATTACATTTGGAATATCTCCATCTCTAACTGAGCTTTGGTGAGAATTATCTGATTCTAAAATCACGGAGACAAACTCAGACCCTGAACTTCTGCTGGACTCCGTTCTAGGTCTTATTGCTTTTTTTTGACTTGGTTCTGCATTTCTATTGTTGTACAGAGCTAGTATGCCCTGTACTCTTTTAGCAGCACTTTTTTTAATGAGCTTCTTTGAAGCTGTAGTTGATCTTTTAATGATACCTTTTGTTACTCTCTGCATATTTAAAATTAAAATAACTACAATGCCATAAAATTACTTTACCTTTATCGCAAGTATAAAGTGAAGTCACGTATTCAATTACACACACAAACACTGGCGTGACGGATCTGCAAAAACGAGAAACGTGGTATTAAAATATGTTAGAGAAATAAAAAAAAATCTACAATCTCTCTTCAGTCCTTAAACTTACCTTGCCAAATTTCGCAAATACCTATCAAGTGAAGTTACTCAATACTAATAACTAAAAAGCACGCACAAAACTCTTTTTGTTCTTTTTTGGGCTATGTCCAGAGGACAAGTTACCCAGCTTGTCCTTTTATAAGGGATATCGTAGTCTTGCTCTTGGCAATAAGACATCCCTAAAATGGCTACACTTATATTTATTTTCTATAAATTTAGCTTTTATACCACACAAAACTCTATACATAGTTAACTAACAAAACTGGATTGCCGAATGCCGGGAAGCGGGACACAAGACAAAAATAGGTTAGGTTTTCTGCTTTAGATTACCCAACAAAAATAACAAAATTGAGCAAATATGACGCAGCACAGCACATAGCACAAAGAAGTGAACTGTGTCATGCAGTCTGCGCAGCCGCGACGATCATGCCAAATTACTCAAAGTAAAAGACGTATATAATTGGGCTAGTGATCCTATAGATGGCGCAACTAATAAAATTTATTACACAGTTGTTAATTAAATTAAAACAGTGTTATCACTTTCACACAATTAAATAACTAAATCACAGTGAAGAGGTGTTCTGTGAATTTAAATCATTACCTGTTTATTTGTAAAATAAAAAAAAACGGAAAATAACCATAAATTGTATGGGCGCGACCTCTACCGGCAGTAATTTATTTACAACGTCTTCTCCGAAAAAATAAGTGCAGATGCCTGTATTGCCAGACCAGTACTGATGTTTGAATTGTAGGAGAATAATTATACTTCTCTCTCTCACATCGGTATGGATCTGAGAGAGCGAGACGTGGTCACGTCGTATATTTTCGCATAGGAATTGTTCTCGTACACTCGTACCATTTCAAACATCCACATCCAGTTAGGGAGTTCAGCTGCTGAAATCTAAAATTATTATATTTTCGCGAGTAACATTATTTTTGTAACAGGATAACTGTCCCGTCTCCGTCTATCACACATAAAAAATATGTCTATTGCCGTTCAAAATATTAACATCTCAACTTGGTTATTCGCTAAAATTTACTTTGTTTTGTCTTCTGTCGTTCTGTTTTGTGTAGGCATTGTGTAGGTACGAATAAAAATCATTTGTTGTTAGACGTTTTTTGTCTGTCTGGATATACACTCTGTATATTCCGGAATAGTAATAAGAAGTATATTTGCAGAATGTACACAAAATGAATATTCCGGAATATTCGTAAAAGGTATATTTTCTGGATATACACAAAATGTATATTACTGATTGTTCATAAGTTACATGTTTGTAGGATATAAGCAAATTGCAAGTTTTGAAAAGTTCACAAGAGGTATGTTTTTAGGATGTACACACTCTGAATATTCCGGAATAGTCACAAGATGTATATTTGCAGGATGTACACGAAATGCATATTCAGGAATATTCGTAAATGGTATATTTTCTGGATATACACGAAATGCATATTCAGGAATATTCGTAAAAGGTATATTTTCTGGATATGACGATATTTTTTTTGTTTGTACAAAACGGAAAATAATACCAATAAAAAATCAATATGTTCAAATCCAATGCTTTTATTTTTTTTGGGTTCTAAATACAATCCGCAACATGAAAATAAACTGAAATTCACAACTTTATTTTACTAAAAAAATTCAAGTAGCCATAATCAAGAAGAACTACAAATAATTTGTCCGGTCCGCACCTACATGTTGGTTAATTAAGTGACATTTTAATAGAGGTGTTTGTTTCAGATCTTTTTAAGGGATATGATTTTGTTATTAAAAATAACTCAGAAACAAAATTGTTTACTGAAAGGTATATGTTAGCATCATTAATTATTATGATAAGAAAATACCAACCCGAAGGCAAAAGCTCTCAAGAGTGGGTGGTACGGCACAGCGAGCCACGTGCAGGTACCGCTCCGGGGCAGATCCACAGTATCAGCCTTGAGTGCCACTATACGCCTTAGGGATTACTATTTTAAGTAAAATTATAACATCAGAAGTGCGGGATAGTCCCATTAACACAAAAAAAAAACTTTAAACGATCATTTCTTCGAAAATGAGTGCCGAAGCGTTAATAATTTTTTTTCAAAAACTGCATGCATCGTGACGCGCTAATGACGACGTCGTGCTACCGATATTTGTCTCTGACCGGGCAGATTTCGGTAGATCGTGTTGGTGTTGTGAAATTGTGGAAATAAGTTTTCTTCGAGGAGAGGCCCGTAGATGGTTTGAAATTCACAATAGTGACCCTGTTTCCCTCTAAAAAGAATTTGGCCGAAAAGTTGAAAAATGCCATTCTTCTTACAAGCAAACCACTTGCTAGGTACTGTAAGTATGCAAGGGAAAAATTAATTTTATTTAAATGTATTAAAATCAATTTTACTGAAGTAGAGCTAATAGAGCTTGTTATTGGCTAGATATGAGATGTCTCTGTAAAAATGGGAGCGTTAAATAGGAATGTAAAAAATAAAATGGGTAATAACATTGATTTACAAATTATCAAACTTAAATTGTTGCAAAGCGGTTAATTCATCTAATTACTTAACTCTTACTGTGATTAAGGACACTACAGTTTATTGTTTAATAGATAAATGGTCTACCTGTTCTCTTATGTCAAAAAAAAATCAGATTTAGTTGGCTGTAATGTTGAGTATTGTTACTCTATTAAAAGGGATAGGGGGTGGTCAGGTAGCGACTTACGGCAAAACTAATGTTATGTTCAAGTGCGAAAATATTTCTATCGATACGTTTTTTTTTTTCTTGTTCGAAATTATCAGTAGGAATATGAATTATTGTAGGTAGAGACGCGGTACAACGCAATGATATCACAATATCAGTTGATAAACAGGGAATTGATACAGTCCGTAATAAATCGTTTATGAATTGTGTTTACGTTTTGTCAGAGTCAGATGGCGGCGATATCTTAAACGATGTCAACGTAAACACTCTTGAAAATGAAGACCGTAATAAATTGTTTGAATTGCTGGGAAAGTATAAAAATATAATTACTTTTGGCAATGCGGTGCGTTATGTTAATACGACAAAATTTAAAATTGATTTAAAAAATGATTGTATTGTAAATTATCGACCATACAGACTGTCCTTAATTGAACGAAAAAAAAGTCAGAAACATGATAGCAAATATATTGCGTAACAATATTTTTCGGGAAAGTAATTCTTCATTTGCAAGCTCTGTCATTTTGGTTAAAAAGAAAGACGGGGGAGATAGGCTATGTGTAGATTTTAGCCGAAGATTATATTCTGAAAACTGCGTTCGTAATGCCAGATGGCCATTACGAGTACCTAAGAGTGCCTTTTGGGTTATATTGATTCCCTGCCCTAATATAAATGAGGGTCTGCATTCTTTAGAATAAGTACTTGAAGCATAAGCGAAAGCAGGTTTTTTCCTTAAAAATTAAACAAATGCCGTTTTTCTTTTAAAGTGTCGAATATTTGGGTCGGCATACGTCAGCTGAGATGGCATTAGGCCGGGTAAAAGTAAAATATCAGCTTTAATAAATTTGCCAGTACCGACTAATGTTAGAAATATTAGGCAAATGATAGGACTTGCAAGTTGTTTTCGAAAGTTGTTACCTGAATTTGCTAGTAGAACCGCATGCACTTAAAAAAAAACAACGTCACCTGGAAATGGGGCGAAGAACAAAATACTGCGCGAAAATATATGATTAATCATTTAAGCAGTGAGTCGTTATTAACTATTTTTGACTCTACCTTAGATACTGAACTACATACTGACGCAAGTTTCATAGAGTACGGGGCAGTTTCGTTTCAAAAACATAATTCGAAGTATTTCGGTATGACTCTTATGAGCTGGAGACGCTTGTACTCATTAACTGAATCAAACATTTTCGTTTTTATTTACTGGAAAATTATATCTGAACTTGTTTAAAAATAAATATTCCGTTTCATACAATTCGTATTGATTGTATTGATCCGTAGTTTAAAATAACAAATAACCACAGATGGTTTTAAACACGCTTTTTTTATCGTCAATACTTTTACGAAATATGTAATTCTATACCCTTTAAAAAAAGCGTTAACCAGAGTAGAAATGACTAAAAACATTAAAGAATTATATAATGATGTTTGGTAGGTACGACGGCACGTATTTTAATTAACCGTGGAACAACTTTTACCGATAAAAAATCCTTATTCGTAAATATAAATATTAGGCGTCATTAAATTAGCAGGGGCGCTACTGGGCAAGTTGAAAGGTATGTTGTAACAATAATTAATTTATTATTACTACAAAAAAAAAACTGTTGAAGTTCGAAATTTGTCAGAATGGACGAGCGCTCTTTCCAAGTTGCGATTAACTGTTAATTCTACCATTCGGAAAATTAAGTACAGGTCAGGTTAATCCCTGAGGAGTACCTCCGAACTTAATGTTATTTTCATGTTACCAGAAAGTCAAGTACAGGTCAGGTTAATGTCTGAAGAGTACCTCTGAACTTAACGTTGTAATTATGTCACCAGAAAGTCAATTATAGGTCAGGTTAATCCCTGAAGAGTACCTCTGAACTTCTCTACTGTTTTTATTTAATAACAAAGCTAAGTACAGGTCGGTTAAATATCTGAGGAGTACCTTTTTTGAACTTCCATTTAAAGCTTTTGCTTTTGTTAGTAAAAAAGTTAAGTACAGGTCAGTTAAATATTTGAGAAGAAGTACCTCAGAACCTTAATTTAAAGCTTTTGTTTTTGTGATTAAAGAAGTTAAGTATGGGTCAGCCAAATATCTGAGGAGTATCTCTGAACGTATTGCTTTTACTTTTTTCTGCTTAGCACAAATGTACAGAAATCTTTTGAAATATTAAATATAGTTTAATTGTTAGCATCGTGTAAGCTTTATGTTTTACAAATGTGGTCTAGTGAATCGTATGAGGAATCTGAGGATTCACAATCATAGAAAAAAATCGGTAAGTTGTATTGTCCTGGATGGGCTGTGTTAGCAAGTAATTCTTTTGTTTTTGGCTTTTCCTTTATGTTTTGTTGCCTAAATGAAATATAAACTGCCCGAGACCTATTAGATGACTTGTTTTTTAACCACGCGATGGCAGGTGGTAAGCATTTCGTGACTAGTAGAGTGAAAAATGCTTGACGGATATTGTTAAAATCCGAGGAGCATAGCTATTATTTTAAAATTAATTTAAAAGTGGAAATTGAAAAATGCTGGACGGATATTGTTGAAATCCGAGGAGCATAGCTTTTATTTTGAATGATTTAAAAAATATGTAAATTGAAAATGCTGGACGGATATTGTTGAAATCCGAGGAGCACAGCATTAATTTTGAAATTATTTTAAACATTAATTGAAAAATGCTGGACGGATATTGTTAAAATCCGAGGAGCATAAGCAAAGTTTTTATTATTTTTAAATTTTTAAAGTGCTGGACGGATATTGTTAAAATCCGAGGAGCATAAGCAATGTTTTTATTTTTGAAGTGCTGGACGGATATTGTTAAAATTCGAGGAGCATAAGCAATGTTCTTATTTTTAAAGTGCTGGATGGATATTGTTAAAATCCGAGGAGCATAAGCAACGTTCTTATTATTTTTTTAAATTTTTAAAGTGCTGGACGGATATTGTTAAAATCCGAGAAACATAAGCAATGTTATTATTTGTAAAGTGCTGGACGGATATTGTTAAAATCCGAGGAGCGTAAGCAACGTTTTTATTATTTTTACATTTTTAAAGTGCTAGACGGATATTGTTAAAATCCGAGAAGCATAAGCAAAGTTTTTATTTTTAAAGTGCTGGACGGATATTGTTAAAATCCGAGGAGCATAAGCAAAATTTTTATAATTTTTAAATTTTGAAAGTACTGGACGGATATTGTTAAAATCCGTGAAGCATAAGTAAGGTTTTTATTATTTTTAAATTTTGAAAGTACTGGACGGATATTGTTAAAATCCGTAAAGCATAAGTAAGGTTTTTATTATTTTTAAATTTTGAAGGTACTGGGCGGATATTGTTAAAATCCAAGCAGAATAAGCAAAGTTTTTATAATTTTTAAATTTTGAAAGTACTGGACGGATATTGTTAAAATCCGTGAAGCATAAGTAAGGTTTTTATTATTTTTAAATTTTGAAAGTACTGGATGGATACCGTTAAAATCCGAGAAGCATAACCAAAGTTTTTATTTTTGAATTTTTAAAATCTGAACGGATATTGCTAAAATCCGAGAAACATAAGCAAGGTTTATATTATTTTTAAATTTTGAAAGTATTGGACAGATATTGTTAAAATCCGAGCAAAATAAGCAAAGTTTTTATAATTTTTAAATTTTGAAAGTACTGGACGAATATTGTTAAAATTCGAGAAGCATAAGCAAAGTTTTTATTTTTGAGTTTTTAAAATCTGAACGGATATTGTTAAAATCCGAGAAGCATAAGCAAGGTTTTTATTATTTTTAAATTTTGAAAGTACTGGACGGATATTGTTAAATTCGAGGAGCATAAATAAAAATGTTATTGCTGTAGTATTGTAAAATATCGAACGGACATTGTTAAAATCGAGGAGCATATGCAAAATATTGCTCTTATGTGGATTTTGTTGGATATTGGAGTCTGTGAAACGATCTTTTTGTTTTTACAGAAAGACGATTCAATTTAACAGCTGAATGGAAGTTTCTATAATAAAATATTGTGTAACTTTATAATATTTTGTTTATACTTTTAAGCTATGGTAAACCATGTAGTGTGGGTTTTATTTTTCCTGGTCAGGACAATTTGTTGGTATAGAGTACAAAGGTATTTCGAGAGCGAAATACAGGTCAGTTTGGCCGTGTTAGCATCATTAATTATTATGATAAGAAAATACCAACCCGAAGGCAAAAGCTCTCAAGAGTGGGTGGTACGGCACAGCGAGCCACGTGCAGGTACCGCTCCGGGGCAGATCCACAGTATCAGCCTTGAGTGCCACTATACGCCTTAGGGATTACTATTTTAAGTAAAATTATAACATATATATTTACTAAATTAAGAAACTTTTTACGAGGAAAAATGGAACAAATATTTTTATACTTAGTTTGTTAAATTAAAGAATAACCTAAAAATAAAAAACTGTTCCATAGCAGATGAAACTAGGTCATATTTATTAAGTAACGTCTATTTTTTTTTTAATTGCACAGGATTTCTATTGCAATACGCTATACAAAAATGGATGCGGACTTGACTTTCTTTGTGCGGACTGGACAAATTGAGCTACATTAAGCAAACAATTAAATAAAATTAATTTAAACGGACATTAAACATTTATATTTTTAATATTACAATATTAATCGTCTTCGGACTTATTTAAAAGGTCATCGATTATAGCTTCCTCGGGTATAGAAAATAAATCGGTTCTTGTTTTTGAAACGCTTTTAGGTGGACGAGTTAAAATATACAGGATATCTTTAAAATCTACATTTTGAATGTCCGGTCGCGTAGGCCATTTATAACTTTTTCCTTGACGTTGTAAATATTTCACTTCGAGGATATTTTCATTAATAGCTGAAACCATCCCTAAAACCCAAGAAAATGTTTGATATCGTCTTTAAAGATCACCAAAAATCCTACCTGGATACCAAGAGTCTCCGTAAACAACCGCAACCCATGTTCCGACTACTGGAATACTTGGATTTTCCACCTCATTTGGAATGGTTCTATCGATTTCTAAATACATATTTTTGCTAAGGAAATACCTAATGCGCTTTCGAAAATAAATTGTATTTATAAAAATAAAAAAAGGATACGGCTTGATGATGTAGGTGTTGCATTAGTTCCACTGTCAACATGTCCGGGCTTCGGTTGTTTGTCAATAAAAAAATGGCTACATTCTTCATCAAAAGGACAAATATAACAGCTTAATGATCTTGTGTAAATCGACACTTTGTTAGTGACTTTTCCCCATGTAATTTGGTGAGCTTGTGTTATTTTTTTTATTGGTGAAAACTTATTCTGCACGGAGTTTTCTTTCTCAGTTTGAATGTTTTCACTAGATACTTCAAATAGATATGTTTTTTTGCATTCAGGTCTTACTAATTTAATAAAATCTCCTGCGCATGTTATGTCGTTTCCTCTCAATACTGTTCTATCTGCCAAGCGTTTTATTGTTCCCCCAATGCCGTCCATCGGACCTTTACCATGCCCAGAAGCGCTGTAATTCCAAGAAACGTCTGCGTTTGGAAATTGTTTTTGCAAATTATTAGCCGCCAGATAAATATTGAACTTATTTTTATACTGTGATGTCGGGCCGTCCGAAAACATGTAAATTTTTTTAATGGATGTACTTTTAATATTTTCTGCCAAAATAGAAAGAACAGGCTTCATATGACACCAAATTGCAGGAGCTTGGTGATCAATGTTATCTGATAAGGTAGCAAAAGAAATTGTCTTATTTTCGTCAAAATGATTTTTAAAATAGGCTACTCCGGTGTGTATCGATATTTGTCTTTTACTTGCACCGAAGTGCATACTTTGGATTTCTGTTTCTAGTTTTGCATAGTAATTTTCTGCAAAATCAATCTGGATCGCCATTTCTGAGGGAACTAAACCAGATTTAACTTTTTCCATAAATTCCATTTGATGATTCATTGTATCAGAATGAAGTTTAAAACTCGGCAGTTCCTTTAAAAATAGCTCCATCAATTCAAGTTTCGTTATTATTAGTGACTTTTTACTGGTTGTTCGTATTAACTTAGTAAGTACCCCAATTTTCCTTTCTTGTTGTTGCGACTTCCATTGAAACAAATTTATAGTATCAGACTCATTTTCTTTGTGTAAAACTAGCTTATAATTACCTTTTGCAATCTCTTCTAAATTTTGATGATTTGTGACTTTTTCAAAAAATAACTTGGCTACAATATACTTAAAATTTTCATGCTTCACACAAGCACACGTTTCCCTATCTTTGGTTTTAGGTTGAACCACCCAAAATGGCTTATTATGATAAAAAGTTGTAAAACCAATGAGAATATTAGGAAATTCGAATTTAAATTTTTTAAAACATGAGGCTAGACTAAACAGAAGCAAACGTTTCTGTTTTTTTACTTTTTTTTTTGTTATAAAATTCGCCTTTCCTGGACACATTTTTGATATACGATCACTTTCAAAAAATAATCTGATCTTGTTTTTTGTTTCTTGGTGAATAGCATTTGATCTATTCTTTCGTTTGAGTTTAAGGTCTTTTGTACTTTTAATGAGGTTTCTGTTTTCTCTGTAGGGCAAAATCCTATTTATTTTGTTGTGTAGTTTATATTTTTTTAATATATTGCCACTTAATAATTGCCGAGCAATTTGTTTGTTTTTCTTATTAGAAGGTTCTATTTTAGTAAAATTTGTCACAATTTGCTCTTTTAAAGCCGCCCCAAAAACCAATTCTCTTTTTACGTCGCCAGGTATGATCCGCCCATTTAAAAAAGTAATAATTTTTGTATTGGGAGATTCTAGTGTAGAGGCCTGATTTTTCTCTGTACCATCCTGTGCGTTCTCTAGTGTACGATTTTGAGTAATAATATTATTGGGCAATTTTTTTTTCTCTTGTCTTTCTAATCGCTTTTTGTATTTAAGTTTCTCTCTTTTTAAATCTTCTATTTGTTTCTGCCTTTCAGCCAATGTATGTTTCATTCTTTCTATCTCTCTATACAAATCTCTAAGTTTGTTATGCTTGTGCTTTCGTGCATTAATTTTCTGATAAGACATTTTAATTTTTGGTGTATCATTAGTACTTTCCGAATCAGTCTTTTGAAATGCACATGGTGTAGAAAACGATGTACTTGGCGTACATAATGAATTACTTCGCGTAGAAACTGAAGTATTAAGTGTACTGAATGGTGGTTGTTTATGGTTTTCTGAAGTTTGGATTTCTATCTCCTCTTTATTTGTATTGCTAGTAATCAAATCAATATCTGGAGTTTCTAGGTTTTCGTCCATTTCTGCTAAACTATTTTCTGAGTCCGAATTGGGGGGAGTTGTGTTTATTACTGAATTTAAAGATTTTTTCTTTCTTCTATACTCTTTCTTCGTTTCTCTCCATTTTCTTCTTTGTATTTTCTTTTGTTTCTTAGACATATCGCTGATCTTTAAAATAGTTTTGTTAGCTCTACACTCTCGTTTTCGTATCTTGTCTTTTTCCCTTATGACAGCTTTTTCTTCTTGAGTTAATCTAGCTCTACGTAGCCGTGATTTTTCTGTGTTATAATTAGGTTTAGAGGTAAAAACAGCCTTATTTTTGGACTTTTGTTTTTTAATAAGTTTTGTTTTTGGTTTTCTCAAATTAACATTTTCGGTTACAAGTTTAATCTCTGGTAAACTATCTGGTGTTTTATACTCAAGTATTTTCATATTTTGATTAATGTCATTGGTTTTTAACTCATTATTATCGTTTAAAGAATTGCCTGATTTTTGAGTATTTCTAGAATCATCAGTATTTTGGCTTGGTCCTTGTTCTGTTTTTTTGTTAGACTTTCTTAATGTGACGTTTGATATGACTCTAATTTTTTTCTTTTCCTCCCACTTTTCTAAATTGCGCAGGTAAGCGTTTTCTTTATCTTTTCTCAACTTTTTTATAAACTCTTCCTTCTCTGTTTTGTTCATTTTTCTAAATATAAAAAAACAGCTAAGTACTAGTTTGTAACAATAATACAAAAGCAATTATAGAATATTGTCCGGTCAGCACCGCGATTGTCCGGTCCGCACCCTATTATATAGGTGCGGAAAAGACGGTGCGGACGGGACATTTTTCTACTTCTTACTCGTTATTTTATAAACGGTTCATAATAAAAAATATATATTGAGGTTATGTATTACCGATACAATATAATATTTTTCTAAAAATATAAACTTTGAAATAATGCTTATATCGTAACACCAAGCACTATGCAGACGGGACATTAGAAAAATTGCGCAAAAGGACTATTCTTTAATTTTTACAAAAAAACTAGATTTAATGTAAAAATAATAAAACTTACCTGATGCCACTCAACACACACTATAAGAAACAATGATTATCAAGGTTAAACAATCAACAGTGTTGCCAATACGGCCGGGTAATAACAAGGGCCCGAGAGGTGCAGCCTGGACATTTCGAGATTGAGACACACATGAAAATATGATTAAGCAAATGTGTTAAGGTTGATATGGTAATTTAATATACAAATTTATTGGATAATAGCACATAAAACAATACTTGCTAATAACGGTGTGGTTTTAAGCCTAATTAAAATTTAGGTTTGCCTTTAAAATACCAAATATGCTCTGCGCGACAGGTGCGGACGCGGACATTCAGCTTAACTATCTACTAAAAATGTATTTCAAAAACCTAAATTTTGACGTAAATGGGGTTTGTTACGGAAAAGATAATGTGTTTAACATAAACCACAAGAAAAGCGCCGAATATTATAAGAAATATTTTAGTTAATAACCAAAGACATGATTTTTTTCGTTTTGGACAATTAAAAAAAATATCACCATATACACAAAATGTACATTACTGATTCTTAATAAGTTACATGTTTGTAGGATGTACACACTCTGAATATTCCGGAATAGTCATAAGATGTATATTTGTAGGATGTACACTAAATGCATATTCAGAAATATTCATGAGTGGTATATTCGTAGAATGTTCACAAAACGTATGTACCTCTAGGTAGGTACATAATATGTCTGTTTAATGTATATACATTAATGTATGTGTTATGTATATTCTAAGTACATACACCAGGACATGTCCACTAGCAGAACCTCTGAGGTATATACATAGGATATCAAATGCTATCTGGGTATTAGCTCATGACAAAAAGATCCGAGACCCGCAGTGTAATATTTTGAGAGTCGGATCTGTCAACTCTTTTTAAAGATCCGGCTCACTGAATCGGATCAGATCCGATGATCTGCCCATCACTATATATCGACCACAAAACAAATCCTACCGGTCGATTCCTAGTATCAAAATCAGTTTGTAGATTGTTTTTTTTTAAGTATGGTTGTTTGCTTCATAAGTTAAAAATTAATGATCTCATTAATAATATATTTATTGTCAGTATAGTAATTAGAGAAACCTTAGCACAAAGTATGAAGATTTAATGTAAAACACATAAATATTCCTTATTCTTACCGAAATGTGGAGGATTTTACGAAAATAATTATTTTAGCCCTTTGTTTTTAATATTTGTGTATTTATGTAGGTGTACATTAGGATAAATTATGGCTGTTACCAGAAGGATGTGATCGAAAAACTATAGTTTCCCTCCTCTAAATTCCACTCACAGGGAAACTAAGTCTCTTACCCTACCATATCCCTATGGAAATAACGGCACTGTCTTTTATTATTTAAAGTATACATAAACTTTTTGCCAGAAATCAAAATAAAGGTATGGAAAATGTGCTAAAATATTTTTATTTTTGTATCTAATTGTTTTATGTTAATTCATCATATTTTGTGCAAAGGTTTCTCCAGTTACAAATGATTAATGTGTTTTAATAATAGTATAAGTATTTTTAGAGGGTATGTATTAAGGATGGTTTGTATTTATTACAGATACTTTTATTATAAAAATAATATTACATTTTGGGCGATGTTGACATCGAGAATGATCGTTGACAATTGACATGAAGTATGACATTACATAGTTATAAGTACGTTCGACATCAAACACCTTCCCCCTAAATGTTTTCATTCACTAAAAGGCTAGTTCATGTAGTTGCGAATCGCGAATTGCGAATCGCGAAGGTCGCTGCCATTGGTCAATATCACAATAATGACAAGATGGAAATTTTGACAGCTCGAAAGTTGAATTTCTTGCGAATTCGCATTATTCAAAATCTGGGGGCGGGAATCTTGAAATCGTTTTAATATTTTGCGAATATCGCACAAATTTTTTGTGAGCGCAAGCGTAGTAGCGCCTACTAGAGTTTGTTCATTTGTTGTGGATTATGATATAGGTTATATTTGTATTATATTTGCGGTATTTGCTAGTATGTTCATGATATTATTCTTTGTTTTTTTTTTGGTGTGATTTAGCCGAATATATGCTAAATTGTGATATTTTGCTCTTAGTTTTTTTACTTTTAAATATTTCACAGACGTAAACTGCGTACTATTAATTCTAATATGTATTTTTTAACAATAAATAAAGCTAATTCATTATCGTATTCGTCATTCATTTTATAAAACTATTTATCGGTAGCAGACACGAATCGGGGTTATGTCACTGAACTATATAGGGTTATGTATTGTTGTGGAATAATACCAACTGCCGAATATGTTTTAGTGAAAATAATAAATATCCCAGAATCCTGTCAAAACATTCGCAGGTACATGCATTGACATAAAAAAACAATATATTTTTTTTGCGAATTTCGCTTTCGCAATTCGCGATTCGCATCTACATGAACTAGCCTAAACTAGGTGTATATTATAGGTTTAAGCGTGTGGGCGCTTTTATCCGCGACCAACTCTCGTGATTCTGTTTATGTTGTGATTTATTTGTGGTTGGTTGTTCTGAATATTATGTTATCTGTTTATATTTTGAAGATCATTATTTGGGTAAATGTCTAGTTCGGGTTCGTTCACGTCAGAGGTTGATTCAACTGGGATATATTTGTCATAATAGTTTGGTTCGGTTAATGATTTTTTAAATAGGCTTGTATTTCTACGAACAATTCGATTGTTTACATATTTATGGATCCAGTAGGATCGCGGTTCTTTAGCTTTTTTGATTATTACTGCTTTTTCCCAGCTCTTTTCTTTTCCGGTTTTCGTAACGACTTCCTCTCCATTTTTAAACTCGATTTTATCCCTGCGCGTGCTTTTATCATATTATTTTTTTGGATTTCTTTGTTTTTGTATAGTTTTTCAAATATTTCTTTTTTGATTTTTGGCTTTAGTTTTTTAGGGGTTATTGGTATTAAGGTTCGTAGTTGCCTGCTTTGCAGTATTTGTGCTGGTGATGCATTTAGGTTTACTATTGGTGTGTTATTATATTCTAATATAGTTTCTCTAAAGTCATTGTTCTCCTCAAATGATTTTCTTAATATTTGTTTCTCAATGTTAACTGCTTTTTCAGCCATGCCATTACTCCGGTGGTAATGTGGGCTGCAAGTATTGATTTTGATATCTTTAGATTTATAGAATAGTATACATTCGTTAGAAATAAAAAGTAAGTTGTCTACTATAATAGTTTCAATGTAACTAAAATGTGTAAATATATTTTGCATTGCATTTATAACACTTTTAGATGTTTTGTCAGGTAATTATGTCACGGTCCTTTCGGTCGTGAGGGAGTCACTTTAAATAGTGACTCTATGTGCTACCTGACTCGGGGAAATAAAAGAGCAGAACAACAATTAACAATTTATTAAAGATAAAATAATATATTCACAAAGTTACAATAATATAAAAAGGGCCTTACCAAGGGCTAAACATCTAAAGGCGACGAGGGCACGTCACGTCACTTCTTCTAATGGGATGCGAGACTCAAACTAAGAGTGCCATTATTGTTGACCTAGCCGATTTTTATATTAATCGACTAAGGTCAGTACGTGTCTAGTTTAATGTTATATTTACATTAATCGAAGATAAAGTTATGAATTGCATCTAATGTTTATTAAAATATTATATAAAATTTAATGCTGAATAATTTAATTTAACGAATGTATATTAAAATGTAAAATGTATATATTATATGTATAGGGTGATATTTGTTTAGCGTGACAATAACATAATTTCTAGCCATTGTGAATAGTGGTCTATCATTATTAGGTATGCTTTTTCACCAAACTCTAGTATATCTGTGCCAATTTTATTAAAATGTAAGTTATGTACATCATGTGGTAGTAGTGGTTCTTTATAGTTATTTGGTTTATACTTTTCGCAAGTGCGGCATTTTTGTATGTATGATTCTATTTCACGTGATAGGTGAGGCCAAAAAAACACTTGTCTTGCTTTATTTATAGTTTTACTTACACCAATGTGTACTTTGTGTAGTAGTTTTATCATGTTAATTTGTTTGGTACTATTATTTTGTGGTCTGTAAAAACTATACCTGCTTCTACATAAATCTGGTTTTGCATGTTGGCGTATGGATTACAATGTTTTGGTATTTTATTTGCTTTCCGTTGTAATAATAATTTATAATTTGTAATAAAGTTTTATCCTTAAACGTTTCCTGTCTAAATTGTCATCTTCGTTCCTCACTCATTGGTAGGTGATGTGATACAGAGTGGACCATCTCTAACATCTCTGGGTCACGGGTAACTACAATGAGGCTGAAACGTGATAGCATATTTGCAAAATGCAATTTTTTCCCGATACATAATACATGTTTAATGAATATTTAAGTAGTTTAAGTCTAAACTGTTGAAGTCTCATAAATCCTATTTTGCGTATAGGTTTATTCATAATTGAAATCAATGGCTTGTGATCTGTTTGCACATCGACGTTATTTTACTATATATGAAGTTATGAAATTAAACTGTACCATAGTGAACTGCTAAAGGCGGGACTCCACTAAACTGGGCTAGCCCGGCGACACATGACGCCGGCATAGCCCGCCGGCTTTTGGCGAAGAAAAATTGAAATAAAAATGTTCTTTAATGCCGCCGGCAGGAGCCGCCGGCACAATTTTGCTAGCGGCCAAATGTCGGTCAAGATGAAAGGAATTTCTGCGGGAAATGCGAGCAAGCACGTGTTTTTTCAGTTTTGATGTTTGTATAGATTGGTACGTTAGGCGTGGTTTGAGTACGCAGTAACATACAGTGGATATTCAAGAGACTTTAAAATGGATGGCCAAGACAGGAATACGAAAAATATTAAAGACGATGATGATATGTTTACCGAATGAACTGAAAAAAGGTCTTCTTATTAATAGAATTATTCCGAAATGAAAGTAATTTGTGGAATCCTAATAATAATACCATCCGCCATTAGGTTCCATACAAAACAACCAATTGTCTAAACTCTAAACAGTTTGGTGGAGTCAAATTTAATTTCGCGGCGAAGCCGCTGCAGACCGCGGTATTTTGTGCCGGCGGCAAGACTGCAAGTGCCGCCGGGTTAGCTCAGTTTGGTGGAGCCTCTCCTTAATAGCTCTTTTTCAGGTTGATTTCGCTATCGTTCATTTTACGTGAAGCGCATGCTACTAGTTTTCGGAGTTTGCTTTCGTATTCTTGGAACATACAACATCCAATCGAGTTCTTTGAAGCGTCACATTGTAGTATAGTTTTTCGCTCGCTGTCGAAGGGAACAAGTGCAGGTGATTTTGTGATAATCTTTTTTAACTTAGATAATGCTTTCTCGTGATTTGGAAGCCATTGCCATTTTACCGTGTATTTTAATAATTGAAAAAGGGGTTGCATATATTTAAACATTTCGGAAATATATTGTCTTACATAATTTAATGAGCCTAATAGTTCCTTTTTATTTGCTGGACTACATAGTTTTATTCGTGATTATGCGGTCTGGGTGTATTTCCATACCTCTGTTTGAATATATTTGTCCCATGAATTTGACTCGGTTTTGTTTATATTGCACCTTATCTTTGTTAAAGCGTGCATTAATTTTCCTAGCTATAGAAATGAAATTTTAAACATGCTATGTCATCATGACATATTTGTACGCTTTCTATTTGACCAAAATATTTGTACGCTTGTTCTTGGAAAAGATCTTGTGAGTTAGATAGTCCATATGGTAATATTAAAACCTTTATATCCCAAATGGTGTTGAAAAACAACATTTCCAAGAGGACAATTCATATAATTGCAATCGGTGGTAACCATCAGATAGGTCAAAAACTGAAAAATACTTTTTTTTTAATAATTTTAGAACAAATTTCTTGTGCTGTGTGAGAGATCATTGGTTTTCTAACAATTTGTTTGTTTAGGTCAGATGGGTCTAAACTTTTTATTTTGTTTTTCTACAATAAATAACCTGTTAATACTAGCATGGGATTGTATTTCCTCTACTTTTGTTATTGCTTTTCTCTTAACTAACCTATCTAGTTCAATTTTTAAATTTTTTTGAATAGCAAAGGGGACTTTCGTGGGGGGTGACTTACCGGTTCAAAATTTTCAACAGTTGTTATTTTTACTTCCCCTGAAAATTTACTATAACCTGAGAAAACATCTATATTATTTTTTAAGAATTGATTTATCTTTTTTTTTTTTCATTTATTTCAACGTTTTGGATAGAATTTATTCTCTTTGCTAAATTTAAGTTAACAGATGCTTTGCCACTTAATAAAATTTGTTTTGCTTCATTAATTATCATGAAGTCTTCATACGTGTTTTTATTTTTATATTTACAATATAGGTTTACTACCCTAATTGACTTTGATATTGACCCTTCAAATGCTTTTAAATTATATTCAGTTTTCCTTATTTTAAATTGTTTATTTACTTTTTTGAAAATATGGTATGGCATAATGCTTACATCGGCGCCTGTGTCAATTTTAACTTTTATTTTTATATCTTCTATTTCGATCATGCTTTTACATTTGTTGTTACTTATATTTACATTATTGACAAAAATGCTTTTTGAGCTATTACTACTTGAATCGTATTTTTTTTTTTCACTATCATACTTGACATTTTTAATATTTTTTACTCAACAAACAATGACATAATGGTTGAATTTAGAGCATTTCGCGCACTTTTGTCCAAAAGAGGGACATTCGCGGGGACCATGTTACCTTGTGGATCTTTTACAATTAAATTTTTCTGTACTGACCTTTCTTTCCTGTTCACTTTTTACCTTGCTGTACTTGTTTCTATTTTCCTTGTACTTTTTCTTGTGGTATTTCACTTCCATAATACTGCTACTTTCCTCGGATCTTTGTTCAAATTATCTGTTTTGGTCTCTGCTTTGTTCACTTGTTATGCATAATTGTATATACTTTTCAAGAGTTAACTTCTCCATTCTTAGTAGCGTTTCTCTACTTGATGCATCTCCGATTCCCATTACTATTTTATCTCTCATTGTTTTATCTTCTACGCTTTGATCTGGGTCAGCGACATTGTAATTGCATGTTCTGACTAATTTTCGACATTCCGTGAGAAAACTTTGGACGTTTTCGCCTTCTTTTTGATTTCTTTTTAGAAAGTTTTACCGTTCGTAATACTCGTTGCTTCTTAGATTTACATACTTATCTATTACTTCTATCAAGTGTTCATAGTTATAATAATAATAATAATAATAATAATAATAATAATAATACTCTCCCTAATTCGCCCCCTTACGAGTGAATTTCAACCCCTGAAGTCGACTGAACGACTTGAGTAGGGGAAGGGACGGCTATTATTATTATTTGCCGTGGCGCTCCGGGGCGACTTAAAGATGATTGATGGTGCCATTTGACTTACAGGTGAGGAAAACCCGGAAAACCTCACCCACCATATCCTTTTGTGCAGCGGGTATATTGAAAGTCAAAATTATTTTGGTTGCCTCTGTTGCCATCAGCATGGATATTTTCACTTTATCAGTCGATTTATGCTGTCCAGTCGCTATCAAGTAGTCGTCGAATGATTGTTTGCAGAACATCCATTCGCTGGCTGCATTTTGACTCTGTAGGTGAAAGTCGGGAGGTAATTTGACTGCTCCTGACCCGATGTTTTCCATTTCACGTATTCTAACCTCTAAATTTAGGTTATATTTATGGATTTTTTTCTATCTTACTTTTCTTCCCCCAACAGCCAGTAGCCTGCAGTACTGCGCCATGTTTTAATACTATTATAAGTATTTTTAGAGGGTATTTATTAAGGATACTTTGTATTTATACAGATACTTTTATTATAAAAATAATATTACATTTTGGGCAATGCTGACACCGAGAATGATCGTTGGCAATTGACATGAAGTATGACATTACATAGTTATAAGTACGTTCGATATCAAACATAATGAAACCATGTATTCAATGTCTACTTGAGTTGGAAAAATGGAGCTTTTGTCTTAAATGAAAAATAACAAGGAGCAGACATCAAAATTTTATAATACAGAATTTACCATAAAATATAAATTAGGTAGGTACAATGTACAACCATAAATCTTTATTTTTGATATTTTGGTTAACAATTATGAAAATTGAAAACCACATTCAAGTATAAGAACATTCATCTGCTTTGAAAAAACGAGATTTGTTCTTGTTAAGATCTATTTGTAGTATACATTATATGTATGTTGTTAATACTATATCACTCTGTATTGTTTTAATTTATAATTGTCAGTTACTAATTTAGTTGTCAATTTGTAATAAAGCCATTTATTCTGGGTATTTACTACAATTTATTCCACAAGTAATATTAGTACAATGGACGGCATCGGAAAATATCTAAGACCAGCTCGATTCGAAATTGATCCTACCTCTCGCTCTGCCGCCGATGAGTGGATTTATTGGAGAAGCACATTCAATAGTTTTCTTGAATCTCATGGAGAAGATGAAGAAGTTTCAGCAGATGTGAAACTAAAAATATTGATAAACCATGTTAGTTCCAGTGTTTATAAGCTAATTAAAGGGTGTAAGACATTAGAGGAAGCTCTAAAACGTTTGGATGATATATATGTTAAACCCAAAAATCAAATATATGCGCGACACTTACTTGCTACTCGCCGACAGCAACCAAATGAGTCTATAAGTCAATATTTACGGATCTTGGAAGATTTTTCAATATATTGCGAATTTAAAGCTGTAACTGCAGAACAAAATAAGAAAGATTATATTAGAGATGCTTTTATAGCAGGTTTGTCTTCCAATTTTATTCGACAAAGATTATTAGAAGAAATTACAATGGATTTGGATATGGCCTTTAATAAAGCATTGTCACTAGAAAATGCCCAACTCCAATCTGCTAGTTTTTCTCCTTCAAACTCGTTAGTAAACGCTCTTGATTCTAATCGTGACTTAATTAATAACACTTCTTTCATAGACTCAGAAAATATTGTCGCAGCTTCCAAATATAATAATTTTAAATGTTTTTTTTGTGGGGGTCCTAAACACCAACGACAAGAATGTCCTGCCTCAAATGTTATTTGTAGAAATTGTCAGAAACGTGGTCACTTTTCTAAAGTATGTAGAGGAAAAGCTATTACTGGTAAAACTATTGCGTCAGCAACTACTGCAGCAGCTGATATCTTGGCTCACATAGTATCTACTGCGTCGAATGGCGGATTAGAAAAAGCTATCATCCCAGCAAAGATAAACAACCAACAGGCTAGGTGTTTAATAGATACTGGAAGCACATCTAGTTTTATCAATCTTCTGTTGGTTAAACAATGTAAATTCCCGATAATGCCTTCAGATGAAAAAGTTAACATGGCTTCCATATCATTAACTTCGCAAGTTGAAGGAAGTTGTAATGTATCTATAGAAATATTAGGTTATCTCTACAAGGACATTAAGTTATTAATTATTAAGGATTTGTGTGCAGACGTCATAATTGGTCATGATATCCTCAAAAATCATCAGTCACTCGAAATATCCTTTGGAGGATCAATAAACCCCCTCAAAATATGCAGTGTAGCGCAAGCAATTGTTCCACCGGCTCAACTATTTAATAAGCTCTCTCCGGATTGTAGACCAATTGCCATAAAATCAATTAAACATTCTCCTGAAGATTTACAATTTATTAGCGATGAAGTAAATAATGTTCTTCTTGAAGGTGTAATCGAAGAAAGTAATTCTTCATGGCGTGCACAAGTCCTAGTCACTAAAAGTTCAACTCATAAGAAAAGGATGGTTATAAATTATGCTCAAACGATAAATCGTTTCACAGAATTGGATGCTTACCCTCTCCCCAATATAGAGGATTTAATATCTAAAATATCTAAGTATTCATTTTTTAGCACTATTGATTTAAAAAGTGCATACCATCAAATACCAATTTGTAAAAAAGATAGACCCTATACTGCTTTTGAAGCAGGTGGAAATCTTTATCAATTTCTACGAATTCCATTCGGGGTTACCAATGGGGTGGCAGCCTTTCAACGGGTTATTAATTCAATTATTCAAAAAGAACAACTTCAAGGAACATATTCGTATTTAGATGATGTAACTATTGGTGGTGAAACTCAAAATGAACATGACATCAATCTCAGCAGATTCTTAGAGGTGGCAAGAAAATATCAGTTAACATTAAATAAAGAAAAATCAAAATTTTCCTTAACTTCAATCAACCTTTTGGGCTATAATATAGAAAACAATACAATAAGACCAGATCCCGATCGATTACGTCCACTGCTTGAGCTCAATTTTCCCTCTAATCAAACTTCTCTTCGGCGTGTATTAGGTATGTTTTCCCATTATGCAAAATGGATACCTAGATTTTCAACTTTAATACAGCCACTTATTCAATGTAAAATATTTCCAATTTCCTCAGAAGCTGCAGATTGTTTTAATACGATCAAGTCGAATATAGCCAAATCGTTTGTTTCCGCAATTAATGACAAACTTCCATTTGTTGTGGAAACTGATGCCTCAGAATTCGCTATAGCTTCCACACTATCGCAAGACAATAGACCGGTGGCATTCTTTTCGCGCACTCTATCAGAAACAGAAAAAAGACATTCTGCTGTTGTAAAAGAGGCTTATGCCATTGTGGAAGCGCTTAGAAAATGGAGGCACTATCTTATTGGTCGACCGTTCACCCTTATTACTGATCAGAAATCAGTAACATTTATGTTTGATACTAAACATCCAGGAAAAATAAAAAATGACAAAATTTTAAGATGGCGATTGGAACTTTCCAGCTATAGATATGACATTGTTTATCGTCCTGGCAAATTAAATAATATCTGTGACACCTTATCAAGAGCTGAAAACTTGTCAAACGTATGCGCTAACGTATCGCCAGGATATGGAAATCGTCTTATTGAATTACATAAATCACTATGTCATCCTGGGATTACTCGTATGACTCACTGGGTACGATCGAAAAATCTACCATACTCAATTGAAGAGATTAGAAAAATAATACTATCCTGTCCCGTTTGCTCTGAAGTTAAACCACGCTTCTACAAAATTCAAAACAATTTAATCAAGGCTACGAAGCCTTTTGAAAGACTTTCATTAGATTTTAAAGGACCTCTACCTTCCACAACTCATAATAAGTATCTTCTTACTATAATTGATGAATATTCACGATTTCCATTTGCGTTTCCATGCAAGGATGTGTCTGCAGCAAGTATTATAAAACATTTATCAAGTCTTTTCTTTCTCTTTGGGTTACCAAGCTATGTACATTCAGACAGAGGCTCAGCTTTTATGTCGCAAGAATTAAGGGAATTTCTTCAATCTAAAGGAGTGGCGACTAGCCGGACAACTGCTTACAATCCACAAGGTAACGGCCAAATAGAAAGAGAAAAAGGAATAATTTGGAAAACAATTCAGTTAACTACTAGATCAAAGGCCCTAAAAGTTTCTCAATGGGAATTAGTCCTTCCGGAAGTTTTACACTCCATTAGATCCTTGCTATGTACTGCTACCAACACAACGCCTCATGAAAGAATGTTTCTTCACAGTAGAAGATCAACAAACGGACAATCATAACCTTCGTGGCTATCTACTCCTGGAACTGTCTTCATGAGGAAACACAATCGTTCTAACAAATATGAACCATTAGTGGAAGAAGTGGAACTTCTAGAGGCTAATCCGGATTATTCGTATGTCCGCTTAAGAGATGGAAAAGAAACGACTGTATCAAATCGACATTTGGCCCCTAAAGGAGACGAAGGACATATTGTACATGACGAGCCTGAAGATGTAGAAACACCACCACCTGCACCACCCCGATGCTCTTTCGAAATTGATACAATTTCAGAAAACTCTTCCACGCCTGAATCTCGTACCGCTTATTCTGAGGAAACGGTGCCAACGCCTTTGATAAGTGTAGACGAAGAAAATACCAACGATATAAATTCATGTGACACAAACCAACTGAGACGATCGAGACGAACTAAAGAAACTCCAAAATATTTAAACGATTACTATCGTTTTTGAAGGTGGGAAGAATGTAGTATACATTATATGTATGTTGTTAATACTATATCACTCTGTATTGTTTTAATTTATAATTGTCAGTTACTAATTTAGTTGTCAATTTGTACGCTCTGTTTTTGTGGAATAAAGCCATTTATTTTGGTATTTACTACACTATTTTTATTCACAATATAGGTATACTATGTCAAGTTTACATATAATACCTATAATTAAAGCTGAAAGGACACCGCAGTTTCTTTATGGAAAATGGCTTTCTATCGAATTTACTAAAATTTTATATATGTTGCAGTTTTTGATTTTCCGAATAAAAGTGTCCATGAGTACAAAGTTCTCTTATGACTAGTTACAAAATTTTCAAAAATACAAGAAACGTTAGTTTGCTGATATTTATAAATAATATAAAAAGTTGCGGTTTTACTCTGTAAAAATTTGTGACTACCAAAATACAATGCCAATCTTTTTGTAAACCAACTATATAGGGTGAGTCAAAAAGTTGTGTCAATGAGTGTTGCTATTTTACAATATACCCTGTATATCATAATGTGTCTGAAACAAGTACAATATCATATTAACAAAAATATATACTTCATTATAGGGGGAGAGTTAAAAGTTATTATACCGGGAGAGTTAAAAGTTATATGGTTGACTTATACAAAAATGTACTTTTTACAAAGCTTCTTGTAGAGAGATAATTAATCCGTCAAATCAAGTATGATTTTGATGAATTAAAACGACAGAGTTAACAAGTGTATTTTAAAAAGTTAATCCATATTCCTATGCTAGTTGTTTTTTTTTTCTGTATGGAACCCATTTTATTGCTGCCTTTTGCAACATTTTTTGTAAGTTAATTTAAATATTAAATTCCAGCACCGGTTATTAAGAATGTTTGAAGAGAAGTTTTACGAATTTTAGTACATACTTCAAAGAGTTTATAATCTGTTATTAACATACAAAAAAAAAAACAACAGAAGGCAGGGATAAAATTGATCCCATACAGAAGAAAACTAGTCATACGAACATGGATTAACTTGGGAAAAAATTCTTGCTAACACTGTTGTTTTAATATATCAAAATCATACTTGATTTGCCCGATTAATTATCTCTTTATAGAGAATTTTGTAAAAAAGGCAACCTTATATAACTTTTTACTCTCCCTGTATATGATGTCCTAGGTATACATTTTTGTTAATGTGATTTTGTACTTGTTTGGGACATTTTTGATGTAAAATAGCGACACTCATTGAACCAACTTTTTGGCTCAGACGGTATACATGTATTTTTTATAATAATAAAGTGTCATTTACATACACTCGTATATATAAATAATCTATTCATTTTCATTATTTTACGCGTTAAATGATTCTTTATATATGCAGTTTTTCTACTTTAATTTTAAAAAATTACTCATCCTATAAAGTTATTTTCCAAAAATGATTGATATTGCATTTTGGAAGCCACAAATATCTCAGAGAGTCAAACCGTAACATTTAATATTCACCAATATTAGCAAAATAACATTTACTTTTTAATGTATTTTTAAAAATTATAGGAATTCACAAGTTCAACACCCTATATCTCAAAAACTAGTCCCACTAGTGCCCACTTTTAATCCGGAGGTAAAAAACTGCAATATAGCCATTTGTCATAAGGACCCCACAGTCCTTTTTATAAACAACTTATTTCATAATACTAATTTTTTTCAGTTTAAGGGTCTATTTATACTCCCTTATTATTAGTATTATGATTAAGCATAAAGTTGAACCTTTACAATGTAAATGTAATGGGGACATTTATACTCGATTTATGATTAGTATTAGCATTAATATTTATGCTTTTAAAATGTCCCTTAATTGGATACAAAAAATAATGACAATGGATAATCATCGATATCCAAAGCTTTGTTTTAAACAACAATTGCGTTTGATCAACTCTACAGATATAAAGTATAACTGGATAGTACAGTTGAAAAAGTTCTTTGTTGATATTGATTGTGTTCATAAATGGAACAATTTAAACCATCCTTCTTTTAGTTCATATAGAAAAGAATTGTTTTCCAAGTATTTTACACATTTACATGATTCAGATGTTAGTATAGCGTCTCGCTATCCTTTTATGTATTTATATAATTATGTTCCTACATCTTGTGAACCAAGTACATACTTACTCTTTAAATTACCAATCCAGGTTACCCGTACTCTTGCTCAATTGCGTATGTCCAACCATTTTAGGATTAAATTTACATTAAATGGTATTAGTTATGTTATTGACCCCGAACTAGATTGTACTGTGTGTAATACACATGAAAAAGAAACAATTTTTCACATACTTTTTGATTGCCCTATTTACTCAACAATGAAGCAAAATATCGCTTGCCTTAAAAATGTAAACTCATTGCTGCATACTTTACAAAATATAACAATTTTTGAAGCTAGGAAAATTGCTGAATATATTTGGAATATATTAAAATTGCGCTCTTTTGTACTGGAAGAATAATGTTGTTTTTATGTTTTAAGATCTAATTTTTTTATATCTGTACTCATTGCTGTAACTCAGGTTTAGAAGCAATAAATATTATTATTATTATTAATATTTATGCTTAATAATTGACAGGTTCAACTTTAAATTTAATTCTTAAATATCTTCTTTTTATCAGGCCTTTGTTCCTAATAGACAACGGATAATAACAATTGACACTCATGTCATTGATGTCAGATGTTTACTTCTATTCTTGTATTTTGTATTTATTCATAGAAAAATAAAAAGGTTTTATGATTTATACCATAGACAATTTATACTACGAGTACGAGAAATACGAATAATATCAGTTGTGTGTACCGAATATAAAGTTTTAAAAAGTTTATTTTATTAATAAGGTAGTTCAATTTATTAAAATTCTTGCCTTAACTATGTATCTAAATATGTTAGGTGCTACTGTGGCAGCAATAAAGACAAAGAATAAGAGATTTAGAAGGTATAGTACGTCCTCTAAACCGAAAAAGAGGCGAAGACGGTTTTTTTAGCACGCTGATAAAAAACATGAGAACAAATGAGTATGATGAGGAAAAATCAATTTGATTACATCTTGGAATTAACATCACCTTTTTAAAAAAAGCGGAAAACCAAGTATACCCTAAAACCTGACCAGAGACTCATGTTAACAATACAGTAAGAATTATGATTTCACTTAATACAGCTTTTATAGATAAAAATAGTTTTTTAGCTGAAGGTTGTTCAATGCAGGAAATTGCCTGCGGATATCGAATAGGATTAACAACAGCTCACGTTGTAATTAAGGAAACTACTTTAATTTTGTGGAATGTTTTGAGTCATTCCCAGCTTCCTGTACCAAATAGAGAAACATTTACTCAAATAGAGAAATAATTTTACCAACGCTGGAATGTTCCAAATTGTACAGGGGCCGTAGATGGTAAACACATCACAATTAAAGCTCCACCAGCTTCAGGAAGTGAATTTTTAAATTATAAAAAAACATTTAGCTTTGTTCTAATGGCTTGTTGTGATGCATTTTATAGATTTACTATGATTGATATAGGTGCGATGGGATCCAATCATGATTCTACTGTCTTTAAAAATAGTGGGTTGGGTTATGCCCTTTTAAATGGAGAATTGGATATTCCTGCTCCAAAATGTTTACCAAATACTAATGTTTTATTACCACATTTTATTGTTGCTGACTGTGCATTCCCACTTCACAATAATAGAATGAGGCCATTTTCTGGTAAACATTTAGGAGAGAAAATAAATATATTCAATTATAGAATTAGTAGAGCTTGTAGAACTATTGAAAATTCTTTTGGTATACTATGTCAACGATGGCGAATTTTACTTAAACCTCTATATACTAGTTTACAAGTATCAGAATTAATTGTGCAGGCTACAATAGTTCTACACAACTACTTACAAAGTAGTGAAATTGATTTATTACCAGAAAACAGGAAGTATTGTCCAACTGGTTTTACAGATATCACCAATAATGATGAAGAAATTTTAGGAGCTTGGAGGGATGACAATGTCTTAAGCTCAGTAGGAAGGCTTGCAAGCAATAATGCATCCAAAGTTTCTCAAGAAAACAGAGATAAACTTGCACAATATTTTTTGTCTTCTGAAGAGGCTCTTAGTTGGCAAAATGACTATGTATGGAGAGGTAATGCAACCCAATAAGCAGCACATATAAAGTGATAGAAATACCCCAAGTCCTCTGACAATAGAATATCACATTTTTAGTTCCAGTTGTCTTATTATTTCAGTTGTGCTTTGTTGTTGCTTAGCAGCGTAAACTTTATTAAGGTGCATTTAAAAAAATCAAGATTAGTTTCATATTTTGTCTACAAAATCTAGAATAATTTATATAAATACTACGCTCAGGAAATTATCCTTATTCAAATAGAACAATTTACTTTCATACTTTTTAACTAAATTTCCAGCTGAACATTGGTTTTTAAAGATAATCCAAAACAGGTGCAAATTCGTGAAACAGATTCTTTGTTAAAAAAAAATATATAACAAGAGGCAGAGAAAAAATGTATTGGATAATTCATCATACATTTTTTAATCAATATCATTTTCTTCACAACTGGGCTCTGATTCAGACTCATCACTATTTACGGTTGTACCTAAATTAATAATAATTGGTTCTAGGTCAGAAACATCTAATTGCGTGTATTTTTCCCAATCAGAAACAAATGTTTTTAGTGTGTCTTACATAATTTTTCCACTGAGTATCGGTAACATTATTCAAAGTTTCTGACCAAGTCTGAAATACATCTTTCAGTGATGACTTTGTTGTTAAATTTTTTTCATCATAAAATCGTTTGCACTGTGACCACACCATCTCTATCGCATTATACTGGCAGTGATATGGAGGTGTTTTTAATATTTTATGCCCATATTCCTCAACATAGGTGGAATTCTTTTCTGGTAGATTTTGACATACAACTACCCAAATCTGATAGTTCATACCATTGATTGGATAATTTAATGTTCTTTTTCTGTAACCATTTTATTTTTTGTCCAATTATACCATGGAATTGGTTCCACGTACTTATAAAAACTTTTGAAATATCAAAATCGAGTTCAAAATTCACAAATTTAAAATTATTTTGATAACTGTCACCTGACATAATAACATGATATAATTAATCTATGACGTACCAAAATCTAGTAAGTTTTTGTTTCATCCATTTTACTTTTAAACAATAAAGAAAGCGAATGGACTTGTGGTATTTCCGAGACTATGTCTTGTTTTGTCATATATTTTATAATTTTTTACTTTCAAAATAAAACTAGCATGCATAGGACAGTACAATTTCATTATTTAAAATGTTTATATTTCATTTATTTATTTATAAAATTTTTGTACAAATATTATTTGTAGTTTGTCTAATATTAAGTGAAATTAGTTTTAATTAATGGATCGTAAAATTGTTTCTGGTTTTAGAACTTTTTTTTATTTTTTTCAATATGTCATTCTGGAGTTGATAATTATTTAATAGTTATATCAGAGATTGAACACAAAAAAAATACTTATCTGATGTGAAATTGGTGCATTTGTATTTATTATTATTATTTTTATTCTGGGTTTTTGAAATCCTAATATTTAATGTATTTTTAATAATATTTTGTTACATATAATAATATTTTGTATTTCATGTGTTAATTAAATTTTACTGTGAAATTTGTGTATACAGAAATAATAGTTTCTTAAAATGTATATTAATTGTGTAATATTTAATAAAAATGTATTTACAAAAAATAGAAACTAAAACATACTTTTTTTTAACTTATATTGTTCTTATCCGTATTAAATACAAAAATTACTAAAATAATACAAAAAAAACTAGGTACTATATTAAAAATAAATGAAAAAAAAACCTAAAACTACCTTAGTAAAAAATAAATGAAAAATATAATAAAACTACTAAAATAAGGCAGAAATCCCTTTGGGATTATCCCCAATAAAACTACTCGCTGTCACTGTCAGCAGCTTCGGCTACAAGCTGCTACATTTTTGCCTTTAACAACAGTTTCTTTTTCTTGTCTTTTATTCCTTTCATAGACTCCGCCAAGGACATAAAGAAATAATAGTCCTCTTTGGAGTCGACATCATCTTCATTTAGTTTACGTAACGCATCTTGAACATTGTCACCTACATCCTTACAGGACTGAAGTAAACTACATGTATTTATTTCTCGTCTCAGTTCATTAACTCTGGTTGGGGTTACGATTGAACGTTCAGCAGACGTGGTTGGTTGAGCCAACCTGGACTGGATCCCTGAAGACGGTGTTTAGACGTAGATGGAGTTTGACTATCGTCATCGTCCATATATGACCGGATTTCAATTGTTTCCTCCTGAAATCCATCTTCATTGACGGATAACTCATCCCAAATCTCAGAAGATGAAGATTCTTCGTTCGATTTAAGTATGTTACCTTTGGTCCTAAAAAAATAGCACTTATAATTTAAATATGAAATATTGATTTGCAATCTATCACCACTTATGATTGGCCTACTTACTAGATTTTTCAAGCTATTATTAATATCAATTAGTTAATACTTTGATAAATAACTTACTTTCTCGTGGCAATTACTGCATCCAAAAAACCTAACTTCTCAAAAAGATGCCAAGTTTTTTGAGCGCCGGACCCAGAAGGTAGGTTTTTTAATTGGCGTCTCTCCTTTAGGTACTTGGTCCTTATATTGGCCCAAAGGTACTGGACATTAGAAACTAAAAAATTATATATGTAAGCTTATGTTTTCTGTTAGTTACAAAATGATTTTCCTACTTCTCATATGCAAAACTTGAGAAATAGATTCCCATCCATTTTCCACTGCCACTTTGTCTTTATAATTAGGGTCCTTTTTATCCCACAAATGAGGAAGTTTATACACTAAATCTATTAAAATTTCTTCTTTAAAACTCATCGTAAAAATAATCTAAAACAAACGTAAAACACAAGCCAAGCCACGCTCAGATCACAAGGAACAATGGAAGCACAATGGAAGATGGAAGTCATGGAGGAAGAATAATTAAGAGTTGCCGTTTCTTTGAAGAAATCTGGCAACAGGTTTGCTTGCAGCGCCACCGGTAAGGGATTTGTCCAACTATTTCTCAGTCGGTAATATAGATACCTGCATATTTTATTTTATTTAAAAATTAGCGGGATTTTGTTTGTAGCTCTACTTTAATTAGTATAACTAAAATTTTGCATTTTTATTGGCATTTTTTACAACACAGACAAGGTGCAAGATGTAACAAAATGCCAATCAAAATGTAAAATTTTATGACCCATAATTTTAGGAAGGGTAAAATAATGTAATAAAAAAAAATTGTATTATCTATTATATCATTAAAACTAATTTATAATAAATTTTCTAAATAAACAATATTTTAATAAAACAACTAAAACTTTCTGTAAACTTGGGTAGGTAACAAAACACATTAAGGAGAACCATCCATATAATCTGAAACAGAAAAAATTCAAAGTAGTATTTCAACTTCATATCATTTTGAATCTCTTTTTTCTTTTAGACCTTGTCACAGTTTTATACTTTCATTATAATATTTTATAATTAATAATAGTAGTCCCTTCATCTTTTAATTAGATGTAGTACTTTTAAAAAATAGATGTCTGTGGGATCAAGCTTTGAGGTCCTTCTTTGATTCGCAAATTTTACTTTGCTATTTTCTAATTATAAAATAGAGTTTTTTTTTACTCCCTTGGAGCTAACCATTCACTGGATTGATTTAAAAATCCAAGAGCTAATTATTGTTTTTTAGGTAATAATTATATTTCATTGGATGAAATTTTAATCGAATGTAACTTTCTTTTCACTGGTAATTTGTATGACGGTATGATAACAATATTACTTTAGTATTACTCTTTACTGTTAATTTAGCTTTCAAAGGTAAAGCCAATTTACAGTCTTGTAACCTATAAATGGTTTTTCGCAAGTGGAATGATGAAGTTTATGTGGCATCATTTAGCTCCTTGCTTAATATCGGAAGGAAATAAAAAAAGTGTTCTTAAAATGTACAGCATAAATTGGACAGTAAATTGTACTATTTACCTTTATACAAACAACGCTATTACAATTAGATATTATGAATTTATTACGAACAGGACCTGCTAAACACATGTTAAAACATCAAAATATCTTTGCTTAATTTTAAATTTAACATGTTTAACTAAAACTAAAATTAAATAAAAGTAAAAGTACTTACCACGTTTTATTCAGAAACCATAACCATATTGTTTTGTTCAGTTTTGTTATTGTATCGGTTCGAACGGGTGACAATCCCAAAGTCAGATTTACATTGTACAAATAATTGATTAATTCATGTTTTTCAAATAATTGTAGTATTTATATAAATATATAATTTTAAAACAATACTTACCGTGTAAAAATTTTGTTATTAAGCGAAATATATTTGAATTATTCAATTATTCAGTGTACTTTAAATTTAAATATCATTTTATTATTGTAAAACGGACTGATATTCGCGGATGTGTTGCGCACTAACCTGTTGATATAACGCGCATATGTTATAAGCCCCCCTGATGGAAGTTATAAAAATATGACAAATGTCACCACGAAGGCCTCTTTCCTATCTGATATGTTTTAAATTTCTGCTTCTTTTTATCTGAATTTGAGTCCGTTAAAATGTCCTTAAATAAACCTATTTTTGAATAACAATATTTTTAAATAACATTAACTAGTAAAAATATTAATAAAAACACATTTAAAACTCAAATATCTTAAAAGAACACAACTGGCCTCTTACACATTTCTTCAGTAACCATATATTTTATTGACTGCAGAATTATATCTTATGAGGTATTAGGTTTAAAAAAGAATTACTAATAATAATTATAAAACGAGTATAAATACCTTTTTTGAATGATTTAACAAATTTAATGCTTAGTCATAATACTAATACAAATACTAATACTAAGGGAGTATAAATAGACCCTAAATAGACACAATGTATGATGATGTGTTTTATGTTCCAATGTTTTATGAAGCTGAATATTCAAAAAAATGTTTATTTTGTTTGCAATGAATAAACAAATTAAATTAACAGTATTTATATAGATATTACTCACCCCAAAAATTAACCAGAGACAACAGAGACGCGTAACTCAATGCAATTTTGAATTTCACCAAGAATTGACTGGGCGATTGGACTGGAAGATATTCGCGATTCAAGCTAAGTGATACGCCCTCTGAAGGAAATTTGAAGAAGGTCCGTATAAATAGGATATCGTTCACTGTTGCCAGAATTAGCAAAACTTCGCTACGTCGTCGGATTTTAGCTCTTGAAGAAGTGGATAAGACCTTTTATTTAAGAATCAAAATTGGTGTATGGTAATATGTTATCATACTCTATATTTATTTAAGGATTTTTTTATAAAATCGATTTATTATATTGATTTTTTTTATATTTCAGTTCATTTATTAATTTTGTTTTAAAATCAGTTCGAGTAAGTGTTCTGTGATCAGTTCATCATTTGGCAACATTGGCGTTCGTGTTCATTGTTTACATTTTAATTTGTATCAATTACAATTCGAGTTTTTTCTTACTTTTTAGCTTTAAATTTGTTTATTTCTTATAGCGTGTGATAGTGTTTATATTAAAAATGAAATATGCAAAAAGTCCCCAGAAAATTGCAATCTATATGGTGTTAATGTCAAAATCAAAACTGAAATATTCATTATTTTCTAAGTACAAGTCGTAAAATTTTGTTTTTTACGATAAATGGATATCTACAAATTCACAATATTAAAATTTTACAAAACTTTGTTTAGAATTAAACTGTAATCTTATTTTTTGACGGTTTTATTACCATTTACATGTATACAAAGTACTACATGATTCACTTCATAATATAAGAAAAGTCTAGTAAGATTTTTAAATAAGTTCATCCATAATAAACGTGTGGTACCTGAAATGTCCTTTAAACCACATAATAAAACATGTCCTGGGTGTAGTGAATACATATTTCTAGATGTTCTTGTAGCAACCAATAGGTGAATATGTCCAACAAATTAAGTCATACACATGATAAATATTATATTTATGACGAAAGCACGAGACTTAAACTTAAATTAACACGAAATGAAACTCAAAAACACTATTACAATGAGAATATTATCTAAAAATAGTCAAAAAAATCACAAATACAAAATCCGCCCAAAACAAAAACATGTAAATAAAAATCCTACTTATAGATGACAAATGACAGGCGCGCGAAAATTAATTTGAATCGCCAATAGCCGATGGCGCTGGTTTAGCTTGCTTTAATAGTGGCCTTTTTCTTTATAAGCAAACAGTGATTTTAAAATTTTGTTTAAAAAAGAAGAATGCCGGGAAATTCAAATATGTATATATACTTATCTATATTTTGTACATAATAAAATGATTTTTTTTCCGATTTGATGCACAGAAAATGTTAATAAATAATTCACATTTACTAGCACACTAAATCAGAAAAAAAATCATTTTATTACACATACAAAAGAAAGTAATAAATTAGCATTAAAAAGGAAAATAAAACAAAGTATGATTTCAATATATGTATTATTAAAACAATTAAAAATAAATTTAACAAACTAAACTAAAAAAGTATTTTTTAAATGTTTCATAATTTTTAATTTATTTGTTGAAGCAACCTTTTTTCTCTCTAATTTCCCTCATCTGCCTCTTACACCACCAAGGAATGTCAATTTTCCATACTCCCTTTAGTATTGATTTTACAATCACTTCCTTATGTTCAGGATAAGTGACCCATTCAAAATCTATTTTATCTAAAAATAATTTTTCTAAGGCTCAGGTTTGGAATATTGGCATGAGATTTACAAAAATCTTCCAGCAAACATATGGCAGTTCCAACTGAAACCACTGGTTCTTTAGCAGGATAAATGAATTTTTCCGTTTTGTCAGACCACTCTTTAAAACTAATAAATGAATTATGAGGAGCATTAGATGTAGACAATAATATTTGCTGACATTTTTTGCAATCATAATTTGGCAAAATTTTTTTCACAGTGGATCCTCCAACATATGCAACTGACATAGTTTTAACAGTTCCCATACCTACGTCCTCTCAGTTGCTATGTTTTCAGCATTCACTATAATCACCGGATTTTCAGTTGGACTGTCGGCTTTAGTTTCTATTGAATCGGTTTCCGCAAGAAAACTATGAAGATTTGATAGGAGAATGCTATCGTCATCCTCACAATTTCTTCCTGAACCTAAATTAATAAGACCATTTAAAATTGTTGTTTTCCAACTACCAATAAAGTGGGTAGTAGTGGGGTTATCATTGCATCCCAAACCTGATCTTATTGCCCCAAACAAATTTTCAATTGCATCTTGGTTTAGTGTTCGAGGTCTGAGAGATTCAATTTTTTTTCCTCATGTAAAAACTTCCACAGTTCCTGTATACCATTAATGTGGTAAGCCAACCAATCTGGGATGGTCGTTTACTTGTTTTGATTAAACAATTTTTTCTTCTTCTCAAAAATCTCCATTTTCCACCATCTCGTAGGCTTTCTTCCAATAAGGTATGTGGGCAGAGTCATTTTTAATACAGCACTTTAATTCCTTTCCAGCAGGTGGAAATTTTGAGGTACCATTAAAACTGTCAAATAGCCATCAACTTGGGTCACAAATGTTGCAATGGACCTCTATTCTAATTCACCTGAAAAATATTGTACGTTAAAGAAACTATTTTAATTGTTTAACATTTAAATTTTTATCAAGGGACTGTTTATTACATAATATTGTGTTTCACATCGAGAATAAAGTAGAGATGAGATAAAAACTATCTTGCAATATGACAGGTGGACGCACTTCGAGTGACAAAAAAGTGTAATCAAAATGACGACTTAGTGTACTTGGATTTATTTAAAATCTGTAACACATTTTATGGCTTAAGAATCAGTTCGTTCACTCTGCCTCGGCACTTTTGATCTCAATGTTCTAGTTTATACATTGTGCAACTCGGCTCATACATAATCAAATCATAATAGCCCAAGAGCCCGCTGCAAATTTTTCCGTCATGTGATAACGAAATGAAATATACCCCAAAGGCGTGGAAAAACATTGTACTTTACTAAATGGCACCTGTGTCAATCCCAATCCTGAGCAGAGTGGTTAAAAATATTTTATATTGAATAAATCACTTAAGGCATGACAGCTCTAATTTTGTTTGTCCTTAAGTTTTCCAGAAAATAACATATTCAAATATATCTTGATATATATCGTTAAAGGGAAACATTGTATTTCTCCTATCAACACACAAAAACATCTATCAATAATTAGTAGGTAAAAATCATTAAAAATATGAATCAATATATTTGTGTCTATTGTTGTGATTAAAAAAAAATATATTTATTCTTACAAAACTGACTAGTTCCAACAACTCGAGTTTGACACGACGTAGAAGTATAATGCAAAGGTGAGGACACTTTATTCTATCTCAATGGTGTTTTAGGATGAATACAGATTATTATTAGGAAATAAAAATTATAATACCTATGTAATAGTTGTACTTTTAGATTATTTAACTTTATGACACTTAGTATCAAATAAATTGTGGGTGCGGGTTTAAACAAAGTTCCTCTAGCATTAATAATTTTAATCACTTAACAAAACACAAAACTAAAACGAACAACAGTGATTATTAAAAATAAACAAATGAATACCGGGTTTAAACAATTATGAAAACACAAGTCTCGACCTGAAGGGAATAAACTCTTAAAAGCTTAAAACAATACTGTCTAATATTATGCAATGTCTTTCGGCACTACATGGATGGCGGCGTTGCCGGCTCTCGCTTATAGCCGATCATCTTGTTACAACTTTGTGATAATAATAATATTCTACAATTAATAGAAAAAGCTTACCTCTAGAAAACAGAATGTAAAGAAATGCCGCTACAGTCCTACTCATTATTTGTGCAGCCAAGTTCACTTTCATGGTATACTGCATTTTTGGATCCATGTGGTGGGATTTTAATTTATGCATGGCTCTAAATATTAATGGCTATTTTGAATCGATATCATGGGAACATCTTATGTCACTAAATCTCGCTTGCATAATTTCGTTGTTGCAGCTGGCAACTTGGAGCTCTAAATTATGTTTGCGAAATAATGAAACAGTGCATTTTAACAAATGTGGTGGATCAAATAAGGTGAAAATCTTCTTTCTTCCAACCGAAATGTATGGGTTTAAGACTGAAGAACCCATATCTTTTAAAGCCTTAACATTGTTTGTTCCACAATCATTAATTGTAGCGACAATGTCTAATTTGGCAACGTTTTGACAGGCTTCAATCACCTGAACCATAATATTACTAAGCTGATGTCCAGGAACAGCTTCATTGGAAAAAAGTAAGCAATTGGTTGTTTCCAATTACGCTGCAGTCTTTTTACCATGAACACCAGGGTTTTAGTAGCCAGTGCTTTTGATGAACTAATTTCATCAAAGCCTCTTATTTTGTCTGCATGGGCATCATATTCAAATCCTATTTTCCAATCATCTCCATGCTAGGACCAGCGACAGCTGCTAACGGAATCTTGTTTTCTGTAAAATTAATTATCAAGGTATTATTAAAATACTGACAATAAAATAGATTTACTAACCATGTATATCTGTACCTTGGAGGTAAACTGCACTATGCCATTCTAGTCAACTTTTCAGTGGAGCAGACTCAATGTTGTTTGGGCACTTTTTGGGCTTCATAATTACATATAATATTATATTTCGACAGTAAATGCAGTTAGTCACCCACAATGTTTATTTATTGTTTACTAATCTTACTTAAAAACTTCCTATTTTTATTTTAATTTGCATAAATTGTTGATTTTTATGACATAAGTATTTATATGTTTTGATAGCTAATTATCTAACATTCATATACCTCCAAAATGTCTATGTTCTTATGGAAATTTCAGATTATTTTTTTGTTATTGTGACCTCACTACATGATGTAGTAAATCCTGATGAGCCAAGTTTAAAAATATAACTTTTTAAAAACTGCACTATATCGATATAGAACACTTTACCCCTGAGATACAGATATTTTGAATAGTACAAATTTTCGATAATCTTGTAATTTAGGCCGGTAATAATATGCATGTCCTCATCAAAATTTAAATTTGACAGCATCTCAAATTTACTTTTTCCTATATTTAAAAATTTTGTTTATAACCCTGGCAACTATATGATTCCAATTGTCAAATAGAGTCATAGCAGCAATGGTGCCTGACATGAGCGTTAATACTGTCTAAACTACAAGATTACTCAAATTAACAAATAAAACAATTAACTTACCCTTGTCTTCTTCATCTACATTTGAAATGTTAGCACTTGCTGTTAACATAACTTTTTGTGGTAATGCATCCGGTTTCAACTTCCAAGTGTTGCCATTATAATCATTTTTATTAAAATGATTATTATATATTCTGTAATTCTTCATCGATACTTTATGCCATAATTTTCACCTAAAATAAATGTATCTTATTAAATTTATATAAATTATAAAGCCAAAAATTATACTAACTACATATGTCTTCGCAAAACAAGTTGGAGTATAAAGAAACAAAATTATAAATTTCCAGAAATGCACCCAAATAAAATATTTTTAACCCATAGCTACTGAGGTGAACTTTTTGTCCGTAACTACTGAGGTGGAGTCTACCAGACTCCAGACTCCTGTAATTAAATGGCTTTAACAAAGGCAATAAAATGAAATAAATATAAAATAAGCAAAAATAACAAATATGTATTTATTTAGGACTAAACATTTACACAATAAAATAAAAATGAATCCGGTATAAAAATAATATAACGTATGTGTTGAAATTCAATCAAAGGTTACTAGAAAATAAACATGTGATTGTTCAGTAAAAAATCAAAAAGTCTTACCTATCACTTAAAAAACATTAAAGATAACACTAATGTAATGTTATTTATAGACACTGAGTTAGTATGTACACTTTATTTACAATTATTTACATTATTTACTTTTACAATCATATTAATTAGCTTGAACACTACATGTTTCATTTTGATTGTCCGTGAGCCGGCGTGGCTTGTTAATTGTTCAAATCCGCCATGTCAACTGTTCTTTATTTAGCACTTTACCTAATTAACTTTATCTAGTTATTTACAATATAGATACAATAATTTTACAATCATGAATTGTTATTATTCTACTATAAAATCATTGAGTCTTTGTGGCTGTACTGCTGTACGCCTAGGACGCTTATGATTCAGGATATTATCTTTACTGGGTAATTGAGAAGTTCCTCTTTTATTAACATCCTTAATGAAAAACTTCCTATTTCTTTCCAATACACTACCATTATTTAATTTTACTAAATAAGTTCTTGGTTTATTTATTTTTGTTACTATCTTTCCTGGGGTCCATTCTGATTTGTCTTGTTCCTGTACTCTAACCCTTTCTCCCACCTTTAATTCTGTTAATGGTTTAGTGTGTAAGTCATAATATGTTTTTTGTTTGTTCTGTCTGTTTTTTAGATTTGGTATAACGAAACTGTTTGCTTTAGAGAAAATATTAAGTTCTGGTAGTAATGCAGCTGGGGATGGAATAATATTATCAATGGGTGTGTTTCTATATTCAAGAAGACATAAATGTAGGTCCTTATTATCATGTTCAGCCTTTTTTATCATATTCCTAAAAATTTGAATACACCTCTTAACCATACCGTTGGATTGAGCATTGGTTGGGCTAGATGTAATATGTTTTATATCCCACTCTACTACAAAATTTTGAAACATTTCTGAGCTATAGTTGTCTGATCTAATTATTTTTGGGATGCCATGTCGAGCAAAATATGATTTAAGCAAATCAATTGTGTGTTTACTATCTGATTTTTCTAAATGACCAACTTCAATATATTTTGAGAAATAATCAATTAACATTAAATAATTTTCCCCTTTATTTGACAAAGATCTGTTCCCACTGTTTCCCACGGTTTGCCAGGAATCTCAGATTGAATTAATGGTTCTCTTTTATTTGAATTTCTATAATTTAAACAGGTTTCACAATTAATTATGTAATTTTCAATTTCCTTATTGATATTTGGCCAAAACAAACACTGAGGTGCCCTTAGTTGACATTTTGTTATACCAGGTGATTGTAATAAATTAATTTAAGCATTTCATTTCTTAAATTAGTGGGAACAATAATTTTATTACTTTTAAATAGTACATCATTTAAACTTATTATTTTATCTCTATAATCCCAGTATTTCTGCAATTCGTTAGTTAATTTATTTTTCTCATCATTTCAACCTTCTTTTACTAATTTCATTAAGTTATTTAGAACTTTGTCATTTATTGTTTGCAACTGAAACTCTTTGAATTTATCATCTGACACCGGTAAAACTTTCTCAATTAAATTAACTTGAGCTTCAATTTCTGATAAATTAAATTTATCTTTTTCAGTTATTTCATTTAAATAGTTTCGACTTAGGCAATCAGCTATAAATAACTGTGAACCCGGTTTATATTTAATTTCTAAGTCATATAGTTGCAATTTAATTAGCATTCTTTGTAAACGTAAAGGAGTATTTACCAGTGGTTTTCTATAAATTGAAACAATTGGCTTATGATCACTTTCCACCACTGTATGTTTGCCATAGATGTATTGATGGAAACGAGTACATACGAAAAGCACTGCAAGCAGTTCTTTTTCAATTTGCGCATAATTTTTCTCAGTTTCTGTCAACACCCTAGAAGCATAAATTACTGGTAAATTATCCTGTAAAATAACCGCACCTAGATCGTTTTTAGAAGCATCAATACACAGTAAAACAGGCTTATTTACATCATAGTACTGTAGCACTGGAGTTGATGACAAAATTTGTTTTAATTTATTAAACGATCTGGTGTGATGTTCCTCCCAAACAAAAGCTGTGTTTTTATTTAAAAGTTGTCTCAAATCTGTTGTTAGTTCTGATAAATTTGACACAAACTTTGCAACGTATGTAATCATACCTATTACTTGCTCAAATTCTTTTTTGCTCGTAAGCAATGGCATACCAATGATACTTTTAATTTCATTGTCATCTACCTTTACGCCTTCTTTACTATTATGTGTCTTAAAAATTTAATTTCTGAAAGATGAAACTTACTTTTATTAAATTTAAGATTTTCTACTCTTGCTTTTTCTAATACAGCTTTTAAATTTTTGTCATGTTTCTCTTTGGTTTCACCAAAAACCAAAAGTTCATCAATATAAGACACTTGACCTTCAATACCCTCAAAAATCTGTTTAAATTGCTTTTGGAACACTTCTGGGGCTGATTTGATTCCAAATGGTAGTCTACTGAACATATAACGCTCGAAAGGTGTTGCAAAAGTACACAACCTCTTACTGGATTCATCCAATGGTATCTGATAGAAACCCTGACTTACATCAAGTAAACTAAATACTTTGGCCCCTGATAATTCAGCTAGAATTTCTTTAATTGAGGGTATTTGGTAATACTCCCTCTTAATTACTTTATTTGGTTCTTTGTGGTCCAAACACAATCTGATTTTACCGTTGGGTTTTCTAACTACCACCAGTGGATGCACTCAGTCAGTAGGTTCTGTGACCTTCTCTATAATTTTCTGTTTTTCTAGTCTATCTAACTCATTTTTAACTTCATTTTTTATTGACAAAGAAATTTTTCTTGCATTAAATACAACACTAGCTGAGTTTTCTTTTAAAATTATTTTATGTTCTAGTTTTAAACAGCCTATTCCTTTAAAAACATCATCATATTGCTCTAGAACGTTATTTGAAGAGATTTCATTTACTCTTTTTATTAAACCTAATTTTAAGCAATGATTTAAACCTAAAATAGCTGGACTAGTATTATTTACACTATCTACAATAATAAAATCTAAATTAATTTCATTTTTGTCCTGAAATTTACATTTTAATGTACATTTTCCCAGATTGTTTATAGTACTCCCCCCATAACCTACTAGCTTGGTTTCGGAGTTTTCTAATTTCACATTGGGAATTTTTTCAAAAATATGTTCAGGTATAATACTTGCTTGAGCACCTGTGTCCAATTTGAATTTTAAGAACACCTTTGGATTAGTGTATACCTGCACCATTTCGGTCCAATCTTCTTTATTTTCATCGATTCTGCTGCTTTCCACTATTCCAATGAACATTTCTTCATCTTCCTCACTATTGTTTTCTGCTATATTTTCTTCTGATATTCTTACTTCTTTCACTTGTTTTTGTCTACACATTTTGGAGAAATGATTTTGTTTCTTACATTTGGTACACTGCTTTTAATATGCTGGACAGTTATTTATTTGGTGTGTGTACCCCATCTTGAGTAGTTTTTTATTGTAGTCTCTGTCCTAGTATTTTCTTTGTGAAACTTTTTTCTTTCTGAATCTTCTTTTTGTTTGCAAAGACATCGAATAACTGTCTAAATTTGGGCCATGAATTAGCGGCATTCGCAACACTTACTTTGAGATATCGAGGTTTCAAATCCATTGTTGCGTCGGTTCTCGTTTTTTTACTGCGCCATGTAATGTTATTTACAGACACTGTGTTAGTATGTACACTTTATTTACAATTATTTACATTACTTATTTTTACAATCATATTAATTAGCTTGAACATTACGTGTTTCATTTTGATTGTCCGTGAGCCGGCGTGGCTTGTTAATTGTTCAAATCCGCCATGTCAACTGTTGTCAATGTCAACGTCAATGCCTGAATGAATGTCTGTCATTCTAGACATTGCTGCCAACCCAGTATTGGGTGCGTTCCGTAGCACTTAGTGTACACTACACTGCACTATCATACTACAACTAACAAATGACTATACTAAATGGTCAAAAATCTTATATTGTTTTAAATTAAAAATCGTCCAATAGGTTTGTATGCTCTTTTTTAGAGACACACTTCCAAGTTACATATTTGACTGATGAGTGTTTGTAGTTCCTTCAGTATTTTTCTTTGTATTCCTTAAGAGGCGAGATGATATAACATCTTATGATATATTAATTAATCAGTAGTTTGAGTCTTCATCTCTACTATCTGATTCTTCAAAATCTGTAATATATTCACTGACAATGTAGTTATCGAAATTTGCTTCATCTCTACTGATATCAATATTTATTTGATCATACACATCACAGGCAATATTCTCAAAATTATCATGCAAACCACTGATGGCTTGTCTGGAAGTACTTGGTTTGAATTCATTATTTTATCCATTAAAAATAATTTGTCAAAAATTAATTTAAAAAATTTGGTACACATTTACTAATGTTGAGTTTGTGGCACGCCTACGATTCTAAAAGTCTACGTAAAAAGATGTACAATCACCAATAAATGCTCTGTTTAGATTTACAGGCACATAATCACTTAACAATGAGTCTGATTAAAATTACAAGTGGAGGAAGCGATGCAGGGTCAGGCTGAGTCTAATAGACTCCACCTCAATAGTTAAGGGTTAAAACAAAATACAGTAGGTAATTCGTTTGTGTTGAATTTTCCACTATTTCTTTAAAAGCTTACCTACCAACCTTGTTTTAACACATTCGCGGACACTTAGATCATTTTGAATCTACTCAGAACATCACCTATTATTTTTTTTAAATAGTTTTTTTAGGTAAAAATAAGTACTAGTCAGCCTCTAGAAGAGAGATTTTGATTTTGTTTACAGCAAAACATTGAGTGTCTGCTATTACAGTCATGTCCCTAAACATTGAAAATTTGTATGTGCTAGGACACACAACTGCTATTGCAGACGTGTAGTAGTAAGAACAAATGTTGACTAAATGGAGAAAAAACTGCGAATACTTTTATAGATTTTATTATAAAATTATTACATAAATAAACAAGGCACATTTTCTTTGAAAAACCTTAAAAAAAACATATAATGCAAAAATAAAACGTCAAATTATAGAAAAATATTCGTGGAAAAACCTAATATAAGTGAAAATTTGCAAAACAAGTTCCAACACAAGGGTGGCTTATCTTCGCATGCAGAACACCGCCATGATGTCTGTCCCCTTTTCCCATTTTTTGAACATTGGCGACATCTCAAAAAGTAACTTTTTCTGCTGTAACCTTCAGGCAAGGGAATTTTTTCCAAAATATGTTGTAAAGCTAATTGAGGTCCAATAAGGGATGGTTTTGAACATTCTCTGGGATTATTTATCGCCCCACGCTTGACTAGCTTCCGCCCGTCTTTTACATTTGCTGAAATTTCAAGTAGACCCTTTATGCTAGCCTCTCGAAAACTAAGGAGGTTCATTTTCGATTTGGTAATTTCCCGATAAAGAAGGAAACTGTTGACAACAGTAACATCTAACAGATGAAACATCACCTTCTTGTACCAGCGAATCGATTTTCGTGGACAGCTGCAATAAGACGTCAGCTGGTCACTTCTGTCAACCCCTGCCATATTTAGGTTGTATTCAGAGACTTCTTTTGATTTAATTTTGGTTTGGTTATAAGAATTGGTTTTCTGAATCATTTCTGGATGAAATTTGGAGGTAATCATCAGTACCTCCCGCTTATCTTTCCATTTGGACACATACATTTTCCCCTTTCGCAACCATTTATGCTCACCTCTCTGGAGTTTTTCAGTGGTAATTTCTTTAAGATTTCCTCTGCGATTTGACCTAAGGATTCCTGTTGTATGAGTTTTCCGATCCACTAATTTGTTTGTTAGAGGAACGCTGTTATAATAGTTGTCCATAATAGCGTGATGTCCCTTGTCTAAGAAAGGTGATAGAAGCCTGAACACGAGAGTCTGTAACTTTGTCATATTTGCGTCTTCTGCTTGTTTACCTTTATAGATGTCGATGTCGCAAGTATAACCTTTTGTTGTGCATAGCTCGTAAAACCTAATCCCATATTTTGCTTTTTTCCCTTTATGTATTGCCTAAAGCTCAGCCTCTCTCTATGTAGCAATAGTGACTCATCTAGTGACAAGGCTAGTAGTGTAGGGATGTATGTGCATAATGTGCGACTTAATGAGCTACCCCCTCCTCCAAAATTTGTGAACCGGTTTGACCGAATACCTGGTTGATGACCTCATTATATAAATCATATAACCCATGTATGTCCAAAATGTGCAAACCAGATACCTAACCTGAAAATCTAGTTTGATGGTCAGAGGGTTAATGACACATGTCTAGACACTTGATGTTCAACAATACATACTCATATTTTAAATATATTAATCAAAAACAAGATAGAATTTAAAGAAAGGTTATTTTGACTATAACTTTTACATATTTTACTCTTATAAAAAAATTTCAATTATTTCAATACTATAAGAACTTTGAAAATACTCAAAAACAAGAAATAATTTAGGTACCTAAATTTTTTTTGAACTGGCAAAAAAAGTTATTTTTGTTTTATTGTTCATAAAAAATGAACCAGCTGTATACCATAATGAAAATCATTAGTATAATAACATAAAGCAAAAACCAGATTAAACACAAGAAACATAATTATAAAAATTATTGTTCTCCATAAATTCACAATTATTATGCCCATCCTGTATATTCTGAAGACAAAGAAAATGCATCAAAGCATACACACCTGCATAAAATGTATAAAAAAAAATGCAAACTAAAAATAAATTGCAATGATAAGTACATGTGCGAGATTCTTAAAAAAGAGACTTCAACTACAGTACAAAGAAAATGCATTAAACCAGTACCTGTTTAAAAAATGCATGTCATTATAAAAATTATTTGTAAAATAACATCCAACAACTATAAATGTTATAATTACATGTCTGAGATTCATAAACAAGATAACCATTCCATATAAGGAATGCCAATAATTATAGTCCTTGATACTCAAGCTGAAATATTGCAGACATAAAAATGTATTTATATACCAAATAAGGTAGGGACTTATGTAGCATCTAGCAAGATACATTTTTTAGAGCATGGAAACATATTTCTAGATAAGGCAGGTGTTTTCTTTTTATTGGTAATATATTTCTGTAAGTGGTTTTATATTTTTATGGTAACATACATAGTCAATAACTACTTATTTATTTTTGTATAACAAGCAAGAAATAGGTACTTGTTTTCTTTTTTTATTTTAAGACATATTTCAGTTTTAATAGGTTGGGAAAAATGTTTCAAACAAGTTTTTAAGTGGGATTAAAACATCCTGGAAAAATATTTCCACATGTACTTTTTTATTTTGATTGAGATAGGGGGGTACTGCTTTGTTGGGGGCAGCATATATAAAGGCATATTTTAACTTTGAAACTTATTAACATTTATTAAGTTTCGAGTATCGCTAAGTTTTGAGTATTGTGTGAAGTATCATGTCTAAAGTTAATGTATTAAGTAATGTTTTAATTACCAAACAAAGCTATCTAAGTGATGACAGTAGTGATTTCGAGGTTTTAAATGGATCCTTCAGTAACCTATTACCAATAGGTCATTCCACACCCAAACCATCAACATCGAACCCATCAAGATCCAGACCATCGACATCCAAGCCATCGACATCCAAGCCATCGACATCCAAGCCATCGACATCCAAGCCATCGACATCCGAGCCATCAACATTCAACCCCATAGTTCCGAAATTAGTTATTGCCAAGAAATGTATTTCTAAAACCGACTTAAAACAGGACAAATACAGTGATGTATCAGATACCGATGACTTTCATAATAATTCAACGATGATGGAGTTAGACACCACTGTATGTGACGAAGAAGAAATTGAGGAACAGCAATCTACTGAGGCATATTTAGATAAATTAGAGCAATTTATTTCGGAAACAAAAAATTTTGTCAAAATTAAACAAGAAAAAAGACTTCAATTATATATAAAGCTTAAAAAATATCAATCTAAAGTCAACAAAATTCAAAAACAACTTGATATTTTGGATAATGTTTTAGTAAGAGCTGTAAGGATCAACCTCTTAGAATAATCTTTTTATTTTAAAATCATTTTTTATTTAATTTTTCAATTTTTTTTATTATATTATGAATTCATTATATTTTGTAAAATAATTTAATTTTTCACTATAAAATTCAATATTAGCATTATTTATTTTAGAAACTACTTTAGTAAAATGAATTAAGTAGTTTTATTAGAAACTTATTGTATACACATAATTATTTGTTACATTAATTTTTTACCTACATTTTACTTTACATAACACACATTGCTTGATACTTAAAACTTAATAAATGTTAATCGACAATTTTAAAAAACTCTTTTGTATTTTACCATTCAAAAGTAAATAAAATTTTTATAAACATATAGATTTTTCTTTTTTTTTTCAGATTTCACAATTTTATAATTGAAGTATTAAAATAGGTTAAGTTAAAGGTTTTCAGAAAAACATTTTAAAGTTTTGGATTTTAGCAGGAAGGTTCAGAGTTCAAATAATAATAAATGAATTTTTTGGTATATTTCAAGATGTATAAATCATGGATCTAACCCATTTAAATTACATACATACAAACAATCAAAGGTGTCTGTTACTAAGTACAGATATTGGTAATAAGGATAATTTCTGAATTCAAAGATGTAATGCAATACATATAACTATATACTTTTCAAAGAGTAAAGACTGTGTTCTAATTTCAATTTTTGTATATTATGTGAAATGTATTTTTTATAAAAACCTTTATAATATTATGTTGTACTATTTTTTTCTTTTATTTGCTTTATAATTTGTAAAGGTAATTAGTTTTAGACTAAATAAAGATTGAGAAACGTTTTGGTGGTAGCAATGATTGAAATAATAATACTATATTTACCCATGTAATTAGTTAAATCCAAAACACTATCACACAAGCACTTATATGTACATAAAACTCAACAAAATCATGTTTTCACTATTTGTTTACACAAACATGGTCATTAGACAACACAAAACACTAAACAAAATACTAATTTTTTCACCATCACAACATTTGAAATTATCAGACACAACCATTTTTAATTTTGCAATATATTTAAACAAAGCGAGAACACATTTCGCAAAAATATAGACGAAAGTAGTACCACCGTAAAACGTAAATTTCATATTTACAAAACAACACAGATATCATTTCGACATCAAGCTTTCGAAGTAATACAGGTAACGCCATCTTCCTGAATAAACACAAACATAATTTCTTTGAATGCAGTAGTTTACAAAATGAATTCTAAAGTGTTGAAATTAATGGAGAGATGTCACTATTGGTACAATTTTCAAGGTGTTATTTGACAGTTTTGTACCAATGCTATCAAGTAATATAGATTGCACAAATATTTTTACATCGAGAGGGTGTTTTGTTATTGAAAATTTGTTAAAGACATCACCAAAAAATACAAAAACTTTAGTGTTGAAAAGATAGATGTCATTCTAGGTATCATTCATTCAAGTTACAATACAATTTTTGTTATTAAGGTTTACAGAGCTCAAAATATCGGTGTTTTAAGATATAATTATATATAAAATTAAAAATTGCTATATAGATTAAGAATTTGTTGTTTCTTAAAGACAAAATAGCTTTAAAGTTTATTAATAGACTAAAATAGGATTTAAATCAGAAAAATATTGCGGTTTTTACTATAACTATAAAAAGTAGCAGAAAATTAATTACACAACAATAAAAAGTTTTAAAATTTTATTTTAAGTATATAACTAATTACAAAGTATACAATATGAGGTTGGACAAAGAGTAAATAATCTATCGCCACAAACTGTACAGTGAAAAAGATAATCAAAAATTCTATATACATCTGCTGACAGGTGTTCTGAGTGATGTAGGGGTGAGACGTTCTCCTCAACATGTCTGAATGTATTGAAAAAGCAATGGCTGCATAGTTTCAATATCGCATCACTGTAGTAATGTTGGGTAGCACACAAAGTTTCTTTAAATTGATAGTTCATCCACTTTACATTATTTATAACACTAACATTATTTACCTTAAAGTCAATGTCCAAAGAATCTTGTTCAATAAAATCAACATTTTCTAAGTCGGAATCATTTTCAGACCATGTATTGGAATCTGATACAGAACCCAAATCGAAGACAAAACTTTCCTCATCTGATGGTAGTTCATCATCACCATTATTATCCATAACGAAATCAGAAACAGTAGAATTATCATCTGAATGATTGACGCAACCATCCACAACAAAATCGGGGATAATATGATCATCACCCATCTCAGCATTATTCAAAATTAAATCGGAGACTGCGTGATTGTCACCACCATCCATTTTCACTCATAATATTAGCAAATTATTTTATTCTTATATATAATCCAAAACTTCTCCCACTCTTGCAAATATCCAGTTTTACTCCAATACTGAAAATACCGGTATTACCGGTTTAACCGGTTTAACTAGTTGTTATAAGACATATGTCTAGACACACGTAAGGTTATTAAACTGGCTAAACCGGTATGACTTAATGACTAGACGCATGTCTAGACAAAACAATTTGTTTGGCGATTTTAATATATTGGTTAGTTTTTAACATTAATATTAAAATAGACTGTTATCTAGAATAAAATAATTTTAAAATAAAAAACAATTACTATTAAAAAATTTATTTTATAGAGTTGCATGTTGTACAATATTTACACATACATGTAATAAATAACTTTGTAGAACACGCACTACAAAAATATAAAAAATTGTAAATGCTGTCATATGTTCCAGTGAAATGGTTGGTAATATGTTGTGGTCCAATATTTTGATTCACTTGACTGAAGATGTCAAAAAAACAATGGCTACATACTTTTTTTTCTACAACTATATAGTAGTACTGACTAACACAAACGGGTCCATCACATTCATAACTCATCCATTTTAAATTGTTTACAATTTCAGATTTATTTACTTTAAAATCAATATTCAAATTATCGATACTTATAAATTCATCGTCCTCAATATCTGAATTATTTACTGAGTTTAATTCAGAGTCAGTATCATCATTTTCAAGATTTTCTTCTAAATCCATACTCAACACATCATCATCTGAGTCACCATGAGCCATACTCAACTCATCATTATCTGAGTAACCATGAGCCATACTCAATACATCATCATCTGAGTCGCCATCAGTTATACTCAATACATTATTATCTGATTGTATTTCTTCATCACTATTTACTTTTAAACTATTAATGCCCGTAATTAATACAGAAACATCATCTGTTAATATTTCCATTTTAACTTTTAATATTTTAAAATAATCCTATACTTATATAGCTTAAAAATAACTCCCTCTTTTACATACCTGTATGTATAGACCGGTTTGACTACATTTCCAGACGGTTAATGACCTTGTAATCTTTAACCTTGTGTATACCGGTTTGACTACATTTCCAGACGGTTAATGACCTTGTAATCTTTAACCTTGTGTATACCGGTTTGACTACATTTCCAGACGGTTAATGACCCTTATAATCTTTAACCTTGTGTATACCGGTTGGACTGGAAATCCAGTCAAACCGGTTTAACAGGATTTAACCTTCAGACATGTGTCTAGACAGAACAAACCGGTTTGAAAGACTATTAACTACCCCCGTTAACATTAAGATACACGTCTAGACATGTTTAACCGCTTCTGCTGACCATTTATGAATCAGGTTCCACCATTACTATTAAAGCAGTCAGTATTCTGTGAGTTCTTCAGTTTTTCTTGATATTGTGTGTAAGCAACATGCAGTGTACAAAGTGTGGTAAACTATTTTCAAACTCATATACTCTAAAGAGGCATTTACTTGAATTTTGCGCAAATCGTGAAACGGTGTGTTCAATTCCAAAAAAGAGACTAAAACTAATAGGAATTGATGATATGGATAGTAGTGTCACCAAACTTTCACATGCTTTTAAAAGTCGTATTGCTTCATACAGATTCACCAACATTAGTGAAAACAAAATCAGTTACAATTCGTTTTTTAATGATATTAAACAAAAAGTTTTAAAAAAAATCAGTGAATATTTACAACTTCACACAAACTTGAAAGTAAATATGGAAGTGTTTGGAATCTACGTGAAGCCAGATAAAGAACTAACTGATATTAAGTCCATGAATTCTGAAAACAAAATTATAACACCTACAACTAACCTTGAAGAAATTTTTGATGAATTTAAATCGGAACTTTTAACCCAGGCTTCGGAGTTTACAGAAAAAGAGTCCAATTGGAGCTTACAGGAAATAATGTTTTTAGATGTAAACATAAATCGCTTCAACAGTATAGCAGCTTCTTCATATATTAAACTACCTATATTAATAATAAAAAAAAATGCTGTCTTGAATATTGAAAACCAAGATAATGCTTGTTTTGCCTGGTGTATCAATGCAGCCATTTTCCCAGCAGAAGGTGATCCCAAGAATCCATCATCATATCCACATTATGACACATTGTTGAATTTTGATGGTATTGATTTCCCAGTGAAGTTGAAAGACATAAGAAAATTTGAGAATATGAATAACATTTCAGTAAATGTATTTGGGTTGGAATCTTATTACAAAAATTGCAAAAATAATTATGAAATAGTAGGACCACTACATTTTACTTCCAAGCGTCTACCCACACATATAAACCTATTACTAATAACAGATAATGAAAAAAGTCATTATTGTTTAATTACTGATTTGTCACGACTTGTTAGAAGTCAAAAAACAAAACACACCGAAAAAATACATATATGTGATGGTTGTTTACAGTCTTTTGCAACAATAGAAAAGTTAAAAGCCCATGAAGAACATGATTGTACACATATATATATATACTGAACTACCAACAAAAGAAATGAAAAAAAATAAATGCAGTCAACTAATTCCTGAAAATATTTTAAAATTTGTAAATTTTGAAAAACAACTACAAGTGCCGTTTGTGATTTATGCGGACTTTGAATCATTGTTAATACCAATAGACAATTGCGAGCCTCATAATTCCAAATCATTTAGTGTAAAGGTGTGTGAACATGTACCATATTCGTTTGCATTTTATTTAAAATGTAATTACGACGATAACTTATCCAAACTTGAGATGTACAAAGGACCAGATGCAGCCAAAGTGTTTGTTCAAAAACTTGATGAAGTGGTTCATAACCTATACAATAACCATTTAAAACATGTAAAGCCTATGCTACCACTTACCCCCGAAGAACAGGAAGCATATGATAATGCCACAGTCTGTCACATCTGTGAAAGACCTTTTGACGCTTTTAACAAAAAAGTTCGAGATCACGACCATACTCTTGGAAAATTTCGTTCGGCAGCGCATAATTCATGCAATTTGAATTATAAACTACCTAAATTTATACCAGTGTTTTTTCATAATCTTACAAACTATGATAGTCATTTGTTTATCAAGGAGTTGACAACTAAAAAAGAATCTGTATCAGCATTGGCCCAAACTAAGGAAAAATACATTTCCTTTTCCAAATCTATTTTAGTTGAAAAATCCAAAGACCCCAAAGTTCCCGATTCATTCATGAAACTTAGATTTGTAGACTCTTTTCGATTTTTGTCAAGATCACTCGATAAACTAAGTGAAACTTAGGATTCTAGTCAATGTAATGAAGTAAAAAAATATTTCTACAATGAAAAAGAGTTTAACTTAATGAGGCGTAAAGGTATTTTTCCATATTCTTATGTGAGCAGCTTTGAAAAATTGGACGAGGAAGGATTACCTTCGAAAGAGAAATTTTTTGATAATTTGAGAGGTGAACCAATCTCCGATGAAGACTATGATAAAGCTAAAGAAATTTGGAACACTTTTAATTGTAAAACACTTAACGATTATGCGATGCTCTACTTAAAGACTGATGTGCTTCTGTTAGCTGATGTATTTGAAAACTTTAGAAAAGTTTGTTTAAAACACTATAAACTTGATCCAGCCCACTACTTGACAGCACCTTCCTTAAGTTGGGATGCGATGTTAAAATATACCAAAATAGAGTTAGAATTATTAACAGACATTGATATGCTACACTTTTTTAAAAAAGGTGTCAGAGGTGGAGTTGCGCAGTGTAGTAAAAGACATGCAGTAGCTAACAATAAATTTTTACCTAATTTTGACATTTCAAAGCCCGAAAGTTATATTATGTATTTGGACGCTACCAATTTATATGGGTCTGCAATGAGTCAATCTCTTCCTTTTGGTGACTTTAAGTGGATACCTGTGGATAACTTTGATTGTACTTTAGTAAAAGACGACGCTTCTAAAGGATATGTGTTGGAAGTAGATTTGGAGTATCCACACAATCTTCACCACACTCACAACGATCTTCCGTTTTGTCCTGAAAATATAATACCACCAACAGGTAAACACCCAAAATTAATTCCAAATTTAAATAATAAAGAAAAGTATATTATCCACTACCGGAACTTAAAACAGTGTCTTAAATATGGGCTAAAATTAAGGAAAATTCATAGAATTTTGGAATTTTCTCAATTACCTTGGTTAAAAAAATATATTGATTTAAACACACTCCTTCGAAATCAAGCAATGAATGACTTTGAAAAAGATCTTTTTAAGCTGCTGGTCAATGCAATTTTCGGAAAAGCTTTGGAAAATATTGATAAAAGGAAAGCTATACATCTAATATCGCACTGGGAGAATACAGGGGGTTTCATAGGTGCAAGATCATTAATAGCAAAACCACAATTTAAAACTTGTTCTGTTTTTAATGAAAATTTAGTTGCTATCCATTTAGCAAATGTAAAAATGTATTATGATAAGCCCTTGTATATAGGATTTTCAGTGTTAGATATTTCGAAAACCATATTATATGAATTTTTTTATGGTTATATAAAACAAAAGTATGGTGACTCTGCAAAGTTGTGTTATACCGACACTGATTCGTTAATTCTAGAAGTGTTTACCAAAAACTTTTATGAAGATCTTAAACAAAACATTAATCATTTTGATACATCTAATTATTCAAAAGACAATGAATATGAAATCCCTATAACCAAATCAGTCGTTGGAAAAATGAAAGATGAGTTTGGTGGTACACCAATTGCTGAATTTTATGGAACTTGTGCCAAGGTGTACTGTATAAATTTAGGTAAACCGTTTAAGAAGATGACTCAAATAAAAAAAGCCAAAGGAGTGTCAGCAAATATAGTAAAAAACCAACTGCATTTAAATGACTATGTCCGAATTGTACAAAATGATGACACAATCTACAGAAAAATGTATGTTTTTGTATCATCACTACACACCATCTACACAGAACTTAGAAATAAGGTCGCTCTTTCAGCTAAAGATGATAAAAGGTATGTCATACCACATGATGTCAATACTCTAGCGTGGGGACATTTTCTTACCAATCAAAAAGCGATGACTGGTACATTGGATGATTTATTACAAACAATGGATGATCTCATTAATTTAGATAATTTTGTATTATAATAAAAATTTATATTATTTACTAATGTTTTTTATTTTTTAACATAATTTTATTACAGATTACGAAGGGCTAAATTACACAAAGTACAATCATTTTGGCTAAAAGCCCCTCCTTCAACGTGGTCTCTCCAGTTAGGTCTATTAAAATGTATGAAGCAGGGTAGCCTTGTTTGAAGGTTGAAATCTTGAGTGTATTCGGTAGGTAATTTATGCCATGCATAAAGAAGTTCTGATGGTTTAGCTTTATCCAGTAAGTGTTTTAATGGGAAATATCCTAATTCTTCTTCCGTAAAGTTGTACAAACTTTTACCTTTTCGATGTTCATCTACTAATTTCATTTTCATACAACAACACTTTTCCATATCTTCAGAGTATATTTTATTATCAATTCTATTACAAGTACTATTACAAGCAATGTAGTTATTACTACTAACGTGTTATCGATGCAATCACTTTCTTTTATATAGTAAGTATAGAGTTGATTCCAGTTGGTACTTTCAACTTTATTATTCGTCCATTCAAGTCTTAACTTGTATTGTGTACTGTTATTGGGGATTAGAGATGTGAGTGTAGGAATATTATTGGCTTTGTAAAGTTCCATTTTTTTCCAGTTTGTATCGTTATCATTGAAGCAAATGAAAACATCTTTAGCTCCGTATGGATAATGAATAAAAAGTGAACCATTAAAAATGGCTTGTAAAATTATAAAGTGCGAAGGCAACATCTTAAAGTAAACTAACATTTATTTTTGATTACATTCTATTTACATATTGCTTATGTTGGTAAACCTGTGTAAAAAAAAGACACTGGTAAATAAAAATCAAAAAAATGGATTTTATTTTTTATTAAATCTGTTTAAATTAGAAAATACATTATCCCATTTTTTATATTCTTCAATATTCAATACTTCAATACTCTCTTTTGAAAACTCCTCATCAAATTTTAATTGTTTTCTAACTTTGTCCAATAATAAAGGTTGGATTTTTCTTCTTTTGTGGAAATCATCATCCTGCATTTTTTTTGGATAAATTAATATTCTATCCATGATTGTGGTTCACAAACACTCTGTTCTCTTCTACACCTAATGCAAAGTAATACTTCTTCACTGTACAATCTTCTTAAAAACTGATGTTCAAAATAACAATAGTTACAATTATAAATATATATAATTCTTGCTGGTCTAAAAGGTGTGTTGGACTCCATTTACAACACTTTACCTTCTACTCAGACTCACTGCTGGAAATATTAACTTCATCTTTAATATATACACAATTTCCCCACTTCATATGCAATGGTCGATGTCTGCAGAAGCGGTTAAACAGGTCTAGACGTGTATCTTAAGGTTATCAGAGGTCATTCTAAACAAGTTTTCTGTGAATGCCATTAAACCAATAATGATTTTTTACTTTCAAAGTTTTGTATATTGTTATAATGACTAGTAGTAACAAAAACGTATAAAAATATACATCTATAATGAATAGTAAAAGAAGTAACGCTAAAATAATTCGAAAAAACGAATATTTTTCTTCACCTGTTCTTTTTGCAGACTTCATCATTTTAGCATAACTACAATTAGGACTAAACTTTAAATGATCATGAATCGGTACATCGCCAGGCTTCCATTTGTTAATTTGAATATCGCATTCAAAACATCTAACAACATCTTCTTTACCAATATAGTGAAATCCAGCCAGTGCCAACTCTATTGGGGATACATTACCAGTCCAATTCTCAAATGACTTTAGTCTGTGATCAAACGATTCCAATAGGTGTGAGTAATCGTCAGAGTGCATTGTAACTTTGTAGAACAAGTCTATTGTACTTGCTTTAAATACATTTTAAAAGTGGTGGGGGTTAGATAAAACATTTTAACGTTTTTTAATTTTATTACATCATAAAATTATTGTATAAAAAAAAAACATTTGATATGGCACAAACGCCATTATTTTTAGTATGATAGAAACATTTGGATTCCATTGGTTGAAGTGCTGGTTGTTCATCAAACTCGTAAACTGGTACTTGGGAATATTTTTTTATGTAATTTGCTTTTTCTATTCCCTTAACATAAATCATATCAGTTTTTTCTGATAAAAATTTTAGGATATTACCAAATTGGTGTACTGGAGTGGAGCCAACATTCCAATCAATATAATGGTAATTATTCATTAACCAGATTGCTTGACGGTGCAGATTAGGAGACAGTAATCTTAGAGGAAATGGTGGTTTGAATACATAATGACATATGTGAATGCCATCGAAAGCAGCAAATTCTTTTACCAGAAATTTATTGTTTTCCAATTTAAATCCTTGTACATCCACAACAAGTTGTCTCATAGCTTTAATTTTTGAAATTTTTTGATAATATTTTGCATTTGTATGTAGAATTCGATATCTTGTTGAAGTTTCCTTAAATCACGCAATTGACTATCAAGTCTTTGTTCAAAAGTCATATTGAATGAATTAAATATTCGTGACGGGGTTTTATAGCTATATTTGCACATGCGCATTATTGTTGTTTAACAATCTTGGTTGTGGGATTATATGAAAATTGTTTTTCATGAAGAATAAGACAATATGCTGAAATATCTGCCGATGTTGGTTCATTCGTTTCAAATTCAATTCTTAATACAATACTACCCGCTTGTAAAACTTCTTTTTGTCTTGAACAGTCAATATGAATTAATGGTGCATTATTTTTAAAATCGACTGGGTTATATATTGGCTGATTCAGATGAAGGTCGTAATAGCTTTCTTGAAAATTTGCAAACATTTCATACAAAGTAGCAAATTTATTATTATCAAAATCCAAGTTTAAATCATTATAGGGATATCGTTCCGAATTTAAAAATACTCTGATATTGTTAAGTTTACAATGATCGAACTTACTCATGTCGCTTAATATTTGACTTTTTCTATTTTTTTGAAAACCAATAATTACATGCCTCGGTGTCTCTACCTTTGAACTTGTTTTTACTACCCATGTATTTAATTTTGAAGAACTAAGGGATGGATATTGTATCATTTGCCATGATCGAAATTTAATTGGTAATTCTTTATTGCTTTTACTAATATTAGTTAGTCGAAGTTGTTGACTTAAGCTAGGTTTTATGTGTGGTACTGACCAATATAATCGATTTAATTCAATTTTTGGATTTTCAGTTTTATCGGTACTTATTACACTATCGATGTCATCACTTGATCGAATCAATACTAGTTCTTGTTTCATATTTAAAATTATTTTTTTATAGTCTTCAAAGAAACCTGATAACATTTTCAATGGTATGCAAACATTAAAGTTCCCATTTTTATCTACTAATATTTTTTCAGTTTCTACAGTCATAACACCTTTAGAATCTGTCGTAATTGTTTTTATTTCTTTAGGATACCACCCAGCATTTTGCATTAGTACACTTTCGTTTTCATTAAGACTTAAATAATTTTTTATTGTTGAAGTTAAACCCAGGTCTCTTACGGAATCTATTACAACCCCATTTAATTCATAACGTAGCTCACGAAATAAAAATGCTATTGCGTTGTTAATAAATTTTAGTTTAGTTGGTACATTTCCTGCATCAGTTAATAACTTTCCTTCAATATATAAAAAACTTTGTGATGGTAGTGTATAAGAATCAAGCTCTTGAATGGGGATTCTAATCTCATCGTTGTAATTTAATTTACCAGGAATAAATGGTTGATAATTATGAAATTGACATTCTTCAATACTAGTATCATTCATATATTGACCTGTTACATTAAGAATATCCATTATATTAAGACTTTAAATCCTAGAGAAGTTAAAAACTTTTTATTACTAGATGTTATTACCGCTATTGGTTTCGCGATACTAATAGTTTTTTTCTGATTTGGTAATCTTATATAGTTTTTATATGGGTGGAAAAATTTTAAAACCATTATACTTTCCTAATATGAAGAGTAACCGTAATCTCTTCTTCCCGAAAATTTATTAGATCTCCGGATTGATCAATAATTTTAACAGTAAGGTTGTTGATCGTCTTAACGCTTACGGGATAATATAAAATATTTTGAGGTGACTCCACTATTTTATACCCACTGGGCACAGTCGGAAAAAATTGATGTATAATATGAACCGGTTTTCCATTTAAATATGAACCAGCAGCAATATTACAGTCAATACCTATAGAATTCACCTTTAAAATTTTAATGGGGTGATTTGATGTATAACTTTTACCTGGGTCAAGCCTTTTGCTATCGAAACCAAATACTTTTGCAATCGAATTAGGGTTATTAAAAGAAATAATACGATTACTTGATATAGAAATGTTTGATGTATTTATGTCAGGAATGATATCTATTTGAGCATTTTCATCTATGTCATGCATATGTTTTTTTAAAACATGTATGAGTTCTTCCAATTCATAAGCACCAACTTGTACTTTAAATGTATTAAGTTTCGTTTTGTCACCCCATACAAATAAATTATTGCTTTCATCGATATTTGGAATTGTGTTAAAACTGTTAAAACTAACTAACCCTATTTCATAATCAATATTCTCTTCTAAATAAATTGCAGGGTTCAAATCATAACTCAAAATTGAAGAATTGCCAGTCAATGTAAAAGAGAAAGCCATATTAACTCAACCAAGAAATCTCTTATAATGAAAAATTATTTTAATTATATTGATTATATAGGAAACCTAAACAATAATGACCACATTTATAGGAATTTTTTTGAACTCTATCATAATTATAAATTATATTCACATCACCATTACTATAAAAATATTTAATTAGTTCTAATGGAGGAGATAAATTTCCAAAACTATCAAAATATACAATATTCCCATTTTGTTTGGTATATGCAGTCCAGTGTGTTCCAGGTCCTTTACTTGAATCCATATTTAAAATACCTGATTCATTTTTATGGATTCTACGTGGTAATGAATCTCTCATAAACACACCTCTAAAGTGTGGTATTTTTAATATTTTTACAAATTTTTTTAAATCAATGTTGGTAAGTGCTCGCTGTGGTAACATTAGTTTTTTGCCTTTTTTGATTTTTTTTTATATTTTCTTTTTGATCGCAAGCCCTTTCCTTTATAAGGTCTTAAATATAAACCTTTTCCTTTAGTTTCCATTTCTAAATTGTGACGTTTTTGCTCTTCAAGTTGTTGTCGATTTGTTTTGGCATCATTTACAGCCTTGGCAATTCCAGCACCCATGCCACCCAACCCAGCCAACGCAGATATAATAGGGATTAATAAAGGTAAAAATCCACCTTTTTTCGGTGTTCGAATTATTCTTTTTTTAGTTTTTTTTACTCGTTTTCTTATACCCATTCCAAATTTTCGTTTACCTTTCATCGCAGTTGTCACAAACCATGCAGCTGTTTTTTCACCTAACTTAGCGTCTTTAGAATTAACTCTCTCCCAAGCTCTATGTTGTAATATTTTATCTGCTTGGTGTCTAGTTTTGAGATCTGTATTTTGTGAATATGCTATATCGTGTTCTTTACAGGCTTCGTCTAATTGATTTATACCTTTATCACCTCTTTGTAATCTCTTATCAAGCTGAGTGGCGGGGCCACAGTAGGAATATCCCGGAATATGTAATTCAATTGGTAGTTTGTTTATCAAAGAATTTAGTAAACCTTTTCCTTTTCGATGTGAACTCCGTTGTTGGTACTTAACCATTGTGTTATTTATATACTACGACCCCACTATATATACCCTTAGTCTTCAACAGAATTCATTAACATGAGGGTTGAAAAACAACACATGACTCTACCAGTCAGAAATCACGATTTAGTTGTTAATGATCAAAAACTTAATAAGCATGGATATTTGTTTGGTGGTGATTCTAAAAGATGTTTAGTTGTTGGTCCTAGCGGCTCTGGGAAGACAAATTGTATGCTTTCATTAATTGAACACCCTAATGGATTAAGATTTGAAAATATATATGTGTATTCCAAAAGTCTTCATCAGCCCAAATATAAATACCTCAAAAATTTAGTTCAACCCATTAAAGAAATCGGTTATGAAGAGTTTAATGAACCTACAAATATACCTCAACCTAATGAAATTAAAGAAAATTCGTTAATTATATTTGATGATGTTGCTTCATGTGATCAAAAGATTATTCAAAATTATTTTTGTTTTGGTAGACATAAACATACAGATTGTTTTTATATTTGTCAGACATATAGTGCAATTCCCAAACAATTGATCAGAGATAATTCGAACCTTTTAATAGTGTTTCCACAAGATATGACTAATTTAAAACACATTTACGATGATCATGTTAATATAGATATGTCTTTTAAACAGTTTAGAGATATATGCTCATTTTGTTGGGAGAAAAAGTATGATTTTCTAACTATTGATAAAGATTCTCAATTTAAATATCGAAAAAATTTTGATACTTTTATACGTATATAAAGAGATTTAGTAATCGAACAATTTAGTTAAAATGGATGAGCGCGTCGCGAAACAACTTCTTAAAGCGCGTCAAGCTTTGAAAAAGAAATACAAAAGTCTAAAAAGTGATATAACAAAATCACAAACTCGTTTGGAAAAAACATATCAACCAATAACAGACCCCCTTAAACAACTGGTTTCAGTTTTGGGGAAACAAGAAATAATTAAACAAGAAAATTTAACACCGAAATCAGAAAAGTTCAGTTTCTTGCGTAAACCTCCGCGAAAAGAATATACTAAAATAGCATATTCTTCTTTTCCATCACCATTAAGTCAAACAATTAAACATGCTCCAGAACATGAAAGTACTCGTTTAAATGAATCAGAGATTTATGAAAATCAGCCAGACCAAACGTTTGAATATCAGCCACGAACCAGTGATGAGCAAGTTGATGAATATATAGAAGATACAATTAAAAGTCTACATGATTTAACTACAAACCCACCTCCTTCATTTGTTGAATATCTGGATCAGTTTACTGCACCTTTACCTAGAGATTATATACTTAGAAATATATCAGATATTGAAAATAAATTTGATCATGTTTTGGGGATTTACCATGACATGGAAACTGAAAAATTTCGTATTGGAGACTCTGAATTAAACTTTGATGGTTCGGATATTGTAATAAAAGGTATTAAATATCCTGGAACACCAGGGCTTTATGAATTACTTTTTTTAAAAGAACCGATTGCATATAAACAAACTGATGTTGATGAATATGTGGATATAATAAAAAGAACCAATGCTGCTAAAAGAAATAATGATCCGGATTTACCAATTAAAAATTTTTCTAGGGATATTAAGGATAAATACAATTTTATTATTAAACCAAAGTTAGAAACAGGACCGTTTAGACGGAGAGTTTCATCAATACCATCTTCATTATTGAGTGGAATAGTGACAAGGAGTAAAAAAATTGGAAAAGGAATGTTACAATATTCAAATAAACCCATTGATTACAAATATTTTGATAATTACAATGAGTTAATTGATCGACTTAAATTACTAGTAGCATCTCAAGTTGCTGGAAATACTGGTAATAATAATGAGATTGTATCAATCATTGAAGAGTTAAGAGAAGGAGGTATAATAGTGTAAACATAATTAGATTTTTATCAGTGTAACAATGCCAATCAACAAGTTTGGTGGTCATTTCTTAAGTAATAAAACCAATGTTTTAAATCTTACTTCTCCATTTTATATTTGCGACGCAGTTTCATTTCATAGTAAATGTTTTATCAGATTAAAAGGAGTTAAACGAATAAAGAATAATAAAGAGTTTTATATTTTGGATAATCAAGGAACTGCTTTTGTTTTTCCCATATCAGGTGAAATCGAAAGTTGTAAACACTATAGTGCTGATGGCGAAATTTTATTAAATTCCAAGCCATATAAATATCATCAATTATCAGGGATTTACATTAATAAAGGTGATAAAATCGAGTTTAAATTAGGAACTCCGAATGAGATGTGTGCTGATTTTGTCTTTCAATGCCCATTAGAAAAAAATGACTAAGATTCAAGTTGTTAATGAACTACATAAACCAGCTAGAAAAAAATACAAAAGACGTCATGTTATTGTAAAAGGTTTAAATGATTTAATCCAAGCTGATTTGGCTGTAATGATCCCATACTCTAAAGTAAATAAAGGATATAATTATATTTTGGTTGTTATCAATGCTTTTAGTAAATTTGTATGGGCTATACCCGTCAAGAAAAAAACCGCTAGAGATGTTACACAAGGTATGGCACAAATTTTGTCACAAATGAAACCTCCTAAAAATTTACAGACTGATAATGGTAAAGAATTTTACAATAAGGAATTCCAAGAACTTATGCGAAAATATGGCATTAATCATTATAGCACTTTTTCCAATTTAAAAGCCAGTATAGCTGAGAGAGTAATAAGGACGCTTAAAGCATCATTGTGGAAAGAGTTTAGTTTACAAGGATCATACAAGTGGTTAGACATTCTACCTAAAATTGTTAATAAATATAACAACACAAGACATTCAACTACAGGAGCTATACCCAGTAAAGTCAATGATAAAAATGCACATTATATAATCGCATATGATAATTTAAAAACTATTGATCCACGTAAACCTAAGTTTCAGCAGGGTGATTATGTTCGTATTAGCAAGTATAGACATGTTTTCACTAAAGGGTATACACCAAATTGGACCAATGAAATTTTTAAAGTTAAAAAAGTTAAACTAACAAATCCAACTACTTACATATTAGAAGATGAAAAAAAAGAAGAAATTCAAGGTGGTTTTTATACTGAAGAATTGCAAAAAGTTAAATATTCTGATATTTTCCTAATAGAAAAAATTATTTCTAAAAAAGGGAATAAACTTAGAGTAAAATTTCTTGGAATGGATAATTCTCATAATGCATGGATAAATAAAAATGATATAGTATGATATGTATTTATTTTTTTAAATAAAAATTTAAGTAATAAATATTTTTTTATTCAGTAAAACATAATAATGCTGAATCATTACACATATTTTGTTTCAGGTAGAAGAGTGGATGACCATTCTCTTTTATTGACTCCTGATTTTTTTCTTCCATTTCTTCAATTAAATGTTTTTCATCCTTTTCATATAATACCTTAGATTTGCATATAATGCTATCATCCTCATCACAAGAATTATATTCGTTTATATTTTCAGACAATGCTACAATCCATGTGGTTGATACATTATTGGGCACTTCACAGCTGAGTTGATTACCATGCTCATTATCGTCCTCATTAAGATAGTATTCATCAAATTCCATAAAACAGATTGGGTTACTGATTAAGATTGGGACCTCCAAATCAATGGGTTAATGTAGCCAATAAGCAGCTATGACTGCTGGATATCCATAACCCTCAGAAACACCTGACCATATGTAAATTTTTATATTTTCACAATTACATTTCTTCATGGCTAACCCCAGTCGGTTTATCTTATACTCACTTACTTCATACTTTTTACCACAACACTCGAAAATTACCTCAATAGTATGTTGGTAACCCATTATGGATAATACAATTTTCTTAATGCTCACATATTCTTAATGCATCCTTTTATTATATTACCCCCACATACAACGACCCCCCACTCCAAACATTCTCTCCCACTCCCCTAATAAAAAACTATTTATTTATAATATTTTATTTTTTCATACATATTATTTCTATGATTCACATCTAAAATTGGATTAATAATTTTTGCCGTTTCTTGAATGCGATGATCAAATCTAATTCTATCTAACATATTACATCTTCTTGCTGCTCTGTAAGCAAAATCCCAGGTGATCATATAATATACTTTATTTCGATCTTCTCTAAAAGTTACTTTCTTCATAGTTGCAAATCTTCTTTAAGTATGTCTGGATGAAGATAAATCAATTTTAAGGCCATTCCATATGTTATTGGATTTATATTCTTTAAAGGTGCCATTATTTTGAGACCATCATTAACCACATCCACACTATTCTGAACACCCAATTGAAGAATTTTTAATGAGCTGTTAAAATATTGTCCTCTTAAAGTATCCAAGTAATGTTTTATCAGCGGAAGAATTTTCCAAAGCATCAACACACTATTTGATCCCAAATAAACGTTGGAATTACCACTAAAAATTCGAATTGCTTTAGACTTGAAAAATTGTTTGAATTCCAAAAAAAAATTTCCATCATCAATTGCATCTCTTGGTGTGTCAGATTTTAAAAAATCATTAATAATATTTTCATAAGAGATAAAATCTTGCCATTCCTTTTCGTTAAAGATTACTGAATCGTTATTGTTTCCAGATATCACAACACACGGTGCAAAGTTATTATTATATGATAAACATACTATGACATGTTTGGTTTTTGAATCATTTAAATGAAACTTTTGTTCACCAACAAAAACGTCGACTTCACGATTTGAAGACATTTTGTACTGATGTTTGGAATAAATATTGCATACTTATATCATATCACTGGTGGTGGGGTGTACGCATTCTTCGGGTCTTTTACTTGCTAAGACAAGTCTCGAGGTCATTAACCCTCTGACCATCAAACTAGATTTTCAGGTTAGGTATCTGGTTTGCACATTTTGGACATACATGGGTTTATATGATTTATATAATGAGGTCATCAACCAGGTATTCGGTCAAACCGGTTCACAAATTTTGGAGGAGGGGGTAGCTCATTAAGTCGCACATTATGCACATACATCCCTACACTACTAAGGCTTCTTCGGGATTGTAAGCACTCTGATAGTTACCAAGCAAAATCTTCAATAATTCACTTATTTTATTGAGACTATCAATATTGTCTCTGTCGTTGGTGCAGTTGAAACATCTAAGCAGCTGTTCATATCGGCGTCCCGACATAACATAGGAAAACACAGTAGTATAATGGATCATATGAGAAAAGTTTTCGTAGAATTGGGAATCGAATCTGTCCTTGTAAAGCCCAGTACTCACAACACTGGAAAGCGGAAATTTATTTTGCGGAATTGATGTGATTGGTCTAAATAAATTTAAACACCAGATGGCGCAATTTTCTTGCGAATATTTTAACTTTCTGCGGTAACCGCAAAAAGTTGAAATTATTTTAACTTTTCGGCGGATTTTATATAGTTATCTCTCTCGGTTAGTATATCTCACTTTGTTTATCGAGGATCATCCATAGTTTTTTAGTTGTTTGTTGTTACTTTGGTTATTTATATCGTCCATAGTGCACATACAAGTCGTGCATCGTGCTTATATCAGTACAAACATTAAAACTTTTTGATTTATACCTTCTTATTTTTTGGTCATATACGAATAATATGATTATTTTGAGGTAAACTAAACTAAAGTAAACCATGTATGTTGTGAAATGCGCCTTGGTTTTTTCGCTTCTTTAATTTATTTTCATAATTTACATACAACAAACAAACTATTTTACCTTCTTGATTAATTTTTTAAAAAATTCAATTAAAACTCAAAAGTAAACAAAACGGCAATTGTCGTCTTCGTCTAAATTCTTCGTTTTCAGTGGTATTTAACGCGAAATTCGCCATTATGAGTACGATGATTAATTTCTGGCGAATCTTTGGTCACGTGTGAAATTTCGCAATCCGCATTCCGCTGTTCTGAGTACTGAGCTTAATAGAGAAATTCCAATAAATTTGCAAAGTTCTTCTTCGGCAGTTAGAACGAAGCTAGTTCTGGAATGTTTAGGTTTGGGGCGATTTGATGTTTCCAGTTTCTATTCATTCATTCGTACAATTTACGATCAGATCCATTACGTCGTCAGTCCAAAGCGACTTGAAAACTTCTAGAGGTAGAGGTTCATGGTCAAAATGTAATTTTACCCCTGAAGCAGCATGATCAAACTGGAAGTCTGGTATATCATCATAAGTCTCTTCCCAATCATCACTTTCATCAGAACTAGAACCTTCTGCATCTGTTACATTAGTTTGATTTACGACAGGATTTACGGCAGTTGGTGGAGTTGGATTGAGGTTAGGCTCGTCAGATGAATCAGAACTATCATTTGTCGGAGAATAATCCAAGTCTCTATCATCTGATCCAGCATATAGATCGTCATCGCTAGCACTGTCGATTTCGTTTTCATCATTGTTGTCTTCTATTTCAGTGTCAACTTCATCATAAAGCCTTAGTATTCTGGCTTCCTTTTTGGGGTCCATTTCTTTCAGGGCCTGGAAGAATGATTACTTTACAGTGAAAATACGTGAAGTTCTTGAAAACAATAAATAACTAAACAGCTTTTCATTTCAGAAGAACTACACATAGATTCAAGTGATGAAGACGACGAAAAACGATGTCGGTTTTGTCGTGGGGGCGTGCCCGGAGGTGTACTCATTGCGATGCACTTTTTTGCACTTATTGAACAAGTTTTGAGATGCACTTTTTACGAAACAAGTTCATCTCACGAACACCTTGCCAGGTTCGAGGTATTGTTCATATGCGCGACCGCAGAAGACACGCGAGTCTATCCTACTTCTGAATTTGTAAGGTTTTAAAATAAAACTAGCAAATTAATTAATAAACTTTTAAACACCGGTATATTAATATTAAAAAACAAGCACAGAAATACATATGTGTATTATTAAAAGTCCAATAGCAGAATGTCACGTTCGATATTTATTCTCAGTCTGCCACCGAGATTCTTTTTAGCGGCAACAGCTGAGACGGCATTTTTTGCTTTTTGTCTTAATTTGTTGTCACTTCTTACATTTTGTATGAATTATTTTAGTCCTACGCATGAAACACGCGATTGCAAATTTAAGAAGTGTTTTAAGTGCAATAAAGCACATAATTCTCTAATTCATATCGAAAATATTAGATCCAACAGTTGTCATGTGACCGAGGCATGCACGATGGGCAATGAATCGTTAGGTGACGTAATCGCAAGCTTAGCAGTTTCGGAAGCGTTTAAGAATAAAGCGAAAGAATCGTTGTTAGCCAAAGTAACAGAAGATATTAATTATTTCACTCCAGTGGCACACCAAATTCTTTTATCTACTGCGGTAATGAAAGTAATTGTTGACGATAAAGTATTTAAAGCAAGAATTCTTTTAGACAGCGGATCACTAAGTAGTTTCGTCACAGAGTCCTTTTGCGAAAAATTGAATATCAAAAAACTTTCTATAATTCATACTGTTAAAGGAGTAGGACAGTGTATATTAAAAATAAAACATTAAGTTAATTTAAATTTGATGTCACTTTACAATAATTTTGCGATCAATGTTAACTGTTTAATAATTAACAAAATAACCGATTTTCTTCCAAACATGTCTTTTAATAAAGAAAGCTTAAATATTCATAAAGAATTAAATTTAGGAGATCCTGATTTTAATATATTTTCGGAAATAAATATTCTACTTGGGTCTCAAGTGTTTTTGACTATTTTACCTCAAGGCAAAAAATATTAGGCCCAAACTTGCCTGTATTACAAAATTCACACCTAGGGTGGATTATTGCGGGCAATGTAGGTGTGAATTCAAATGATTCTTTGGCTCATTTAACAATAGACTTCAAGGTTAATACTATTGACTGTGAAATAAATAAACAAATCGAACAATTTTGGAAGATAGAGGAAGTTGATCGCAAAATACAATTGTCTAATGAAAATAAATACTGTGATTAGTTTTATGATAGATGATAGCCGGCGATTAATAGTAAAGATTCCATTTAAAAGTATTATCGAAAAGTTAGGTGATTCTCGTGAAATTGCCATTAGTAGGTTTATGAATTTAGAAACAGGGTTACTAAAAAATGCTGGCTTACGTGAAGACTATGTAAAGTTTATGAAAGAATATAGCGACTTAGGTCATATGAATGTAATTTTAGAATAACGACAATAAAAATGAAGAGTATTTTATCCCTCACCATTTAATAATTAAAGATTCCAGTATTACTTCTAGATGTAGGGTAGTTTTTGATGCGAGTTGCCCTACACATAACGGTATCTCTTTAAATGATGTCCAGTATATATAGGACCTAGTTTACAAAATATGTAATAATCAGTCCTGAAGAAAAGAAATTTTAAAAGATATTCTGGCGATCTAATCCTGCTGAGGATTTAAAATGTTATCAGCTGAATACGGTGACATATGGCACAGCGTCAGCTCCATATTTAGCAGTTAGGTCTCTGTTACAGGTAGCCAAAGAAAATGCTGAAAACCATCCTATAGCTAGTGATATTATTAAACAGGATTTTTATGTAGACGATGTTCTTACAGGTAAAAGTTGTACCAGTCATCTTCTCCATTTCAGAGGCTACCTTTATCCATACTTTTTTTTGAGTCCAGTATTAAATTCCTCCTGATACTTTTCTGCCAAACGAATTATTAACAATGTATTTTTAGCACTCCAACGTATCTGTTCTTCTAAAAATTAAAAAATAATATAAAGGAGGGTTATATTTCGGAATTACTTTTCCTATCTCAGTAATTAAATATAAGTAATAATAGCTTACCTTTCAGCCTAAGACCTATTTGTGAGTGTGTTTCACAGCTTTCAGCTTGCTCTTCTGGGTTGACATGTTCTAATAGAAAATGGTTTTGAATCTCAGATAAGGGTCCAGTTATAAAACAAATGCCACATTGGCCATTTGTAGTGGATATAGTAAAAAATACCAAATAAAATTATTTTTGGTCAAAATTTTTTTTGGTCAATTGTTTTGGCCAAATTTTTTGGTTCAAATTTTGTTGGTGTAAATTTTTTTGGTCCAAATTTTTTTGGTCAAAATTTTTTTTGGTCAAAATTTTTTTGATCAATTTTTTTTCAAATTTTTTTTTTTTGTCAAAATTTTTCTGGTCAATTTTTTTGGTCTAAATTGTTTTGGGTCCAAATTTTTTGATAAATTTATTGTGATAAGTAACATTTATCGTTTAGGCAATATTATACAGGGGTAAATCAAAATGTTTTTTGTCGCAACTTCAAAACACTTTGTAGCAAAATTGAGGCGGACAATTTTGTTTACATAGTGTTTGCTGTAATCTCAGATGTATTCCAAACATTTTGTTCTATGATTTATACCATTATCCCATTTTTTTTTAACAAAACACTGTTAATTTTAATTAATTTGTGAAAAATGGATGTCAAGCTATTAGTTAAAAATTATCGAAGTTGACTAAGTACGCGAATATTGTGACAAAATGTTTGACATTGACAGTTCGTATTACAATTTGTTGTGTTGTTATAATGATATTAACTACAGCAGACTGGAGTCGAATTGTTGCTTTAAAAGAGAACGGCCGTACTAAAAGTTATGTTGCCCGTACTCTGGGAATTTCGTGGTCTACATTTCGAGATCCTTGGAACAGGTATTTACAGAAGGAAAACTTTACTAGGCAACAAAACTGTGGCAGAAGGAAAATGACCACTGTAACTGAAGACCGCCTCGTCATTATAATTAAAATTAACAGCGTTTTATTAAAAAAAATACAGTTCACAGAAGAAATGAGATAATAAAATACAAGATGTTTTGAAAATTGACCCCTGTATAATACTGCCAAAACGAAAAAAATCACATTAAATTTATCTTCAAACTGGTAAAAAATTCATAAAAATAGGATAAACATAAAAAAAGTTATAAAACATCAAACTTGGTCAAAATTTTAGTGTGGCGGAATTTTGTGCTAGGAAGTGTATAGAACACTTTGATAGTAATTAGTTTGTTAAGGTCACAAATTAGGATCACAGTATATTTTAAATAAAATCACAAAAAAGAAGAATTATTTTAGATTGGTAACATCTGTCATAATTTTACCTAACTCTTTATAATAATTTTATTAATCTTTTTATTATTTTATTCCTTTAAATTAATTCATATTTTGTCCGATATTTTGAATATCCCTGTAGATATCAAAGGTTTTTTGGCACCATTTTAATAAGCTATGAAATAGGGACCCCGTTTATAAAAAAATGTTTCGTGTAAGATGTGTGTGGAAAATATATGTATTTAGTTCATCCTCTAAACATATACAGGACTGATACAATAGGTTGTACAAAATAACTGGAAAAAATCCTATTATAACTAGACAGGAAAAATAAAATACTGTAACGAACCAAGGTACCACCCTGTATCTTATTTATATTTCGGTTTGATTTATATTTCATTTTTCAGTTTCAAGATGACACTACCGGTACTATTTCTGGAATCTCCTGTCTAGTATTCTGTAGTTCGATTGCTCGGGTTCCTTTTTAGTTGTCTAGATGGCACGCTAGGTACCGTTTAACGCTTATTCGAGTTTTTACACTATTTTGGAAAAAACTCGTAATTCGCACATTTATCGCGACTGATTTTGATTACCTCTGGTGCGTGAATTACTTTTCGAAGATTGTGTTCATACCTGTATTTAGGTAAGTTATATTTTTATTAACTAATTGTTGTTTGAGTAAGAATACTTCCTTCGCATTATTTTGGTAATTTTTTGTCGTTTATTAAACTATGAGCTGTTTGTAAGCCGCGGCTTTATATCTGACACACCTTTTCTTATTTTATTTAGAGTTAATAAATCGAACAAAGCGCCGTCGGAGTTTTCTTTCCTACTTCCTGGCCGAACCCGCAACCTGCCACTTTGTGTTAAGTAAGTGGTTTTGCAACAACTTGGCGCTCAACCTAGGCCCAGTAAGAACGAGAAAGAAAGCTTTTAAAATGGCCCCACCTATGAGACGAACACCGCTGAATGATACCAGCCTAAGAAAATCCCCGCCAGCTACCAGATCCAGAAAAATTATAGTGGAAAACACCGGCGAAGCTGCGGGGTTACCTCCTATAAATACTACGCCACTTAGGCCCAGCCTCAACACTTGGACAGCTACGGGGGCGATACCAAAGAACATCCACACCACACATCTGTCTCCCGCCGCTGATGGGTTACCTCCATACCCAGGAACACCTGAGGGGGGAACCGCAAGAGTCAACCAACAAGGTAGGATTTTTCCATTACATAACCAGCCGTTACCAAATTTACATCTACCCCCAGAAGTGTCTTTGCCTTCCAGAGAAGAATTGCATTCGTTCATCCAAAATGCTGTTCAACAAAATGTCAGAAACGCCCTTAATCATATAGAATCTCAATCTCAATATAATAGAAATAATTTTGTTGAAAATGTTAATCCCTCAATGTTTGGAAATTTTTCAAATGTACCCAATTTTGATGATGAAGGAAGTATTCACCCTGTAGATTTTATAGGCCAAATACAGGTATTTTTTCAAAATAATAACCTCTCTTTTAATAATATTAAATTTAATTTAGCAGAAAAATTCCAAGGCCGTGCAAAAATTTGGGGAAACGCTTTTGTAACTTCATTTACAGATTTTAACACTTTTAAAAATTATTTTCTTGATTATTTTTGGGATGACACAAGACAGCTTAATATTAAGGCACATTCACCCTCCTTTTAGTGACCGGTCTTTAATTAATTTGATTTCGCGACATTATCCCCCCCATATTTCGACAATATTAATAGGTGTTCACACGATAGCTGAGGCGATTAATCGATTAAAACAAGCTGATTATGTAAGCCGAAATGATTTTAAACCTTTAAATAATAATAATCACAAGTTCCCAAATAATACAAATTATTACCCTAATAAAAAACTACCTTATAATAAATCTGACTATGCAAATAGGGTACATGTCTCCACGATTGATTTTCCTGATAATTCCGAAGACAATTGTGAGTCGGGAAACGCATAGTAACACAGTCATATGGTCCGATGGCTGCTGTAATAAAAAATAGGGCTCCAATTTTAAATAATCCGGTGGATAATCTACTAAATAATGAATGTGACTTAGAACATAAAGTCGTGCAAAAACGATCACCCGTTATTACTATTTCTATTTATAATTTTAAATTTCCTGCATTGATAGACACCGGTTCGGAAGTTACTTGCCTTTCAGGGGATGTATATTCACAGTTATCTCAATTCCATGATAAAATTCCCTGTTTTCCAGTTAGTGGAGTCAGAGTCACGGGGGCGTTTCGTACAAAAGAAAGGCGCGTCACTCATCAAATGTTTTTAAAGTTTACCATTAATAATGCTAATTTTGAACACGAATTTTTATTAATTTCAGATTTAATTTTCCCTGTAATTTTAGGGTCCGATTTCTTAAGAGTTGCTAAAGCACAAGTTCACTTAGATAAAAATCAATTAGTCCTTTATTGTAATGATCAAGTGATTACTGTGAGTGAAATAAATACAAACCATGAATTTAATCCACCCCCTGATTTGTCAGTTTTGAAACTGTGCGCCGTTAAGCAAAACGCGTATTCTTTTATAAATAGTTTAGATTTAAATTCCACATTAGATTTAAGTTTTCTAGAAAATATTTCCTCTATAAACTATAGTGAAAAAAATGTTCTAAAGACATTGTTATTAAAATACAATAACCTTTTTTCAGACCAACCCGGTAGAACTAGTTTATATACACATGAAATTACTCTGAATGATTATACCCCTTTTAAAATGAAACAATACCCTATTCCTTTCGCGCATAGAGAAGCTGTCTTCAAAGAAATAAAAAAAATGGAAGACTGGGGAGTTATAGAGCGAGCCGCTACACCCTATATAAATCCGCTGGTCACGGCGGTTAAACGCGACGGGACCGTTCGAGTGTGTTTGGATGCCCGCCGCTTAAACAGTTGTATGGTCCGCGATCACGAGCTCCCGCGTCCCATCGACGAAATTTTGAAATCGCTATCCGGTGCGCGCTTTAAAAGCTGTTTGGATTTAAGTTCGAGCTATTTTCAAATTCCATTGCGCGAAGGAGATAAGAAATATACAGGTTTTTTGCTAGGTACTCAGACTTATCAATTTACCTGTTTGCCTTTCGGCCTTTGCACTGCCGTTTCTTCTTTTACTAGGTGTATCTCAAAAATTTTAGGACCTGAATTTGATAGTTTTGTTATCGCGTATATTGATGACCTTTTGATTTTTTCTGAATCATTCGAAGATCACATTGGGCACCTCGCTAGAGTTTTTTCACGTTTAAGCGAGGCCGGTTTTACAGTTAAGTTTAAGAAATGTAATTTTGTTCCTGATACTTTAAAATACTTGGGGTACGTCATTACCTGCGAGGGCATTTGTCCTGACCCTGAACGGGTTGACACAATTAAAGGTTTCCCCGCCCCACGGAATATTAAGGGTTTGCAATCGTTTTTAGGCCTTTGTAATTATGATAGAAACTTTTGCGAAAATTTCTCATCTGCGGTAGAACCCCTAACGCACCTACTTCGAAAAAAAACTAAATGGGCCTGGAACGAGGAGCAACAGCACGCTTTCGAGCGAATAAAAAAAATATTGTCTAACGAAATTTTTCTTTATCACCCGGATCAAAGTCTCGATTTTTTTGTTCAAACGGACGCTAGTGAGTATGGTCTCGGGGCGCAACTCTATCAAAGGGCTACTGATGGACGCCGCTGCGTAATAGCCTACGCCAGTCGACTTTTATTGGATCGAGAAAAAGCGTATACTTCTTTCGAAAAAGAAGTACTTGCCGCGGTATTTGCTTTAAAAAAATGGCGTACCTACCTTTTGGGGCGTCGTTTCCATATCCTGACGGATTGCAGAGCGATGATTTATATTCATACGTGCAGGCTTTTAACTCCCCGCGTTACCCGTTGGGCATTGGCACTACAAGAGTATGACTTTGCTGTACATTTTATAAAGGGCAAAGAAAACATTATAGCCGATGTTTTATCTCGGTACCCGAATTTTAGACTTGCCACCCCTTCTGATCGTTGTTTCAAGTTATTTAATTTTCAAATTAAATTACCCCCCGATCTCAATAAAAAGATAAAGAGTCTCCCGGAAGCCCAATCCGCTGACGCCATCCTCGGACCAATAATTGCGTCTTTGAAAAGCGATCCAAACAGCGTTTATCATAACAAATACACTTTACATAAAGATCTTTTATTTATGAGAATATCAGAGGACTCTCCTTATTTGGCTTGTTTGCCTAATAATTTGGTTAACACATTTGTACAAGCTTATCACGAGACATTAGGCCACTTTGGAGTTTATAAAACCTGGACTGCTCTAAAGCACGATTTTTTTTGGCCCAATATGTTCCGTAACATTAAAAGGATTATTAAGCATTGTGATATCTGCCAACGCGCTAAGGTTGCCCCCCTCGAAAAACCGCCGTTGTTAACGGTACCGTCTTCGAGAGTTAATGAACTAATATCCCTGGATTTGTATGGTCCCTTAGTGAAATCTAGAGGTGGTGTTACTTTCCTCTGCGTTATAATAGATGTTTTTTCTAAATTTATTACACTTTACCCCCTTAAAAAGGCAACGTCTAGGGCCATATTGAATAGATTGCAGAGTGATTATTTTAAGAGACATGGGCCCGTAGAAAAAATCCTTACTGATCATGGTAGTCAGTTTACCGCTAAGTCCTGGGAGGCCACCCTGTCGAGCCTAGGAGTTAAACCAACTTACAGTTCAGTTCGGCACCCCCAATCAAACCCAGTGGAACGGTACATGCGCGAACTTTCTCGGTTGTTTAAGACCTTTTGTAGTGAACACCATACTCTCTGGGCAAACGAAGTCCCAAAGCTTGCCGATTTCTTAAATTCAGTTGTCCACGAAAGCACCGGGTTTTCTCCGCGTGAGTTACAACTTAAAGAAGGCCCCCTCTCTCTTTCACGTGACCGTGTCGAGTATCCCCCAAGTGGTACTCCACTCCCTTATGAAGCTAAATTAATATTAGCCCAGGAAAGTATGCAGGGACGTCTTGCGAGGAGGTCAGTCACCAACCCGAAACCGTCATCGTGTAATTTTACCGTTGGGGACTTGGTACTTTTAAGGTCTAATCCTGTTTCCTCAACTATTAGGTCCGAAATGAAGAAATTTTTACTATTATTTGAAGGGCCTTACAAAATAAAAAAGAAAGTAGCTCCTGCTACATTTATACTTGTTAGTCCCGATTCTGATAAGGAGAGGGGAATGTTCCACGCCAGTCATTTTAAAACGTATTACCCTCCAATGGGTCTCAACTAACCTTATTTTTCTTAAAAAATAAAAAAAATGCGCTTAGTTCGGGGGCGGTTGTAACGAACCAAGGTACCACCCTGTATCTTATTTATATTTCGGTTTGATTTATATTTCATTTTTCAGTTTCAAGATGACACTACCGGTACTATTTCTGGAATCTCCTGTCTAGTACTCTGTAGTTCGATTGCTCGGGTTCCTTTTTAGTTGTCTAGATGGCACGCTAGGTACCGTTTAACGCTTATTCGAGTTTTTACACTATTTTGGAAAAAACTCGTAATTCGCACATTTATCGCGACTGATTTTGATTCTGAATACCTCTGGTGCGTGAATTACTTTTTGAAGATTGTGTTCATACCTGTATTTAGGTAAGTTATATTTTTATTAACTAATTGTTGTTTGAGTAAGAATACTTCCTTCGCATTATTTTGGTAATTTTTTGTCGTTTATTAAACTATGAGCTGTTTGTAAGCCGCGGCTTTATATCTGACACACCTTTTCTTATTTTATTTAGAGTTAATAAATCGAACAAAGCGCCGTCGGAGTTTTCTTTCCTACTTCCTGGCCGAACCCGCAACCTGCCACTTTGTGTTAAGTAAGTGGTTTTGCAACAATACAGGGATTAAAAGATATTCGGTAAATTAACTAGGGATTTGTATTTTTTACCCATTCGTAGAAAAAGAAAGTTCAAAAAATACTGGTATCTACATATTTATTTATGACTGTAATCAGTTTTTTAAATTTTAAGTTAAAAACTGATTTCTGGTGCCTTCTTTTAGGAAGAGGTAGTTAAAAAAATGTTTATTATATGTAAGTGTAATGTTTAAGTTAATCTTAAGTAGGTTTGTTAATAAACACTTATAATCAGTAGAAGCACTTTATTATAGTTTATTATACGACAAATACAGATATAAAAGTAAGAGGTTATGTTAACGTGGACGTTGCACTGTCTGGCCATTAGCTCTGCTATACTGGTTGCACAACCAGTAGGTATAATACATCACACGTCCCTTTTTAAGATAAAACTAAATATTATTTATTGCAGTTACAGTATGCAAGAATACAATACAAATGTTCAAAGCAAATATAAGAAAAAACCAAAATGCATAATTCATGCATGAACGCAAAACATGACACTAAGAAATAATTGCAATAACACATTATTTTATAATTCTAAACGAGTAGGAGGTATTACAAATCTGCCACTACGAGTTGTGCATAAAGTATTTTGAGAAGACAAATTTGGAACAGATTCGACAGGCTTCTCATTAAGCAATTCCTGTTCTGAATTATTGAGTTCAGGGGGAACCTCAATTTTGGATTCCGCTTCACTCGTGTTGCGAGGTTTAAGAAACTGCCGATTTCTTCTATAGTCAGTATTGTTAATCCTGACCGTATAATCGTCAAACTCATTTTTATTAATAATTACACCTGGTTTCCAATCCCTAATATTGTTTTGAACTAAAATCTGTTGCCCAGGTTCAAAATTATTTAGTTGTTTTGCATGTTGATCATGATAATATTTTTGTTTAGACTGATTATGACTTAATTTATTATGTATACCTTCTAGTGAGTACTCGGGTATTAAAATATGCTGTCCTACAGATAATAATGTTAGTAATTTCCTTCCCATTAGCAAGGAGCAGGTGCATCTTGTTTAGGGGTAGTATTATAACATAAAATAGCTAAGAAAGGGTCCTCCCTGAATTGCCTTTTTAAAAAATCCTTTGACGGTCTGGATGGTCCTTTCTATCATGCCATTACTCTTTGGATAATGTGGACTTGAAGTTTTTATGTCAATATTATATTTTCTTGCAAAACTAATATATTCAAATGAATTAAATGGTGGTCCATTGTCAGAAAAGATTTCTTAGGGCAAACCTAATATTGAGAACACATTTTTTAAACTAGAAATAATACTACTAGCAGTTTTTGATGTGAGTTTGTTAACTATGGCATATTTACTAAGGTAATCGACAATTACTAAAAAATTTAACTGATTAATAGTCATGAAATCAGCACCGATTTTTTCCCATGGCAGGGAAGGAATTGGATGAGGACTTAACGGTTGTCTTTGATTACTTTTGGAATATTGTTAACAAATTGTGCAATTTAAAACAATCTTTTCAATATCAGATGAAACTCCCGGGCAATAAAAAGAATCTTGAATTATTTTTTTACATGAAATGATGCCTTGATGAGTTTTATGTGCTATTTCCAAAAATTCATTTTTAATAGCATCAGGAACTAAAATTCGTTTTTTATAAAAAAGTACGTCACTGTGTAAATAAATGTCATGACGTATAGGCCAATATTGTTTCACATTAGCTTGTACAGAGCTTTTATGATTAGGCCAGCCAAAAATTGTATAATACTTAACTTTATGAAGCACCGGATCTTCAATTATGGCATTAATCAATCTCTTTTCATTTTCTTTTGACGTAGAAATTACTGAATAGACTTTAAGATGGACTTCTAAATAATCTGTATTGAATGTTTCTTTAGTTGGGTCTCGACTTAATGTATCAGGAATCTTTAGCAGTTTTCCTGGAACATATGTCAGATTAAAATTGTACCTTAAGAGCCTTAGGCTTAGCCTTTGTTACCTTGGAGACATATCTTCAATAGGTTTTTGTAATAAGCCTAAAAGAGGTGTTGTGACCGTGTAGACCTGAGTTGCATGTCACAGTGTAGTTCGCGGTTACTCTCGAGTGGTGCAACAGTGCGAATATGACAGTTGACGTTTGCGCGGACAAGGACGAGGAAGCCTCCAACCCGTTAAAAGTGCGCGGGACACTCACTACTTAGGTTAGGAATATTGTTACAAAGTTATAATCCATGCTTCTGTTTTTTGTGTTAAATTAAAGTATTTACTTAACACTGTGTTATTTACTACCAAAGACAATGACTGATCTAACGACGACTGCATCCGCGGCCCCCGAACTTGCCAATGGGGTGTCTAATACAACAGTGCAGACAGTTTTTACCATCGAACATTTCGAAAATACAAAATACCAGTGGTCGAGATGGGTCAAACGACTAGAAGGAGCTTTCATGATTTTTAATGTACCCGGTAATAGAAAAGTTGGATATCTGTTACATTACATGGGGGCAGAGGCCTTTGATACCCTATGCGATAAAGTAGCTCCCGAGGATCCGTGGAATAAGGATTATGACTATCTAGTACAACTCATGCAACAATATTACGATCCAGCACCATTGGAGATAGCGGAAAACTTCAGGTTTAACAAAAGAAAGCAATTCGAAGGTGATAGTGTGCAAGAATATTTAACAGCCTTACAAAAACTGGGCATCAACTGCAATTTTGGTGCGTATTTAAAGACTGCATTAAGAAATCAGTTTGTTTTCGGTTTACGAAATGAGAAAATTCTACATAGATTATTAGAAACGAGAGATCTTACACTAGATGGAGCTTTAGAAATTGCTGTAAGTATGGAGCTTTCTTCGAAAGACGTGGCTCAGTTACATCATAGAGGTAATGTAAATAGTTTAGATAGTAAGAAAAAAACATTCAATAATACGCAGTCTACAAGTAACCATAATAATACAAATAAAAATAATACTCGAAGTACACTTACTAAACAATGTTACCGTTGTGGTAAAACTGATCATTTTGCTAATAATTGTAACAAAATAAATGTTATTTGTAATTTTTGTAATATAAAGGGTCATTTACAGAAAGTGTGTACAAAGGCTAGAGGGAACAAACACACACAACCTGTTAAATACAGTGCAAATCAGGTGGAAGAGGTGGAGGAAATTGTGGCTTTAGAGGCTGAGCATTCTGAATTCCGGGAAAAATTTTTGACTACAGTTATGGTAAACGGTAAGGATATTAAATTTGGGGTGGACAGTGGAGCTTCTGTAAGTATTATGAGTAAGAGACAGTTTATAGAAGTCTTTCCAGATATTCCTATTATACAAACTAATTTAAAACTTATCACATATTGTAAGAATTCTTTAGATGTATTGGGTTATGTACCATGCACAGTAACTTATGACACAAATTATCGTGATTTAAATCTTTACATAGTTACCATAGACAGAGAACCATTGCTTGGGCGTGAATGGATTAGGCAAATTAAATTAAATCTGTGGGATGAACAAATAAATAATACTTAAATACTAAAATAGTACTTAGTGATGAGGTGGTTAATAACTTAAAAAAGTAAATTTCCTAGTGTATTTTTACCAGGAGTAGGTAAAATTGAAGGAGTTAAAGCTTCCCTACATTTAAAAGAAAATGCTAAACCTGTTTTTATGAAGGCGCGTACTGTACCGTTTGCAATTTTGTCTAGGGTTGAACAGGAAATAGATAAATTTGTTACCGAGGCTATTCTAACTAAAGTAGACTATTCTGATTGGGCTACACCTATAGTACCAGTGTGCAAAGGAAAAAAAATACGCTTATGTGGGGATTTTAAAATTACATTAAACCCTAACCTAAAAATTGACGATCATCCTTTACCTACAATAGATGAACTATTTGCTTCAATGGCTGGGGGAGAGCGGTTTTCTAAAATTGATCTGTCAGGCTTACCTACAACTAGAAGTTCGTCCAGAACATCGTCATTTATTAACTTTAAATACCCATAAGGGATTATACCAATGTAACCGCTTAATGTACGGAATAGCATCTGCACCTGCCATTTGGCAGCGTGAGATGGAGAAAATTTTACAAGGGATACCAGGGGTTACTGTCTTTTTAGACGACATTAAAATTACAGGGGAGACTGATGAAATCCACATTACACGATTAGAACAAGTGTTAGAACGGTTAGCGAAGCACAATATAAGAATAAACGTACAAAAATCCGAATTTTTAGTAGAGAAAATAGAATACTGTGGTTACGTTATTGACAAATCAGGCATACATAAAATGAGGTTGCCATTCAAAATGCACCACAACCTCAAGATAAATCACAGTTACGTTCATTCATAGGTCTAGTTAACTATTACGGTAGATTTTTTCCAAATTTAAGTACAGTTTTATACCCATTAAATTTACTTTTACATAACGAATCGGAATTCTGTTGGGATACAGACTGTCAGACATCTTTTGACGCAGTAAAAAATAGACTAAACTCTTCTGATTTTCTCACACATTTTGATCCGAAATTACCACTTATACTTGAGGAGTAGACTTCCAAAATGCGTTTTGTCCAAAACTTCAACTTTTGAGCTGAAGGTGGCGTTTGGTTCTCTAACCTAAGGCGCATCGTTTAACAGTACCTTAGATATTCAAAACGTATTTTGTCTCATATGAAATCCCCAGTAAAGTTTGCTTGGACATTCAAAGCGCGTTTTGTCCATTACATAGAGACTTTCAAAACGCGTTTTAATCTTGTGCTGCGGACTTAATGCAGTCTGAATGTATTTTGGCATTAGTTCACCATTCTTTTTGCTATAACTGTGTTTAATAATCTGAGAAAATGGAATCTGAACACATAGTAGGTGACAGTGATCGTGGAAGTCGCAAAAGAAAGAAAAATGTGACAAATAAACAACGGGAAAAACAAATAAGGTAAATTCGTAACTATTTTGTGGTTATGTTTCGAACTTTTTTATTTTTTCAGGTATTCGGATCATGATTCTAACATGGATATATTTGAATACCCCTGCAATCATGAATCCTGCAGAAATATTTCGCTACAAGAATTACGAGCTTGTCGAGCAAAATTTTATAAACAACCAGATAAGGTTAAACAAGATACCAAAATATCCCATCTTCTTCATGTATGTACACCCAAAAGAAAAAGGAGCAGAAAACTACAGAATGCGAAGCATCACAGCATGAGTGTTAAGCATACAATATGGAGTACTTCTGGAAAGCAGGAGGTTTGCCAGAAAATGTTTCTTTCTGTTTTTGGAGTGAGCCAGCGGCGTGTTCAAAATATTGCCAAGAAAATGAAGACTGGTATTGGCATATTGGAAAACAGGGGTGGTGACCAACGCTCACATAAAAGTACCTCGAAAAAATTGAGAGTCATAGAATTTATCCAAAATTTGAAGGGCACCGAAAGTCATTACGGACGAGCTAAATCCCGAAGAATTTACTTATCTTCTGAGTATAATATTACTAATCTCTGGAAAGCTTATAACATTTCTGTAGAACCAAGCTACCAATTCAATTACAAATTTTTTAGTCGTATATTCAATGGTCAATTTAACATAGGATTTGGTTCTCCAGCTTCCGATGTTTGTGGCTTCTGTGTACGTCATCAAAGACTACTCAATTTGTGTCAAGAACGAGAAGAAAAAATTAAGATTATGACGAATTTGAGAGTGCATAAACTAAGGAGCAAGCAATTTTACAAAATGATGACAGAAGAATCAGAAGACAGTCTTTCTTTTTGCTTTGATTTACAGCAAGTCCAAGTGCTACCTAAAGTCCCAATAGGAGAGGCTTTCTATGCACAACAAGTCTCTTTATATTCATTTTGCATCACTGATATTTCTAGCAAGACACCAACTTTTTATTCCTGGCTAGAGACTCAAGCCGGTCGTGGATCCATCGAAATAGGCTCTGCAGTTTTTGATTTTCTGTCAAAAATGGAATTCCCAGACCATGTGAAGGAACTACGGCTATACTCGGATGGCTGCGGTGGCCAGAATAAAAATAGTCATATGGTCCACATGTTTATGATTTGGCTTCAAAGGCATGCTCCACTTACATTACAGTCCATAAGGATTTGTTTTCCCGTTCGTGGGCATTCGTACCTTCCTGCTGATCGCGTATTTGGCAGGGTCGAAAAATTGATAAGAGCACAAAGTATGATAAAATCGCCAGAAAAATACTGGGAGCTTTATTCCAAAATTGGAGAGGTACGTAAACTAGGGGTAGAATGGAGAGCTATTTATGATTTCAAAAAAGCTTTGTCATCTTTAAAGAAAGTTGCAGAAATCAGCGAAGCAAAGAGAATCTTCATCAGCAGAATGAGAAATGGAGGTGTTGGAATGAAAACTGAGCAATTTTATAGAAATGATGATGGATCAAAAAAATACGAAACTCTATTGAAAAAAGGAAAGAAACTTGAAAGTATCGTATTGCCAGAAGTATCGCTCAGTAAAGAATTAAAAGGGAAGAAAATAAAGAGCCTGACTAATTTATTAATTTCATTGGCTTCCGAAAATTGGAGAAATGATCCAGAATTGGAATGGCTTGCTCCAATTTTGCCTGACAATGTGGAAGTTATTTCTGAAGATGAAGGTGAGGTTGATGAAGATGAAGGTGATATTGAGCATTCAGAATTGTGTAATTGTCAAGAAGATGATGGTGGGGTAAAATTATAGGTTTAATGTTTTCAATGTTGAATTTTTGGTCAATAAAATGTTGATTTTCTTGTTTACCTTAACATTAATTTTTACTCTTCTCAATAGATTGTTTTACTATCAAACAGCATTAAGTCCCTGGTTTTCCTAAACAAAATGAGTTTTGTCCACTGTGGACAATCAAAAAGCATTTAAGCTCGTTCTTTTTTCAAAATACTGGGATGAATACCGAATGGAGATTTTTTGGATGAATACTTCTTTGGAAGACTTATTTTTCATAAATTATTCGGTTATTTGAATTTTATCAAAACGTATCAGTTTCTTTATAATAAACTAATTCATCTCCTGAAAATAATGTAATTTGGACAAAACGCATTTTGTTTTTCTGCTCCTCACTTGCTACTGATGCTTCGCCATACGGGGTGGGAGCAGTAATTTCACATTCATATCCAGATGGTACTGAACGACCAATTCAGTTTGCGTCACAAACCTTATCCAGTACTCAACAAAAATATCCACAGATTGATAAGGAGGCATATGGAATTATATTCGGCAGTCGAAAATTCTACCAATATTTATATGGTCGACGTTTCGTACTTTATGTAGACCATAAACCGCTTATACAAATTTTTAACCCTGAAAAAAGTTTACCAGTTTTGTCTGCAACCCGAATGCAGCATTATGCAATATTTTTACAGGCTTTTAATTTTGCTATCAAATACAAAAACAGTGCATCACATGCTAATGCAGATTTTGTTTCAAGGTTACCATTAAAATCTGAATGTTTTACTCAATGTGATGAACCTGATGTGTTTGAAATCAATCAAATTGAAACCTTACCAGTAACAGTTTCAGAACTAAGTAAAGAAACTTGTGGTGACCCACAATTGACTACATTGTTAGACGCATTAAAAGCGGGTGAAATAATTCCACAAAATTTACGTTTTAACATTGATCAAACCAAGTTCTCCTTACAACAAGGTTGTATAATCCGAGGTATTACAGTAGTTATTCCCAAAACATTACAATTAAAAATTTTGAATGAATTACATTCAGCTCATTTCGGTGTTTTTAAAATGAAGGGACTAGCACGTAGTTATTGTTGGTGGGATACTATAGATAAAGACATTGAAAGAATAAGCAGAGATTGTTTTAATTGTAAAAAGATAATGAATAATCCTAAAGCAGTACCTATCCATCAATGGGAGAAGGTAGATGAACCATTTCAAAGAGTTCATGTAGATTATGCAGGGCCGTTTTATGGATGTTACTATTTTATTCTTGTAGATGCATATTCACGATGGCCAGAAATTCACATAACTAACGATATGACTACTAAAACGACAGTTAAGATTTGTCGTGAAATATTTTCAAGATTTGGGATTCCGTCTTACTTAGTCAGTGATAATGGACGACAGTTTGTCTCTGATGAATCTGAACTGTTTTTAAAACAAAACGGTGTCAAACATATTTTAAGCGCACCTTATCACCCTGCTACGAATGGTTTAGCCGAGCGGTATGTTCAAACTATAAAACAAGCGATTCGTGCTTTAGACTCCGATCCAAAAGATAGGCAAAGAGATTTATGCAAGATACTTTTACAGTATCGAAAAATGCCACATAGTATTACTAAGACATCTCCGTCGCATTTAATGTTCGGTCGCGAGATTAAATCCAGAATTGATCTTATAAAACCGGTGAATAAGGATAGTCACAAACCAGAAATTGTTGAATTTAAATGTAGGTCTTTTAATGTGGGAAATAGAGTTGCTGTGCGTGAATACATACACTCTGATAAATGGTTATTTGGTCATGTAGAGGACAAACTGGGTGCTTTACATTATCATGTAAAATTAGATGATGGAAGAACCTGGAAACGACACATCAATCAAATTCGAGAAATTGGGTTAAATACTCCACTAGAAACTAATAAAGAGTTTTATCCTTGTAACACAGAAAGGTCTATGTCACAAATTCCTTTACCAAATAATGTACACTTGAGCTTATCTACAAATGCTAGTAATAATGAAAATCCTTTAGTTAAACTAGAAAACGATGTAAGTTCAAGGTTGTCAAATCATAATACTGATGTGGAAAAGAATGTAGATTTAGATAATGGAACTAATTCTGATTTGACATGTTTACGCAGGTCCACCCGAGCACGTAAAGCTCCAGAAAGGTTAGACTTGAAATGTAGTTATATGTTATGCTACCCTTACAATTTAGTGAGATAGGAGCTGTTGTGACCGTGTAGACCTGAGTTGCATGTCACAGTGTAGTTCGCGGTTACTCTCGAGTGGTGCAAGAACAGTGCGAATATGACAGTTGACGTTTGCGCGGACAAGGACGAGGAAGCCGCCAACCCGTAAAAAGTGCGCGAGACACTCACTACTTAGGTTAGGAATATTGTTACAAAGTTATAATCCATGCTTCTGTTTTTTGTGTTAAATTAAAGTATTTACTTAACACTGTGTTATTTACTACCAAAGACAATAAGAGGCTTATGATTAGTCTCAAGATTACACTTTCTATAACACAGGTAATAGTTAAAACGTTCGCAACCAAATACCAGGGCAAGTAATTCCTTTTCTATATGATTGTATCTCTGTTGAGTTGAAGTTAGTGATACTGAGGAATATTCAATTGGTTTATTATCTTGTGTGATTACAGCACCTAATCCATAGGGGCTGGCATCCACTGATAAAGTTACATCTTTATTATTGTCAAAGTAAGACAATGTAATATCCTTTGAAACTAGTTCTTTAAGTCTTTTAAAACACTCATTCTCAGTGTTAGTCCAAATCCACTCGTTTTTTTCACTTAAGAGTTTCCTTAAAGGGCCAGTTTCATTGGATAAATTGGGTATAAATTTGGACAAATATACAATCATGCCTAAAAATCGTTGCAAGTCTTTTTTATTAAGTAGGGGGTGATATACTATTAATGGCAGTAGTTTTGGACTTGTCAGGCGATATGCCTTGATCGCTTATTTCATGACCCAGAAATTTTATTTTATTAACGCAAAATGTAGATTTTTGCTTGTTTAAGGTCATGCCACTCAAATTAATTTTTTCAAGTACATTTTTAAGATTTTTGTTATGTTCATTAATGTCTTTGCCAAATATTAAAATATCATCAAAGTACACTATTACACCAGGTATGTCACCTAACAATTCTTGCATGTACCTCTGAAAAATTTCAGGAGCTGATGTCAGTCCATAGGGTAATCATAAAAACCGATACCTACCAAAGCAAGTAATCATAGTGCATAGCAAAGAACTTTCATATGTTAAGGGTATTTGCAGAAATGCTGATGAAGCATCTAATGACGTAAAATATTTTGCACCTATTAATTCTGAGAATAAGCAGTCACTAGTAGGTATTTAAAATAATTCGCGCCTAACATATTTATTTAAATTTCTAGGATCCATGCATATCCTAATATCCCCATTATTTTTTGGCCCTATGACAATATTATTAACCCATTCTGTTGGTTCTGTAACAGGAGAGAGTATTTTATTAGTTACCATTTCGTCAATTTTACTTTATTTTTTAAAGCTATTTTGCATTCTTTTTTTAATTGGCTTATTCCTGAAAAAATGCCATCGTATTTGCTCAAAATGTGGCTTAATTCGACATTTTCTTGATTAATTATATTAATAGTATTGTCAATTTGAATTATGTTAAGATCTTTTGCACCTCCTAGACCTAAAATTGATTTTGGTGAGGTAGAGTCAAGAATACAAAACATTAAATTTTTTTCCGTTCCCCTAAAATAACATTTTAGCATTAGTTGACCTAATAATTTTATTTTATGTCCTGTATAGGATGTTAAATTATATGTTGTATTTAATAATGCCTTTTCATTAATTTTTAACTTTTTGAAATCAGTTAAATTCAATATATTTACCTCACTGCCAGAATTAATCTTTAGATCTAGTTCAGTATTTAAAATATTAATTTTTTTAATCCATTCTACACTACAAACATTAGAATTTATTGTCCACACGACATTTGACCCATAATCACTATTGTCACTGCTGTCATTATTACAATTATTATTTGCAGTATGTTGGGCCACTTCATGAATTCTTTTATTAGGGCACATTTTCCTATAATGTCCTTTTTGCATGCAGTTTGAACACAGCCTATTTAATGCAAGACACTTACCCTTATGGTTTTGACCACACCTTGTGTAGGGTTTGTCAGCTAATTGCTTACCGAAATGTCTCGACTGACTTGCATTCTGTTCGGGCCATTTTTTTTCTGCTGCTTGGCATTTTTATGTACCGTACATACATTGGACTCCTTGGTAATTTCTTGTTAAGTTACCTTACTGTTTTCCATTGATCTGCAGATGTCGATTGCTTCACTTAGTTTTAAGTCTGGTTTTTGCCAAAGTCTTTCCTGCATTCTCGCATAACTAACGCCCAATACAATCCTGTTTAGTATAAGTGTATCGCCTTCCTTAAAGTCGCAAGTTGAGGCTAGGTTTCTCAGAGCCGTTATAAATTGGTCTATTCTTTCGCCAGGCAGTTGATCTCTCTTGAAAAATTTAAAATGTTCGTACGCAATATTTTTCAGTGGTTTGCAGTATAGTTCAAATTTGTTAATCACTGTTTCCAACTTGGTAGCATCTTCGGGGTTTTCATATTCAAACGTATTATAAATTTTCAGCCCTTCATCTCCTAAGAGATTAAGAAGAATTGCTACTTTAATATTGTGTTGGTTTTCGAATTTTTGCCTCTTGCTATCAAATACAACTCGAATTTCTGTTTCCATAAGGTTTAGTTCCTAGATATATTTCCTTCAAATTGAAATGTTTCAGGGGGTCGCAAGGATTCAGCCATTTTTCAGTTTTTTATTTTAGCAAGTGTTGATTCGTCTTAAGTTCAGAGCAAGCCGTTATTCCAACCTCACTTATTTTATTTTTCTATTTTTGCCCACTTTTACCTGCTGCCACCATGTAATGTTTAGGTTAATCCTAAGTAGGTTTGTTAATAAACACTTATAATCAGTAGAAGCACTTTATTATAGTTTATTATACGACAAATACAGATATAAAAGTAAGAGGTTATGTTAACGTGGATGTTGCACTGTCTGGCCATTAGCTCTGATATACTGGTTGCATAACCAGTAGGTATAATACATCACAGTAAGGAATATACATTAAGTTTTATACTTTATTCTGAAAAACTCTGTATTTATTTGATACGAATGAAAATAGCGACAAAATTTCACTACGTTTTAAATACATTTTTCTCTCCAAAAATCCACACCTTATGCATTATATTATTTAAGATGTTAATGACTCGACAGTTTTTTGGGACAAAAAAAAATAAAAGATGGATTTGCGGGCAAATGCTTTCACCTGACCCTTTACCAAAGTTATCATCTAACTTTGTTTTCAGCGCTTCGCCCATAATATTTTAATTTTTTTGTGGAAGCGGCTAAACGTTTAGGAAAGTACGATGGCAAATAAGAAATATTTGTTTCACCAACTATTGCTATAAATATTGCAACATCACTGAAACAGTGTTGTGAAATCGCCATAATGTATGCCTATAAGAAATACTCCAATTACTCGACAGCTGAAAATGAAGCAAATTTAAAAACACCAATTACTTTATTCCAATCGAATTGGCGTTTTGAAGTTTCAACAGAAGCCGCCAATAACTTGCACCTCAATAAATGGAATAAAATTACTATAGTACCGTTAGCTAATGATTTAAAATTATTAAGGCAGCATTTAATAAATGTCGCTGTTTTAAAAGCTCTAAAACAAAGTAAGGATTCATTAGCATTTGATAAATTAACACGTTCAGTGGCATCGACGCCGTACGGCGTAATTCTGCTTCCCTAGGCACGTGACACGACGCCGTACGGTGTCAAATATTCAAAAGCATCTGGTGACAGAACGCCGGACGCAGTCCTAATAAGCATATCGCCCAATGTTATTTGGATCGCTACTGTCCCATATCATGGGAGCACATATACCGTAGTGTCATATCAGCTGATTATTCCCTCTCACTCGCCCTGACCACCTGTTCTTGGTAGGCTTGGCTACTCGCGTCTAGAGAAACGAATTCGCTTTGGCTTCCACATGCGTAGATAGGTAATTCTGATTGAGGTGGTTATGTTATGCTGTCATGCTACATTGTTTTTAATAATTTCAAGTTAAATAGTTTTGATTTTGATGTTTTAAGCACAGTTTATACCGTTCTTAAGTTTTAGTTTTAATCCATATATAAACAGAAAGTGTGGTAAACTTTCAAATATTTATACTGTTTGAAATGGCAAACCAGTGCTCTGAGTGCAAAAAAGAGTTTTCCAAATATTCTAACTTAAGATCCCACGTTAAAAAATTTCATTCTGGTAAGTTTTTGAAAAACTGTTTAGGTATTTCAAATTTGAAGGATATTGTATTAACTTCCAGAAAAATTAAATGACATAGCATCGAATAAAAATTTCAAATGTGCTGCTATGTATCGCAAACGTTCCAAAACTTTTTCAAAGTATTCGAACTTCAAGAAGCATGTGGTGAAATTTCATCCTGCCGTTATTGCCGTTAGTTTTTTGTACTTTATCCTCTACTAAAAAATAACCAAATATCTGATTTTATTTTTATAATAAATGTGAAGTTGACTGCAAATTTCAGGATATAAGAGATCTATACCGGATAGGCAAAATTGGAAAAGAAGTGACAACTAGACCCCTTGTTGTTGAATTTATATATTATAAACAACAAACAGCAATTTTAGAAAACCTATCAAAATTAAAAGGAACTGGGATTTCAATTTCTAGGGATTACACGCAGGAGGAATACAAAAACAGGAAAATTCTACATACATATCTAAAAAAGGCAAGACAGAACAACTACGAGGCAATTATTAAAAAGAATAAACTACATATAAATAATAAAATATACACGGCTGCAAATCTTGAAGTACTTACTGACACAGATTTCGCTGCAGAATTAACAACAAGTACTACAAAGCCAAGAGAAGAAAACCAAGGAAATAAAAGAAAAAATGAGGAACCACACGCATCTGATAATTTAATAAAAAGAACAACTAGAGAAAATAGTCAAAATACGCCTACACAGATAAAATAAATAATAAATTATAATTCTCTTTCAATTTAAATTCAGATATTATATACCTAATGGCTTTGTGTAATTCGTTCACACCCTAGATATAAGTATTAATAGTATAAATTTACATTCTTCTATATCAACTGTATCGGCTGTTTTTATCCTTATCATTTTAGACAATTTTATTTAGATTTAAAATTATACAAAATCATTTAAGTTTATTAATTTTTTTTTATAAATTTTACTTACTCTTAAGAACAAATATATACCTAATTATGGATCCCTACATTCGCGATTTTGTTATAAAAAAATTAGAAAATTTTCAAATAAGCGAAGTAACGCATATTAAGGACATCTTACAAGTTAATGACACATTTGAAAACTTTAAAATTATTCATAATAACATTTGCAGTATTCGACATAATTTTGATGAATATTTAATACTCCTAAAAAACATTGAATTGTGTTTTGATTGCATAGTTTTTACGGAAACGCGTTTCGTTGCTGATATTACAATTTTCAACATTCCAGGTTATAAGACGATTTACAACCATGGTGATTTAAACCAGAACGACGGTGTAGTTCTATTTGTAAAATCCGATATTTATGAATCTCATCAAAATGTAAGATTTAACAATAGCTTTCTTCTACAGGTGAAAATAAACTATGGAAAACATATTTTTAACATAAATACTATTTACAGATCACCTTCTACTGATATACCTAATTTTATAAATGAGATGAATACTTTCTTAACTCAAGACAGCAAAAATAACTATGATTATAGTATCTGTATAGGCGACATGAACATAGATATATTATCAAATACTTAAGACTCAAATAATTACCTTGATACAATGAGTGAATTTGGTTATGTTTCAGCAATTAATACACCAACTAGGGTTCAAAAAAACACAAAGACATGTTTGGATCACATTTTTATTAATAATAAAAATCAATTATATGATACTATATTGCCATTAACTCTAGAAACAAATATAACAGATCACTATTCAACATAAGCACAGATTATAATTCCAACACATCTAAAACAAAACAACTTATCTAATAATAACATAATAAAAATATTAAATGAAAAAAGACTAAAAAATTAAATGATGAATATTAACTGGGATTTCGTTTTTGATGGCGACGATGTGGAATTTGAAACAATAAAATTCATTAGTATAGTTAAAAAATGTGTAGATATATCTACAATATATAAAAGAATCAAAAGTGATAATAAAAAACGCAAATGTTGGATAACGAACACCCTGATCAATTCAATAAACAAGAAAAATAAAATGTTTTGTCAATATAAAAAATGTCCACACGATGAAAATCTAAAACAAGAGTACCTAAATTATAAAAAAAACCTTAAGCAAACTAATTAAACAAACAAAAATAAATTACTACCGAAGCCGTATTCAAAGCGATATGAATCCAAAAAATTTGTAGAATACCATTAATGAATTCTTAACAATACCAGAAAGAACTCCAATAAATTTAATTAAAGAAAATAAAGACAAACTCATAACTGAACCATCCGAAATAGCGGAGACTTTTAATGAATATTTTATATCTGTAGGTAAAAACTTAGCTAAAAAAAATTAAAACTAATTTAAACTACGTGGAGAAAAAGATAACCTGCAATCAATCCATTTTCCTTCGTCCATCCGATGAAAATGAAATAAAAGAAACCATAATGAAATTAAAAAATAATAAAGCTCCAGGTTGGGACGGTCTAAAAGCAGAAACACTAAAAATAATCAAGGACTATATTGCAAAACCTATTTCACACTTAATTAATAAATCAATACAAAAAGGTCACTTTCCATCTGTTTTAAAACTAGCAACGGTGTTTCCAATCTACAAACAGAGAGAAAAAACTGATTTAATTAATTACAGGCCAGTATCTTTAATTAGCAGCCTAGCTAAAATATTCGAAGTAATCCAGACTAGATTAAACAATTTCTTAAATAAACATAAATTACTTTCAGAAGCACAATACGGATTTATCCTAAACATGTCTACTCAAGATGCCATTAAAGTATTAACTGAGAATATATATAAGAGTATTGACAAAACTATGCCATCTATTGGTGTATTCATAGATTTAGCAAAGGCTTTTGATACCATTGATCATAACATCCTTCTTAATATATTGTATGATATGGGTATAAGGGGTATTCCACATGAACTTTTAAAAAGTTACTTAAAAAATAGAAAACAAAAAGTAAAAATAGGTGACATGTTGAGCCAAGAAAAAACTATTACTTGTGGAGTACCACAAGGGATTGTGCTAGGGCCTATTCTTTTAAATATATATTTAAATAATCTATTCCTGGTAGAGACAAATTGCAAAATAATTAGTTTTGCCGATGATACGGTATTATTTTGTGAAGATAGTAACTGGTATACTCTAAAGATAAAATTAGAACAAGACTTAGAAAAAATAAAGATGTGGTTTGATCATAGGCTCTTGTCATTAAACTTTAAAAAAACAAATTACATACCATTTAGTTCTTACAGTAACGCTCTTCCGGATTATAACCTTATTGTTGGAAATACGTTTAGCATTACCCCTGTAAGAAAAATAAAATACCTTGGAATTATAATAGACCATAACTTAAGGTGGGATCAACACATAGAATATACCTTAAAAAAACTGCGTTGTGTATTAAATAAATTTAAACAAATATGTTGTATTCTTGATTTTAAACAAAAAATAATGTTATACAAGAGTTTAGTTGAATCACATCTTAATTATGGGATAATAGGATGGGGTGGCGTATCCAAAACTATCCTTTCATCACTTGAAATATTCCAAAAACGATTTATTCGAATCATTTTGCAGAGGGGTTATGATTGTCCAACCAATATGTTATATAGTGAGAGTGGTATATTTGATCCTAGACAGCTATATTTTATAAACGTAGGTATTACCCAGTATAACCACAAGGTGGAACTTAAAACTTCAAGTCACAAATATGCCACCCGTAACAAACTAACGTACGTTCCTCCTTATATGAAGAAAGCTATTGGACAAAAATCTTATTCCTTTTTAGGTCCTAAAATTTATAATTCACTACCCTGTGATATTAGAAACGAAATTAAATTTCCGATATACAAAAAGAAAATAAAAAGATTTATCTTAAGCATGCCACGTGCCTTTGCACATCAAATTATTGAAAATTAGAATTTGTCTTTAAAATCCCTGTGTATATATATATACTCTATATTATTATTATTATCATTTTTGTTATTTACATTATTTTAGATAGTAAGGTTCTATATTTTTATTTTTATGTAAGTTTAAATACTTTTTTATGTACCAATAATGTTAAAAAATGTGTAGTATGCCACATACAAGTAACTTGCTTTACTTCGTGGTTTTTATCTCATTACTGTATTTCCGTTTATTTGTTGTTACTAATTATTATGTACTATGTATTTCTATGCAAATAAACATTATTATTATTATTATTAAACCTTTTTATTTTAGATGAAATTACAGAGTTGACGAAACCTAAAGTTTATAACTATCAGTGTGAGGAATGCAAAAAAAAAATTTTCGTCTAAGTAATTTTAAGCTTCATAGAAAAAGTCACTCGAAAGAAAGTGGTCTTGTCAAACGACATCGCCCTCTTAAATGCTGTCTATGTGAATATATTTGTTCAAATAAAACCAGCTTATATCAACATTTTAATGAGAATCATGATATATAAATTTCTATAAAAATGCTTAAGTTTTCTGATAGGAACGAATTTAATTACTGGAAGAAGAGCTTGGAAAAGCAAAATCAATCATTATATGTAAATCTGCATGGTTCCTACAAAACATTAAATAATGTTGTGACTGTATACACTTGCCAACGTTCTGGGTATTATACCTCTACAGGGTCTCGGAAAAGATATTTAAAATGTCAAGGAAGTAAAAAAATTAATGGTGTATGCCCTTCCGAAATGCAAGTAAAAGTGACAGGAACAGAGGAACATGAATGGTGTAAACCATTTGTGTGTTCGAAGCAGCGAGAGCTTTAAACTCGTGTTGCTCGGAACTGCACCCTAAAGGAATGTGTTTTTGCATAACGAGTATTTCAAGCACACGTGCAGTAAAAACTGACAACTCGTCACCTGAGAATTATATTGTTCTATAGACCATTTTCTAAAAAAATTACATATATATCATAATATTTGTAAAAATTAGCTTGGTCTATATCCAAAGAGACACCTGTTGCATATGGCTTTATAAAAAAAAAAATAGTAAATAATTGTTCGACATCCGTCCTGGGGAAATATAACTAAATATTATTTTGAACTATATCCATCTATCATAAAGATGCATGGATTTGTTGACCGATAATTAAATTGTTCTATATCACATTGTGCTATGTCCCAAAAAGTTTCAATCGAATTTTAATAATAACTTGGTCTATATCCAGCATGCCGTAAGAAAACACAGGGAATTCACATAGAAAAATATATTATTTATTCTAATGATTTTTATGGAATAAACCACTATATTTGCAGAAAAGGCTTTAATAAAAACTCTACGGTTTATCTTAATTATTAATAACAACTACTAATGAATTTCCGAAATCGAAAAATATATTGTTGTGTAATTAGGACCTTTTTTCTATCCCCTCCAAACCTTGGCGTTGTAAGTGTATTAGCGTGGTCATTAGTATCAGTTTATATCTTGTGGTGTCATGTTGCGGGTGTCGATGAGATATTGGCGTTAAAAACAATAAAAATATTGTAATAATGAGTGACGATTCATCAGAAGCACCAGTAAAACCTTCTGAATGCCCTACTGATGTTTGGAAGTAAGTAGTACAATAATATTATTCTGTATTAACACTCAAAAGTTTTGCGAAGACTGAAAATGCACTAGATATGGGGGAGAGTGTAAAATTTTAATTTTAAAATAAGTGTAATAATTTTTTTACGCTATTAAGTCTCACACGAAGAAGTAAATGACGGTAGTTTAGTTAGTAAAACAGTATCATTGATAGTATGTACGCCACATAGAGACGACACAAAAATATTCTTATTTTTTCAGTTCCCTTCACGATATCATAGCGGAAACCGAAGCGTTAGACGAAAATGATCAAAATTATAACAATTACGTCATACCAATAGAAATTCCTAACATGCAGGATAAGGAAAACCTGAGCGAACAGACAAATAAGGAAAAACTAAGGTAGGAAATGCTTCTTTAAAATTTTTAAAAATCACTTACTGTTGTAAATTTTAGTTTTGCATCAAATATCGCAAATGAAACCGACATACTCTTAGAAATTATTGATGTAGATGTTGAAGGAAGGCCAATTGAACGTGAAGGAGAAGTAATCATTCAAAATCCAAACGAACATGAAAATTCAGAAGTTACAAAATCGCGTAAAAGAAAAAGGAATAAAAAAATGTGGAAACAGAATGTAAGAAAAAGAGGAAAACAGAGTGGCAAAGAGTATGTCGACGTTAATGGAAAAACGAAACCGGGTAAATGTGTAAAATCCATTTCATGCAATGAGAAAAATTGTTCTTTTCGCTGTTATTCAAAAATAACTGAAGACGAGAGAAAAATTATATTTGACAAATTTTGGAAGCTTACTGATGACAAAAAAAGTCATTTTTATTCAAAACATGTAGTCAGACAACCTGCAGTAAGAAAAAGAACTAAAAGCGAAGTTAGCAAAAAGACCTTCTCTTATGTATATCATTTATATGTTCGTGGAGTAAAAATCAAAGTGTGCCAAGACTTTTTTTAGCCACGCTTAACATTAGCAAGAATAGAATATATTACTTTTTTAAAAAGGTACAGGATCCTAAATCTGGTGTCCCCAGATCTCTATTAACTGGTAAACATAAGAAAAAGGTGATACTGGATGAGAGAAAAGAATTAGTTCGTAAACACATTGCATCATTTCCAACAGTTGATTCACACTATTGTCGCGCAAACTCTTCAAGAAAATACCTAGAAACGAATCTTAATATTCAGAGGATGTTTGACTTATATAAGAGTGAAACTGAAGAACCCGTTAAGTACCATTTTTACAGAAATATTTTTAACTCGGAGTTTAATATTGGCTTCCTGAAACCAAAAAATGATTTATGTGATCTCTGTGAAGCATTTAGATGTAACAAGACGCCAACTCAAGAAGAAATATCGGCTCACGAAGAACATATAAAGAGAAGAAATATCGGCAATTTAGAAAGAGATAGAGATCGAAAGGCATTAGATGACAATACAGTAGGTGTAATAACGTTTGACTTACAAAATGTCTTTTCACTACCAAAGAGTAATGTAAGTTCATTTTTTTATAAAACCAAATTATCTTGTTACAATCTAACAGCACACTTTGACAAAACTAAAGTTGTCTATTGTGCACTATGGAATGAAATGATTTCAGGAAGAAAAGGGAATCATATTGCAAATGCTGTCTTTAAAATTTTACAAGTTGTTGCGGACCATCCAAGTATCAAAAGAATTATTATGTGGTCCGACAGCTGCGTTCCCCAAAATAAAATTTCAATTATGTCGTTCGCTTTACAACATTTTTTAAATAAAATTGAGTCAGAAAACTTAGTTCAAATTGAACAAAAATTTGGAGAGCCAGGGCATGGTAATATTCAGGAAATAGATAATGCACATAGTTGCATTGAAAGATACATACGAAATTTGGATATATGGAGTCCTCTATCTCTGCTAAAAAAATTAGTGCAAATACCAAAAACCTGGAAACTCTCATTTAAAGTTATTCAAATGAACCCACAGGATTACAAAAATTTTGAAATAATATCTGCTACTTTCAACTACAGCATGATTCCTTATACAAAAATAAAACATATTATTTATAACAAAACCAATATATATAATGTGCAATTTAGAAATTCCTTTGAAGGACAGTTTTCGGTCATCAAATTAGATCATAAAAAAAATACTCTAAGAAGAAAAGGCAGTTGCTTATCATTTCGGTCAGTCCCCATTACGAATTTAACGCCACAACTATCCGACTTAAAACTCAAACATTTGTCGGAAATGTTGCTTCATATGCCTGAAGTCGACAGAGAATTCTATAAAGTAATTTTCAAAACATCGGCAAACAATCAAATAAAAAATAATACAAAAAAACAAGTGACCGATAAAAAAAATATTAATGCATCAAAGAATAAAGAAGAAGAAAAAAAGAAAAAGTTGGAAGAAGGGCACAAAACAAAAAAAAATAAAACTCTAATTATTATTAGTATCTCATACCTCCTGTTCTATATCATGTACTTAAGGTATTTGGTTTTTGAGAAATAAATCTAAAAGGCGAAAGTATTATTGTGTTCTTTATCCTAAACTTTTGTTCTATATCCCAAAATGATTGGAAGTTTTAAAATTTTACGCTTTTGTTCTATATCCAAATGGAATTATTTCATATTAT